>JAODUG010000245.1:11612-31628 GCA_027564795.1 Aphredoderus sayanus | reverse complement strand
AAACCCGAGGACAACAGGAGGGTTAAAAGGCACAAAAAACAACACAAATACATAAAGAAATAATTAATAAAGAAATACATATACACATCACTGACAATAAGGAGATCTACGCAATTTTTTGGGGGTGCCATCTGACCACCAGGAGCGGTTAGGGTTAGGTGTCTTGCTCAGGGACACCTCGCCACTGTCACCCCCATGATGTAGACTAATGGCAGAATGCCATCTCTAAATCTTTTTAATACTGCCATGTTTTGTCCCTAGCGATGATTGGTTGTATTGTTATGCGGCAGAGCCACAGTGGGTACAGCACCCAGCATCAGAAGATTGTCCACACATGGGCAGTACCTTCATTAAACACCAACGGGAGTGATTATGCCCTCGCCACCATTCATTAGTCCACTTCTATACAGACGGACAGAAGGTCATCGCAACTGGCATTCTCAAGGGAAAAACATCCCATAATCTGTTTCCAATGGCCCGGTAGATGCACAAAGCTCTGTGCACGAGAACGAGAACCCTTGGCCAGTGGGAAGATGGGAGCTTGTTGGGGTGGGGTCAGTGTTGGGGGCAGGAAGGGGTGGAGGCGGGTGTGGGGCAGGGGGGGTTCAGGCAATGCATTTCCATAATGACATTACGTCCATAGGGAACAGAAGGAAAGCTCATTACATAAAAGGACTAGAGTGGAGCTCCCATGTAGAAAATGGATCGTCAAGGAGACGGGATGACCTTGAGACAGATTGAGCACATCTAATCAACATAGCCCATAGCACTGCATTTACACAGACACCTGTGATACAGCCGTTACTGCATAATAATGTATATAACATCGTAACTCAATGACATCAGTAATGACAGGCACATTATCAAGACACATATCTCCAACTGGGTTGGCTAATCATTAGACTCCAGTTAACATTTCTTTATGAGTAGCCTGTAAAGTTTGTAAACAGAAAAATGTTTAACCTTTATTTGGCTGATTAGCTGTTGGTTTGAAGCTACAATGCAAACATATTATAAAAGACTGAACAAGAGTGTGCAGGCCATAGACTTATTAATAGATAGACACAGCAGAAAAAAATGGTGGCTTGTACTTGTACAAAGGCTTTTCTCTTTGGCACAGGGAGGCATGCGATTTGAGCTTAACCCTCCTGTTGTGGTTATAATATCATTTTGGGCCACCAGACCACATCATCTGATTCTGTATGATTGTGTTGTTCTCTTTTTGTCACTGGTGTGTGTATTTATTTCTTTATTAATAATTTTTTAAAAGTATTTCTTTGTTTTTTTGTGCCTTTTTAACCCTCCTGTTGTCCTCGGGTTTTAAACCCACTACCTTATTGTGCCAGCAGTGCACATCATATGTGTGTGTAAGCTGTACAATTAGGCTGAGCGCCCTCTATCTGCCACAAACAGCTAGTGCAGGGGCGCAGGGGCACTTCGATTTTTGTTTTATACTTATTATTATTATTATCCGATGTAGCATAACCTGAGTTACATTCGCTTATTTGTCTGCTTTGACAACCATCATGAGGCTACCAGCATTGGTCCATTATATTTCGCTATTCAATGCCCGTCTGTTCTTAATTACTGTTGGTAGGCGTGGCCTGTATAGTACCGTAAAGCTATTTACACCTGGAAGGTAGGCTAATGGTGTTTATGTTAACAGTGAGAGATATTCCAAAGGAAATAATAGCACATCTCTCATATAATAGTTCTGAAATACCATAAGTAAGAACAACAAAATGCTTTTGAGAGTAGTTTATTAACAATATAAATACACCGGTCTCCATCATTAAGCACCATCGACAATTCATGTGAATGACATGTAGGCTAGACTACAGGAACAACAATGTCCTTACACAACAGGGTTCGTCAATACATTATTATATTTTAAGATAATTATTACCGCTTATTAGACAGGTTTGGAAGTTCAGACACATACTGTCCCTTCGATTTGCATTTTCTACCTGTTTTTTTTACCTGTTTTTTGATGTTGAAAAGTGCCCACTGGGATGTCCTGTTCTTGTGTGTCTATGCTGACATCTCTCCTCTTGCTTTTCTGACATCGGAAAAGTGGAAACATATGACATACAATAAGTATATGGACCGTTTCAGTAGTTTCCCTTCTAAAAGCTTGACAAGTCAATGCAACATACTGTTATATTTTAGTTTCTAAAACATTTTATTTCAAATGTAAATACGGCAGTTTACCCGATGCGTAATCTGCCTTCTTTTCAGGGGTCCTAATGCTGGAAACTGAGTTGCGCAGCTGCCTCAGTTCTGCTTGTCACAGTTCTTTATAGTTCTTTTTAGTTCTGTAACATAGCCTACTGTAAAATATAGTCATACATATATATATAAATACATAATATATAATTATAATCTCTGTCCTAATAATTTGTAACATTACAGTAGGGTACTAAAAGTTAGTTATGTAAATGTAGCATATTATTGAGAAAGCTTGCTGATTTTTAGATGGCTGATTGATTGGCAATCATAGAAAGTTTTCCACTGTCATAAGAAAGGAAATATCATATTTGGATGATGATGTACATCCAAATACAGTATATCTAAAAACAGATACAGGATTTATTTTTGCATTGCATGATATACTGGGTATTAAATGGCCTCCATTTAGTATAAATATATCTACTATTAATAAAAGTAACAGATACATACAAAGCTTTTGTGCATCCTTGATGAAATACTATTTATTACTGTTAATGCTTTTCATTTGGCACACTGAAGATTTGTGCTTGCGTAACAAAAATAGTTCTTCTTGCTCAGCCACTAGCTTTGCTGTTAATTATATATTTTTACATTGCGATATAAATAAAATAAGTATTACAATATGGAGAGAGGGGGAGATTTGAAAATTGACATGGGGTTTATTCAGAACAAATTTATAATGAATGCAGTAAAACTCATCATATATATGCTGTATAGTATAAGGCAGTATTGTACTGTATTGTACAGTAAGTTTTTCCAAAACAAAAATAATGTATAGAAACATAATATATTTGTGGAGAAGCACACTTGCTGTAATTTAGATTGAAGTGACAGCAAAATTGCTGTGCATAAGTTGTCAGCATTAGATTAAAAATAAAATAAAGTACATACTTTATGATGATTTTGTTGTCGATACTGTACATATTAAACAGCATTATAGTGCTATACACTGCTCTTCATTATTACAGTAGCAGAAGTGTTGCATAACTGTTGTTTTTATAATTTTGACCAGTTGGCTCTTAAAGTAGCATGGACTCAGCATCAAACCTTTGATCTCCAGGATCCACTGGGCCGGCACTGAGACTGCCACCCACTGGTGTGGCTATATGAGTGGGGCAGTGCAGGCAGGTCAGCGGGCAGCTATGGAAGTCCTAGCAGACATATGGCCTTTTACTCTGACCCAGGAAGAACAGGAAGCAGGAAGTTACAAGACAACATCCCAGCTACTGCACAGCTCATCGTCAACATCATCGTCAAAACTGGTATACTTTTGCAAAGCATTGTTCATAGCAACCCTCTCACTGACATCTGCATTCTTTCTGTTTAAGTTACATCGGAAATACAATGAAATATAGTTTAAGACATATCACAAGGATGTGTATGACAAGTAGAGAAGGCCTATGTGATGTGTACAATATGTCTTTGTTTTCCAATTTGAGCTGATTGTGTTGACTTAAGACATGCTGAAAAGTCTGACCTTCTGGTAGATAAATTCATCACATAATTCTGTGAATTTAATGGCATCATTTGTAATCTTTCAACAACATCAAGCTGTCAGTGTAGCCTTGTGAGCTGCAAGATGCTCTTGATTTGAGTCAGTGTACATGTTTAATCTATCAAGGCTACTGGCATAAAGCAATGTCAATCAGTTATAATAGGCTGGTTGCTGACATTGACAAATCAAATTATATATTTCTTTACTTTAAATTAACACATGCAATACACTTTTATGTATATATTTCATTTAATTTATTCTATTACACATAATATTGTATAATGTATGGATATTTAAAGAGTGACATGTGAAGACAATTTCACTTAAAAACCTAATAAATAAATAAAAGTTACAGTAATTCAATTGACATTGTACAGTACTTAAACATCAAATGTATTAATAAATACTAATTGTTATCAGTACAAGCAATCTAACAAATACAGTATATGTACAGATTGTAATTATGTTACCTGAACATTATGAAGCCTTTAGCCAATCTTGTTTGCAAATTATGTTAATTATATTAAATGAACTGAGATGTTAATCAAGTTGAGCCTTCACTTCTTTAAAAAAAATAAACTTCCTTAGGCAACAGACAAAGAGACAACAATGACACGTTTTCTTAGTTTTAATGGACTAGTTTTCCAAGGCCTCATTCATGCAATTATTTTTCCAAAAGGTTTGATATTATCCATGTGTTCATTTCACATTATAAAAAAGCAAAGCAAGCTAAAATAATGGCTAGGTATAGGTCTAGTGCAGGGGTCTGCAACCTTTACCATCAAAAGAACCATTTTGCCCCCTCTTCCACTAAAGAAAAATAGTCTGGAGCCGCAAAACATGACACAGCTTATAAACCTTTAATATTTTTTGACTTTTACAACAACAACAGAATACAACAAACGGCACTGTTAAACAAGAACATAGGCTAGTAAATAACAATGCGAGTCTGCATGTCTTGTCGAAGCAAATAAAATATGTTGCATTTTCGCATTGCAAACATTTGCGTTGTGTGTATGGTGTCATTTACTATAATGCATTTAAAATAATTAACCGTTGCTTTTTCGCATTGCTTTTTCACATCGTGCTTGGTGTAAAATGGCCTGAATGGAGCCACAACAAGGAGGCTGAAGAGCCTCATGCGGCTCCGGACCTGCGGGTTGCCGAATCCTGGTCTAGTGGCAATCATCCAAGGTAGAATGTTTAATTTTTAATGGTGCAAAAACTAAATTGAAATGGCCGGTATTGCTTCCCAAACCTGCTGAAGCACAAACAAACAAACATATACAAATGAGGTGCCTTGTTTTTGTACAATACAGTAACACAGAAGTAAAACATGTACTGTAGCTCATTCAAATAGGCAGGTTTGACAATGAAAACATACAGTATGAATAAATTACCATAGCAGGGCCTAACAGCAGTGCAAACAAACCCCCATTTTTTAAACTGAATGCCTTGTCGTATTTCTCAGAGAGAAGCTTGGATCACAGCTCAGGACTGCCAACCTCTCAAATGCATATATTCACCCACATATATTTACAGTACACAAAAAAGAAACCCACATACAGTACACTCGGAGAGTGCAAGATGGATGAACCGGTCATACAATGATAACGTCCCAGAGAAAGTGTTTTAATCGTTATCGCTCGATGGCAACGCTGATCGAAGTGCTTTGTCAGTGTAGCCATTTGTTTTGTAGAAGGTATCTCACACACAGTGGTTGCTGTGACTCCACTGGTACTATGGCTTGCTATTTTGTCTTTGTTATCGCTAGCTTGCACTGAATCAATTGCCTGTTCTCTGCCCTGGTTTCATTAGGGCCATACAGCCTTGAATCAAGGCCAGCATATGTGACATTTTTGACATCATGTGATCTATGATTTGTCCATTTTGCTTATATCACAGCAGTCATGTGGTCACATTAAAGGGAAGCTCCTCGATTTGTGTCGACATGTGGTTTGCACCTCTCTTTACTCCTCCTTGTGCATATATGATCAAACTTTATCTAACCCTCCTCCAACAAGTTGTGTTTTGAAACACAAATAGTGAACTGAGCAGGGAACTGTAGGTTCACAATTGGTGAGTTCACCTTTATAAAAACAAGTACACATTTTTGTTCTATCTGACCACATGGACAAGCGCTTTCTCTGTCTTCATCATGGTTTCCTGCCAGACAAAATGTGGCAGCATGCCATCTGTAAGACTGGCAGCTTGCCTTATCTACTGCTGTTTTGTAATTATTCAATGGAAATCAATGTTCTCATTGTCAAGTAATGAGCTATTTCTTGTTTGTTCTCTACGTTTTAATAGCTCTCTGGGAAAGTCATTCTGTCAAGAGTATGTTTGTGAGTGTAAATATGTCATATGCACTCTTCTTTGACATGGTCTAGCTTTACTGATGAGCATGAATTCAAAATATTTGTGATCTCAATTTTCTCAGGATGTGCAATGCACAATACACAGCATGTTACTTTAAAACATAGGGTAACCTACAGTATGTGGTATGTTTTTTATTTACCTGAGCTACAGTACAGTGTATATATAGGCAACAAAACCAAGAAAATGTTCAATCAATGGTCAACAGTCTAAAAACTGAACGCGGAGAACCTCCCACATACCTTGCAAGGGCAATAAATAATGCAAGCCTCCAGGTTTAAAGTTGAAAATAAAGATTTTTTTCAACCCATTCTACAAAACACTGTTAAATTGTGTTACCACTCTTGCGCATCGAACACCAAAGGATTACAAAACATTTGTAAAACGCAGTGAGCGACATATTGAAAAACCTCTTTTAATCTTGTCTCAGTCATTTGTTCCACACCTGAGCTTGCATGGCAACATTCACACTTACAGTACCAAGGAACGGCAGTATGATGTTATAGAACACAACAGAGGTTGTTTGAACTAATTCAACTAAACCAAACAGCATAGATGAGAAAGCAAAACCAACATGTCCTTGCTTCCACAGTCTATGACAGCACAAAGGCATACAATAACTGTATATTCCTGAAAGAGAGAATGATGAAGGAAAAGCGGCTGTTATTCTGCTCTCCCTTGAAGCACTGTTTTTTAATGAGGGGGTCACGACAGACTGGGTGGCCTTGTGATGCTATTAATGAGACAATTTTGAAATATCTTCTAAAATCCTTTTTATTTTAAATAAATGTTCCAATAAAATAGTTAAACAGTATGTATTAATGTATTATTATGCAATGTAAATAAAATATCACCTCATGCATGAAGTATTATACAGTACAAGCCTGGGCGGCTGTAGTCTCAGCCTCTTCCGTCCATTTGCACAGTCACATACAGTAGGCAGTTCTGTAAGCAACTCTGTGCTGAACAGTTAGCCAGCGCTGTGTCCCAGACTTTACGCAAGTAAAGGCTGGCTCTGCGAGATTAGTGAGGTTGACTAGTGCGGGGGGAGGGTGGTTAGAGTCTATTGAGAACCACTGCTTTACAGCACCAAGAAGACACCTTTCTTGCAACTCAATGCAACTTTGGAAACATGTGTGAATTGTCTTAATTAATGGGTATTTAACCCTCCTGCTGTCCTCCGGGTCAAACTGACCGAACGCACTACTTCTTTGTGCCAAATAGATGGCGTCAGTTCTAATTCTACAGCTTATACAGACATATGATGTGCACTGCTGGCACAACAAGGTAGTGTGTTTGAAACCCGAGGACAACGGGAGGGTTAAAAGGCATGAAAAAACAAACAAATACATAAATAATGAAAGAAATAAAGAAAGAAGTACACATCACTGACACTAAAGAGAACTACACAATCAGACACAATCAGATGACGCATCATCTAGCATAACAAATGTGCGTTTGAAACCGGAGGTTTAAGATGAGAGCTGAACTAGTATGCAAATAAATAAGGTGTCTAATCGACTGTGTACATTAGACCACGTTTTGCTAAAGTTAAAATGTCACTGGTCAGGCCAATGCCCAACCCACACCTCTTTAGAATATTAAAGAATGGCACTTTACCCAGCTAATAATTTTAGGACATAAAGCATGGTTCACTCTATTAGAACCTGTTCATAATGACCAATGCCTGAAGGAAGATGTGACAAAATGAAATGTTGTATACTATACTGTAGTATGGCTACATGGCCTCTGAAGGATCTAAATCTCTTCTGCTTCAAAAGATGAGTGAATATATGCACCAGCACGGTAGACTGCATTGGACAGGAAATAATGCTGTAGCATTTAGAGTTAAACCTGATATACAGTACTGTAGCTACGTGAGCACAGCCACTTGACTGAGGCCACCAGAGAATCAATAAAGCCAAACCTTAAGTAAATTGCTATAGTCATGGTCTCCCGAGGGGCCTGAAAACAAATAACTTGCTAATATAGACAGTGATTAAGGGGAAAACCATTCTTACCGTGTTGTGACTGGGTCACCTGCATCTTTATCAAGGTTTAGTTTTGCTTTTATTCATGGGCTGTTTTCATTGACCTCACTTCCACATAGTGTATGTTCTTTAAATACAGCTAGAATTCTGTTGATTCAGATGTGTGTGCGTGAGTGTGTGTGATTGCCAACCGTGAGTGACCCAAATTCGTCGCCCTGACTCAAATGCTGCCAAATGGGAGTTCGGGCCAGTTTTGACCTGGAAGTCATTTTCCCATCTCTTTTTTCTTTTATATGAAAACACATATTTTTCTGCCTGACTGTTTCAACAGATTTTTGTTGCTCAACAGGCACCAACAGACCTTAGTTCTAACTTGATGGTTTTGTGTTACCCTGAGCACTGTATTCCATGTTACTGTCGTGAAGGATTCCTCCGAGGGAAGGATCGGTAGCCTACTGCATTTGTTCCTTGACGGTTTAGCTTCAAATGGATTCAAATGGGGGCCCAGGACTTTGGATAAGTTGTAATAGCTGTGTGCAGCTATATCAGCTCCAACCAACCTTTCTCCCGAGGGTGTCTAATTAGGGCATGTTTCACTTCAGCTGATCTCACCAGACATAGGTGACTAAGCCTCCCTTTCCTCCATCGCCATACTACCGAGAACATTTATAACCCCCAAATGTTTCTTAGAAACCTTTCTCAGAAACTTGTTTCTCTGGCAACAAGAAGTTCTGTCTATCCAAACAAGACATCAAAAATTATAAATTAATCAATTTTGTAGTATTTCTTTGATAATTTTCTGGTTCTGGCAAGCATGCTGCTAGACCCAACCTACTGAACACTGTATATTTCTCTTCAGGTAAAAGAAGAAAAAAAAAATCCAGTTTCCACAGACTGGTAGCCCTTGAGTGCATATTATAAAACAGATCACACCGTTTCTTTTAATATTCCAACCTTCCTGCGTGTATTCTCCCCAGAAAAGCCCTGCTTCAGAAGCCTGGCCTGCACAGATTTGTTGTGTGCTGATAACATACTCATGCATAATGGCCGGGTAGAAGTTTCATCGTATTCGTGGCGGCATCCTGCACCTGCCTTGTAATCTCATGAGACAAAGGTCGCTGCGGTGTACTTGACAGTTTTGGTATTTTGAAATATTATACACAAATACTGTACGCACACACACACACAGGAAATAATTGTATATTTGAGTAATGCAAATTAAATCTCTACAGGGTGAGCTAACAAAATAAACTGATAAATTGAAACAAAAAGTATTTCTGTAGCGCAGAAGAGCCTCCCTCCACTGCGTGTTTCGGTGTGACTCAGGCCTCGGGCTTCTACATCTTTCACAGGATAACCCAGTATTACATTCCAGTTAATGTTGTCCCTGGCTATGTCTGAGTGGGATACAGACACTTCACGGCCTTCGTAGCCACCAGTCTTCAGCTGTACATTGTTCAAACTAACCGGGTGGCCTGGGATGCTTGTGGGGAAAGGGCGGGGGGGGATAGTGCCCTAACCATAACACTAGAAGGGGGGCTGTTGCTCCACAAGAGCAACACTGAAAGGCCACAGTAACGATTAAGAAAATAGGGAGGTGGGCAGTCAAATAATCTCCATACACATTATACCCATAGATTAAAGCTGAGTAAATGTTACACAGTACAGCATGTCTTTAATTGGTTGCTCTGTAAAGCACAAACAGATAAAGTATGCGGCTAGACTGAGAACCTGGTTTATTGTGTCTATAAAACAATCTAGCGTCATATTGGCCTACTACCACCATGCACAAATGAAATGCCAGTTTAGGAGTTGACTAGACTAGGAGTGGGACCCAGATTAAACGTGCTCTTGCGGTAAGAGAGACGATGCGTGGGTTGTAGGAATGACATGTTTACTGTACATGCGCATATTTAAGCCTCCTGATCTTATCAGAAATGTCACCAATGTCAGAATTCCCGCATCTCTTTTTTTTTTAGACCTCTTTTAAACTTTCTTCCAGTTACTTTGGTGTGCGAGTGTGTATGTTATGTGGTCAGGTATCTTAGAATGTGCCTGCAAATTATCCTCCTGGGCTAAAAGGTTTATAAATAATTGTCTGCATAACTTTGGGAGTGCCTTTGTTAAACCAGTAGGTCTAGATATTTATAAAAGCACAATTGAATGATGAATGAATTAATGTTTCCTTCGATTCCTTTATTAAACAGTAACTAAACCCCTCCAAGCAGATTTTCATTAACAATTCAAAGAATAACAAACCACAGGAGGAGAGCATAGTGGAGCAGTTAGACAAGCCTCCCTAATGCCCCATGTATCTGAGTGACAGGCTGGGGGGCGTGGCCTAACCTCACAAGCATGATGTATGAATACTAATACTGTAGCAAATTTTAGTCGTTTTAAATTTGTTTGTAATCAAGAATTACAATTATAGTTTTCACCTGAATCGAGCATTAACAATTGTACAATTTAATGTACAAATACAAAAAGGAAATTTACATTTATTTTTTGGGAGTTTTTTAAACTTTTAAAATGATGAAATTTGATATTTTTTGGTGTAACCAAACCCCAAAATACACTTCGTGACACATTCCATTGGGAACTGTACAGCAGTCATTGCATACTAATGGCCATAGCCCTCTGATTAATGTTGAAACTATTGGACAGCCTTTAACCAATGGCTTTGTTTCGCTTCATAGCGCTACCGCCATTTTGAAACACCTGCTTGACTTCAACGCCACTCCAGTCTTCACTGATTGGTCCAACATCGACAGTGGCTGTGCAAACATCGAAGCGAACAGGGCCTCCAGACTATCATCGCAGTTGAGCTGAGAGTAATGGTCAGTCGGAGCCAGGCTAAGCCATTACTGGCCAGGCAAACAAATATCAAGGAAAATGTTTCATCGGGCTAGTTCAAAATGCAGTGCTGTGAAACAGTGCCAAGAGTCAGCTCCCTGGTAGCTCTAATGATTAGAGATTACTTTACTTCATTCTAAACCCCTTCATACCTCTCTTGCCTTCACACTCAAGTGACAAGCAAGTTCCAGCCGGTTGGCATATGAGGTACAGTATTTCCGCTAAAACATGCAAAGATTTGAATCAGGTAACTGGTCGGCTACGCCTGGTCATAAATAACTACGCCAGCTCCTCGCTTACCTGATGTGTGACAGGTACGTAGGCGAAAACTTGGGTTTCAGACAAACTCTGCTACCAGGCGTAGCACACAGTGTTTGTGATCAGGTTTTTATGGTGGATTTTTCTTGTATTTGTTTTGCGTTATCTTTTTTCAATCAAACCGTGCTTCCGTGTAATTACAGGTCAGCATATGGGAGCACTTAATTGGCTGTAAATGGTAAGACATTTTTAATGAGAAAAGCAATGTGTGTACGATTGAGGGGGTGTGTTATTTTCATTTATTGCTGGCAGTCTTTCATCATTAATCACAAGCAGCGATTATTGTTGTCCTCATCACCAGCACATACTTCTGTAGCATTTTGTGCTACTGAATTGAATTTGGATGAAACCACCTTGTGAAGGCTATTTGTACCTGGAAGCTGTACGCCTAGTGTGTACAGTATATGTGTGTTGAAGAACATAGTTCTTTATTGTTCCCCGAGGGCAATGCATTTTGTAGCAAACATGTACACGAAGAAACAAAAACATAAGATTGTAGAAGACATAAAAACATTGAATAACAGAGCACACTCAGTTTATCAGTTCAGGAAATGGATTGCCTCTGGGATAAAAGAGCGACCAAACATCCAGTATTTCTGCCATACAGTATCTAGACAACCTATATCTACACCCTGAAGGAAAAGGGTCATATTCACAGCAAAGAGGGTGTTAAAGAATCTCCACAGCTTTCTTACTGTGATAGATTCAGTTTACAGACAGAGATTTCAGTACATTCTCACAATGTTCTTCTGCAAGTTCTTATTTACTGAACCAGCAGATAACAATAAAAGCAAAGGTAAGGACTGACTCAATACAAGATTAATAAATGAAGGAAGCGAGATTTTATTATATCGGAGTATTTAGTCAGTAAAATACAAATATCCAATACTTATTTCCATGGGTACAATCACCAAGATGTGTGTATTTAGCATAACATTGTACTCTGCAACACAATCTGGCTACACCCTGTTCACCCACCATACTCTGTGATACCCAGCTGTGCCTACAGAGACTTAGCCTGCTCTCCCATTGCAACTTTTCCATTTGAGCTTGCAGGCAGTATTCCATTGTGACCAACCCTTTTGACTGTATTCCTTAGCGGGGTTAATTAACATGTATTTACCTGTGGGGGGTCACACCTCCCTGCCCCCCTATGTTTCCTGTGAAGACTTAAAGCCTCTGTTTCCCTGTCTGATCAGATGCGTTTGGTAAAGCATTCGTGTGATGATATACATACATTTTGTGCACCATTGTATTATTAAGACAGCCTGCGTTCCTGATTTCATCCACTTTACAACTTTGACTGGTCTTCGTTCCTGTGGCAAAAAATTGCTATCATAAAGAAAGGGACCTTACATGTAATTTGAACGATGGCAATTGGTGGATAATTGTTTTCCTTATATAATCTGATAAAATATACCACAAATATGTCCAACAAAACTGTAACCTAAGCAGAGATACTTAAGCAGACATACTTTTTTAATAAATGCTTTTCATGAGCTTTGTGACAAGGGTAATTTCAACTGGTAGCTAAATTAATTTGAGCTGCAGATCTATTGTCAGGGAGACAATGTTGAGATACAGGGAGGAAGGTTTAGGCATCGCTGCCTTCTGTGGTCAGTAGGCACATTGCAAACCTTTATGCAATCAGAGATCAAGAATGAACACATAATGTATTTTAAATGTTTTTTTTAAAGATAATCTTTTACCCTTGTGATGTCCTCTGGGTCAGAATGACCCAAATAACTAGCTCTTTGTGGCAGATAGTTTGGTGCTAAACCTAATTCTACAGCTCACACAGACATATGATGTGCACTTCTGGCACAACAAGGTGTGTGTTTGAAACCCGAGGACAACAGGAGGGTTAAAAGGCACCAAAAAACAACACAAATACATAAAGAAATAATTCATAAAGAAATATATACACACAGCAATGTGAATTAAAAAACACATAAAATCATACACAATCAGATGGCGCCACCGGGTGGCCAAATCGGATATTTGTAAGGACGAGGGTTCAAATGAGTTTGTCGTCGGCAATTAAGCCCAGATTGTTATACAGACTTACCACCTCTACCTGTTCCCCTTGATGAGAGTACAGAGAGGTCCTATGGTATACTGTAGAAAGCTTGTTGAGATTTGAACTCAGTCAGAACAAAAACACCTCTGCCCTTCAATGTCATAGGGTGCTCCCTCAGAAGCTCCGCTCCTCACATTGGAAACACATAGTGATATTGTTGTGTTCTTGTTTACAGAGCCAGGGCTGTGTAGAAGGATGCCAACTGGATTATCTACAGTAAAATAGAAGAATACGAGGAGATATTTGGTGAATTTTACAAACAGTGTATTAGCTTACAATCGCTGACTGTACCTATATAGTCAATAGTAATTTCTTTAGTTTTAGCTAGCAACGTTTAAGAAAGAACTGATCACAGCACTTTGTGAATGCATTAACCCTTGTGATGTTTGATTGGGCTTGATTTTATGTTTTCCTTGGTGCTTGTTTATGATTGGAGGGTTGGGATGATGGGTGTTACATAGAGTGGTGGTATTACTTTTTTGATATATTGTAATGTTTTTAATGATTTTGTATTGTTTTAATGATTTTTTTAGTTGAAGCAGCTTACATGTATGTGTATGAAAACTGCTATATATATAAAGATTGATTGATTGATTGATCAAGGTCACTGAAGACATCCTTAAAAACATCCCGATCGGTACTGTCAAAGCAACCCTGGAGGGACAATACAGAGGCTGCAGTCCAGATGGGAATCTGGACTGGAATTCTTTATATATTGGAGCGAAGAAAACAACATTATGGTCAGAAGTTAACCTAGTGTGCCAAATGGTTTGTTACCCAGAAACACCTGAGAAGCTTTCCATTGAAGTCGTTTGGAAAAGGCTTTTTAAGAAAATACTTGGATGAACCATCTGTTCACCTCTCTATCACAAGCTAATGTATACATTTTTTTTAAATAGGTACAATTCGAAGACATTTACACATATAGTGAAGCTGTAAGTGTGTGTGTGTGATTGGGTAGTAACAATAAGTTTACTGAACCACGCACCAGAATAGTTTTACCTATAATATATTGTATTGGGTAGAAACTAGTCATATTGACCATGATTTCATCATTTTACTTTAATGGGAATGTGGAAGGAAATGACTCTATTATATGTAATAGACTATCTAAAATATTTCTGTGCATATTAGGATAACCCACAACCCCCCACACACACACACCCCTTCCCACAAACGCACACTCACACTCACTAACACACACACACTCACACTCACACACAAGCTGCAAGTGCTCCGAGCTGGCTGAGACGTCACATTGGGCTACCTTCACTACCAGCCACCTCCACTGGTCTGGTCCGCGGCCTTCAGCGCACGCTGAGGGCCAAGCGAGCGGAGCGGGTGAAGCTGACAGGAAGTGAGATGTGTGAAGGAGAAGAGCAGCAATAGGACGAGAAATAGGCGGTTAGTGGGGGGGGGGGGGCGGGTCGAAGCACTGCGGGGAGCGCCAGGCGGATCGGCCATCTGGACCTCGGCGCTGACAGCCTGACACATTCCCAGAGCAGTGGGCACGGGACAAATTCACTAAGTTGCCCCCCCCCCTTCTTCCTCCAGCATTACACACAGGAAGCATAATTAGAGGGCTGCTGGAGCAGAACAGCGCCTTTGGTGAGTGTCACCGGGAACAGAATGGTCGAACGGAGATCAATGTCTCTGCTCTCTGAATTAATGAGGCTAATGTTGATGCGACAGGCTCATCAGTGAACGCGCGGCGAATTAAAGACAGACCTCGACAACTCCACCCGGAGAGTGTGGTGAGCATGACGCCAAACGCACTGTAGTATGCTTCTTCATGGAGCAGTTGCTTATGCAAGAGTGCTGGCAGTGTCAACACATGACTTCAAAGAAGAAGAAATGATACACGAAAAGAATAATTAGGGTATATTTAATAAGACCAATTTATATTGCTCACCAGTAAAGTCATTTCCTTTTATAAAACAGTGAACAAATAATACATCGGATTACTATATACCAATACTTCAGGGGGGAAAAGAGACATTTATAATAGAAAATTACCTTTTCCTCAGTAAGAAAGCGAATAGTGGCGTTCGAAGCAAAGTAATTCACAACTGAATGCCTCCCAATTATTAATAAAAGATTAAACAAAAGTGTGCGAAAACACGCATGAAAAACATTGCTCTCTTCAGGGAAGTAGCCTTATTGTTTAAAGTAAATGAATGTTGACAAAGTATGTATTCAGAATATTTCACATGGCAGCGACACCTGCAAATCTTTCAGAGAAGATAATCCCCTTCATTTCAGGATTACTTGTTCACAAAGACATGTACACAATACACACAAATGGTGAGTTTGTCAACAGAGCTAAGGGAGCTTTTTCCCCCTCCCCCTATTCGTTTTTATAAAGTTTCCCTGTCTGGATACCCTACAGCTTCTTAAATCTCCCAGAAATGGGGGAAGCATGACAGAAAGTTCTCCCTAGTGAGTTCAAAGCCAAAAAACTCATTTGGCGTTTTGGTATTTGGTGCTGCAAATGGTAGAAATACATAATCGTAAAGTACAACATTCTGACAACTTCATAATTTAACAAAAATAAAACAAAAATCCTCACAATTGAAACCATCCCATGTTTTGTCTCCAGTTGAAACTATAGGTAGTAGATGATGGATAGTCTCAGGCTCCAAATGTCTGCATCAGTGTCTGTTGGTGAGGAGGTTAGCTTGATGTCCCCAGACGGGTTTTCACAGACTTCAAACACTTCTCTTGCTATTGACTGTATCCCCTTCTCCAACCCCAAGGGAACCAGATGAACTCTGCCACTGAACTGACGGGCACAATGAAAAACCCACTGACTCCCCTCATAATTGTCCGCCACCTGAATGCATAATGTTTACTCCCTCTTGGCCTTTGATTAGTGCTGCTGAAAAACATCTGGAGAGATGAAAAGATCTTTGCAGGGAACAGAAACATGTCACCTCATTTTAAATTATACACAGCTTTGTTAGCAGGGCAGACAGAGTGACTTATTCGCCGCATGTTCATTAACATTCATGGCTCCATTAACACGTTTTAAAGCCATTAGAATCCGTAAACCGTAAATCCTTTTTGTCTGTGTTTTAAAACAAGGCCATGTTCTCTGCATAGAGTCAATTAACTGATGTCAGGCTCCCCACCCCACCTTCCACCAACACAGTTAGATGAAGCCAGCTATTAGTCCGAACAAGTCTCCATCCATGGCTTACCCATCTCAACAGACACGATCGCATCCTTCCAACGTGTTCATCACGGTTACCTCGGTGATTCTGAGTCAGTATTTACGTAGTAAAGAAATTATGGAATGTAGCAAAGCTGACAACTTAAGACCACAGGCCAAAAAATAATAAATTACAGAAGCTTACGGAAGAGAACCCACCGAATCTCTTCCAATTGTCTATCTTAGCCCATGCAGTGTTTGTTAGTGTGACCGCATTGTTCATCTCTATCCTTGAAAGGCAATGGCATGTCTTTGTTGTCTTTTTTTATTATTTTGTTTTTTAGTGTGGTCCATTAGGAAACCGTGACTAAAACCTTGCCTCCTGCTTAGTGGATGGCGGGCACATCTCCCAGCCAGGCAGCAGGTAGTGGCCGTGGACAGGTGTAGTCGTTCTGTGGGAGAAGAGAGACATAACAGTTAAGTCCATCTGACAGCTGTTCCACACCAGATACAGTAGTGGAAATTAGATAATATAGAATGTAGTTAGGGTGCTTTCACACCTCTGTGGTCTGCACCAGCATTGTGTTCTTATCTTTTTCATTTTAGTCCGGTTAGTTTCACACTGCAGTCATTCAACGCACAATAATGGGGGCTGATATGTAAATTAAGCGTTTTGTGTGGGCTCTGGCTCGTGTGTTTATTTTGTCCAGTGGGATTCATGTTGTCAGGCCATTCACCTAGAGGAAAAACTATTAACTGTGAAACCTTGTGTTGCTATACTATATTTCATTCCTATTTATCTTGCTATTATTGCCAGCCAGCTATATTAGTAGAACGTGAGACATGCCCAGACCGATTTGAACGGGCATAGACTCCTGGCAGTAGATTTGCACAACTCACTAATTGCATTTGTCATCTATACAATTATATATATATACAGTGTGTGTGTGTATATATATATATATATATATATATATAAAATATAGTATATTGTATAGAGAATACAGATGTCATGTGACCCCCATCTTTTCGACCAACTAGGATACACTTTGGACCCGATCCACACTTTTCATCAACTTTGGATCAGAAACATTTGTTTGGTGCGCACCAAATTCGGTAGGTGTGGGGAAAAAACATTCTTAATTACTGTGACCAGTATAATCTGATGGTACAATGTGTCTGTCTGTGACAATGGCTGGGTAGCAAATTCAACTAAGCAATTAAGCGAACGATGGAATCTCATCTGAGAAAGTTGACTTTCCGTGACTGTGAATGTTGAAAATTGTTAAATAAAATCCCACAATACACATTTTCCACTTACTAGTGTGTTTTCTTAAGAGGTTAATTAAAGTAATTATGTCAAAACATTCCCATTTCATTCAGTGCGTTTTATCTTAGCCAAATTGGGAGTTCATCAGCGTGTGAATGGGAATGAATATTGCAGGCAATGATTGCCATCGCAACTGTTGTCAAGCATGCTTTGAGCTTTGAGCTCTACATCTTAACATTGGCTCTACAACAGCTTTATGTTTCACCCGGAGTCAAACATAAGTCACTTGGACATACTAAAAGGTCACATTTTTCATTGTTTATGTTTTTATTTATATATTCACATATTTAACTATATTTGACTTATACGAATGGGTTTCCACAAAAAATAAATCTGGTTCCATCCATCATCTCCCCTGATTAAATTGGGGTTTAAACATTTGTGTTTAAATAATTAAATTTTTATTTAATGTTAAACACATCTTAAATAGGGTAGAGACATACATACTGTGTCAACGTGTTATTACATATGTTGTCAAAGTGTTGAGGCCTTTGGGCAAAACTAACCTCTAAAATCTTAAATTAATAAATAAGTCAATTCTACCAATGTCAAAGCTATTCGTCAAATTATTTCCATTTGCTGAGACCGCATACAGTAGGTAGAGCAATAGCTTTGGGCCATTATTTCTGACTATACTGCATGAAACATTGAATCATTACACATACGGGTTTATTAAATAGTTTAGTACAGTTTGTTGCATTGCATATTGCTTGCTTAATATTCATATATTAATTGTATTATTAATTTTGATTACTTTGACTGTAATTTAATTATATCATATGTTAAAACATTTTACAATGCAAAAAATCTAGCAGTTTCAAATTGCATAACCTTGGCAAAATATTCAGTGATTACATTTTACATGCAGTATGATTGGTGAACATACATACATTTTATATGCGTTTCCATTTCAAATGTGTTAATAGAAATGTTCCTCTAATTTTTAATAGGGTCTTTGGGTTAGTGTCACTGGGAACTCCCAGACCCTACCTCTTGCATTTCAGCATTACAAAAAACCTCTGTAATGTTCAAACCATTGTTTGAGTTTAAACCTGATCCACACCTGAGTGCTAAGTGGTTCTCTACCAAAATTCTACTTCTCTGGACACTTTTATAACTCTACTCAAAACCCATCTCTTCACCAAGGCATTCAATTCAGAATTACCTTTTATTTTTGGTTTCCTGTTGTTTGCTGTCTCTTTAGTTTTTGTTATGTTTTGTGTAAAGCGTCCTTGGGTCCTATGAAAGGTGATATACTTTTTTTTGTTTTCCTATGCTCAAAGGCTCACACAGGTATCTGTTCCTCCCCCTACAGATACAGGTATGTACAATTACATTTTCATGTATAATCCAAAACGTAGTATCTTGCATAAAGCATTACAACAATTTAATTCTGCCAAATAAAGTAACTTGAGAAGACATAATGTAATAAGGCATATTGTAATACCAGTAGTGACGGAGGTCAGCTTGCAGACACGTAAACAAAACAAAGTCAAAGCCAGATGAAAATATTTTCAGTGCTGCCTGGCCTGCAAACAATTGATTATGTTTGTGGTCAAATGTCACCGGGATAACTTCTACTGCAGTAAGGAAGCTATAGTACATAATCGGGGGTATACAAGTTTCATAACAAGAGTCTGGCACAACACCTCTCTTTCCACACCACCATACGTACAGTAGCTTTTCAGTCAGGCCTCTCTTGTCTGTACAAGCCATTTATTAAAAGAGAAGCGCTACAGTTTCTTTGGCGGAATGGCTTAGTTCAGCAGGGTCTCCACAGGTGTGAATAGGTCAGGGTGAGTAAGCTGGGTGTAGTGAATCAGCTGAGTGGCCGCTGACAGGCAGGCTTCCGTGGCCTGCCAGAACTAACGCTACGCTCAATAAAGTGAATGGCATGATTTAGATATTCTATAATGTAGTATGTTATCCGGTTTGTTTGAGATATTGTTTACTTTCCCACATTCCGTGTCATGTTGTGCTGTCATGGCTGATGGCATGTACAGTAGGCCTATACGCAAAAAGCATTAAAAAAAGAGTGTTCATTGAACATGTAATGCACTTATTGCACAACACTACCCATGATTGCAGATCGAACATAAAGTAAGGCGTGTCAAAATGAAGCCAGTCAACGTAATTATTTAAGGTGTTGTATTTAAAGAGCAGCTTGTTAAAAAAAAAGAAGAAAAGGAAATA
>JAODUG010000245.1:0-11512 GCA_027564795.1 Aphredoderus sayanus | reverse complement strand
GAAATAAACTTGGACTGTGAATGTGAACTTGCTCATTTAAATCTGTGTGAACTGAATTTGGAGCTAGCTCTTGTGAAGTGTGAACTTGCACAACACTGTTTACTGGTTCTTTGTTAGCCTAATGTTAACCAGATTGGCCCATTCATGCATATTTGCTTTATTTTTGCAGTGATTTGTTTAGAAATGTAAGCTGTTAAAGTGTGTTGTGTTGAAGCAGTTTAGAATATAAAAACACTATAATATATATCCACTGTTTAAAATATATTTAATTAACATATTAAGTGTCCACTGCTATGTTGCCTGTTCTGTCAAAAACAGCTACTGTAAACATCCCATGAAACACCCCATGAAACTGTTTATCGAACCATGTATTTATTTTTATATAATCAGAGAATATTACACCTTTTGTGTTGGCGTTAGGCACATTCATCTAGTGTGTTTCATTTAAATAGGGTCCCCATAAAAAGTCTAAACTAAAAATGGGTCTGTGACCTCAAAACATCAGAAAAACACTGACATGGCTACTGTGCTACAGCTGTAGTGTATCTGTGGTCCTCTCAGAAGGGCTGTGCAGTTGGAACAGATGGAGACTGTAACTGTATTGTCTACTGTATAGTACGTAGGGCCTGAACAATGATTCGAAGGCTGGATGTTGACAATAAAGGGATAGTGATAAATTCCAAATGCTACCCTAACCAGTGCTGTTAAAGCTGTCTGCAGATGTATCAGCCTATAATACAACAACAACAAAAATATGTTACAGACGCCAGGCTCAATTCTTCATCCTTGGCTTAAATATCACAAGATAAAAAGGCATCTGACAGCTTTGTTGGTTTTGCCAGTTCACATCTGTCAAATTCAGTTCTGAGAACCAAAGAGCAGCTGATTAGACAATCATGACAAGAGATGTATGATTACTGCACTGCCTTCTGTTGACTGAAAGAACATGTAAAGGCCCTAACCGATCAACAATCCTCTGATTGGTGACAAATGCTGACCAAGGCTCAGTATTTTATTTATTTTTTCTTCTGCTAAAAGAAAAATCCTTATAAGGATCCTCATGAGGAATATAAAAACCTACATATAGTATTAAAATTGTATTTAAACCTTCAAAGACAATAGTGCTCAAACAGCCAGGACAACATGCTTGGCAGAAGAACAGCAGATAAACTGAATGCAGTTTTTCATTTTTAAACACATAGCTATATTTCAATATTGTTGATTTTACTAAGCATTTATATTAATATATGAATTTATTTTATAGACCTGGCAATCCATGCTGACCCAAAGACACATTAATTTGATAATGATGTCTCTTTCCTGTAAATAGCATATTAGAAAAAACACTTATTATTATTATTATTGTTAAAGTAATTGTTATTATTAATAAAGATAGTCCTACCGCTATGCATCTGCTACTATGAAATCATCAGAATTAATAATTATTATTATTTTGTATTTAATGCCATTATGAGGTAAATTATTTCTCCATGGCTGAAGTGGTACTGTACCTTTCAAAGGACCTTGGCAAGTTAGCATGCTTATGTTTTGGAACACACTTTAATGTGACTTCATCAGTTGGCAGCTGTACTGAATGGAGCAGTTATACCTGGGAGTGTTTTCCTGTACAGAGTAAGCATAGTAAAGGCATGATATACTTCAGCTAATGTCGAAAAATCGTGCATATTTACAGGATTGATCCTAAAAGGACTTGCAGTCTTGACAACAGCTATTGAGATGAACTTCGAAGACTTGGGAAATCCTGCATTACCAGAGACACTATATAAGGACTTTGGCATTACTTCCATTGCTTGTGTATATCACAAATAAACATGGAACCTGTAATCATGTTAAAACATAAGCAATCACAACAACTATGCAAACAATCTTTGGGTCAGGTGTTCTTTTGCTAAATATAGTTGGAAATAATGTATATGTATAATGAATGTATAATCAAACACGCATAGGTCTATAGCAACACTGCATGCGTGAGGAGTTGGAGTTGCAGTCAGACTCAAAGAGCTCTGGTTTCAGACAGAGAGCTTCCTTGTCAGGAATCTTCACTGTCCAAACAGTTTAGTATGTCCCATACAGGTCTAATTGTCTATAACATATGCAAAAGACACTTGTGAAATCACCGCTATTTCACACTCGGTTGGGATTATAAAAGTCACATAGTGTTTTCCAGGTTAAGAAAAAACTTTTGGTGGAATAATTGGTATAGCAAGCTGAGTGAGGCATTTATGCAAATAGTACAATTGTATTCAATAGAGTCAGTGAATTGTCCCTTAATTGAAATCTAGGAAACGATTCCAATTATTTTGAGTATAGTTGTTGATACAATTTAGTTAGACTTTAAATACATGTGTGATCAAATATGTATTTGGATTTACATTTAGTACAGCTACTGTACATGGAGAACTGCATTTTTCATCAGCAAAAATATACTGCAAAACTTTGAGACATTTGGCTATACTGCATCCTGTCAAAAGGCAGATACAGTATGGCTTGTTAGTAGAGGTTGTCAAATGGGGGTCTATCAGTGTAACAAGGTCTGACCTCACCATAACAATCTGCTAAAATGTGTAGTTAGGTTCTCTCTCTCTTACTCTCTCGCTCACTCTCTCTCCCCTTGAGGATTAATTGTGTGTTATGATTAATTGCATTTAATAAAGTATCTCAGTATAACACACATTGGTAGCAATTTCTGTTTTGGGTAAGGTAATATTTTCATCCAGGTGATGTTCATTTATTCATATAAAGAGAATATGGAATACTGTATAATACTTTCACCTTTCAATTTACTTCACATTATGGTACATTTTTAGAAGTATCATCTAAATAACTCTATGGGTGCTTCTTCTTGCTTCAGTTAATGCAAATTACAAAATGTCTAATGTGCCACCTTCATTCAGTATGCGTGATTATGTCCTGCAGTTCAACACCAGCTTATACAAATTAGTAAGAATCATTTCGACAATTTGCATTTTTTTGTTTGAGCTTTGCATTTTGGGCTGCGAATTAATCTTCACACCAAGAGGGACTAAAGCGTACTCATCCGGCATATCTACAGTTCTCTATAATTCTGTCCCCTCCTTAACCACTAGTTTATGATTTAATCTTTGAAAAGAGCCTATTTAAGGCTTGGCTTCAGGTGAATCCACGTTTCCTTAATACCAGCTGTGCAAATCAACCTACAGTATATGTTCTGGGTTCTGCCAGTCTAAGCATCTTTTCCAAAGCTCCGAGACATGGAGGAATTATCTGGGCCTCGCTCGCTGCCTGCCAACCCCGAGATAGCTGTCATTGAACAGTAGATCTACGCTCCGTAACGAAAGACTCTATCTAGGATGCCCTTAGCAGAACTTTGATTTAAGTGTTATCAAACGGGCTGGCAAGCCTTCACTCAGCTGTATCTACCTCTCAGACGGTGTGACGAGAAGACGGAAGCGCGAGTCACATGACAACCGTCGTCAGGACGCTCAAACAGAATGCAACGGAAGTCTGCATCTGAACGCCAGAACAAAGACTGTGCCGCTACATGCAAACACATTCAAGCAATATGACATACTGTATGCACTGTATACGCGACATACTGTAAATGTGTTGCTAAGCAACATACAGAGGTTTTTTTTTATTATTTATTTTCTTATTCTACCTACAGTAGAATCCAGAAAAGAGATTTTTTTGGTTGGGTCACCAAGTCAAGTCAAGTTTATTTATATAGGCCTGTACAAGCCCACATTTCACATGGAAACCCCCCAACCTGCTCCTTTCCCTGGGTAAGGAAAAACTTCCATAAAAACCCCATGGGTAAATAAAGAGAAGAAACCCTGGGATGGGACCACAGAGGAAGGAATCCACCCTTCCAGGATGGTTAGGATACCACACTGTAGGTGTCGATAGGGCAACATGAATGAGCAATTACACTGAACTAAATGTAACACATGGTGCAGAAAATGAGGACTAACACATTGTATAAAATGAAATAGATTTTGTAAGTAAATTATAAGTGGTCCATCAAATGTGATTTTGACAGATGCCACAGGAGGATCTGTCCTGGTCCTGGTTATGGCCAAGTCTATTCAGGTCTGAGGGTCTGTCCTTGTCACGACCAGGTCTGCATACAGCACTCTACCCCAACACTGGAGACATGGCTGCAGAAAAGCTAGCCTCCACCATCCGCCCCCCATCCATTGGGTCTGCATACAGCACTCTACCCCAACACTGGCCTGTGAAATACCACACTGTTGAAGTCAAGAAAAATGGCTAAATATACGTATATATTTTGTTTTATATATAAGTATATATATAAAAAATAGAATAAGCAAAAACGTTGTGTGATCAAGAACTGCAAGTTCAGCACAGCTGTACAATGGTGAAGTGCAGATACTTACACTCATATTATTTTTGTTGGAATGGTTGTAGAAATATAAAAAAAAGAAAAAATCCCCAATTCATTAATTGCAAGAAGGAAACATTGTTCAACGCTAATCAACAAACGCCTATTCTGTGTAACGGCTGGTGTTGCGTTCAAAACTGGATGGCTGCAGTGACAGACAAAAATACTGTAGTAGAACTGGTCTAATAGTAACGGTAATAAGTCTCGACTAAAGACATCGTCCCCCAAGACTCCATTCACCCAACTCTCCAATCATCTGCATGCTTCTGATTACACTGCTAATTAGCAGGATGCAAACATGATGTAATTAGATGCTCTGTCAAGGGACTGCGGAATAACACAGACATATGCCGGCCCCTTTTCGATACAGGATCACAAGCCTCTTTCTCAGCAGAGAGAGCCAATTACCCCATTGTACATCCCCACCCATTGCCTGCCCTCCTGCCTACTGTAGCAGCTACCCAGTAGCGCTGTCTTTCCCCATTAAAGTGTGTGAAAAGAGTCAAAGAATAGTAAATACATTGAAAATAGGACTCCTTTGTCAAAGGTAATGGCACCTTTAATAATGATTGATCACAGAAGGGAAAACTGCTCACATAACTGCATTGAATGAGGTACTTTTGTAGAAAGACACAAGTGGGTTTTTGTGCTCATGTGTGTGTGTGTGTGTGCGTGTGTGTGTCTGTGCTTTCACTCCCTGCAACAAATGAGACCATGACATGACACAAAACAGCCATAATCTTCTCACAAAACATAAAAAGTACATGAAAGCAAAACCTTCACTTTGGTTAAAGGAATGTTGGCTACACAAGAAAAGTGTGCCGGTAAAGCCTTGCTATCCAGCTCTTGTTCTGCGTTGTGCCTTCACACACACACACATGTATATAAAGGCTGACACAAATAGAGACACAAACAGATCCAGACTGACACAAATCACCTTCAGACTGAACTGTTATTGTTTTTGTTACAGTAACGGTGCAAATTGCTGTAGTTATTTAAAGCACCTCGTTTAGTTTCAGTTTGTATTGAAAATTAACCCCATAGTCTCTGATTTAAAAAAAGCCTCAAATTTGTTCCATCCTTGTCACAGCTGTTAGAATTATCACACACTGACTATAGCAACACATGCAACATGGATAAAGCCGACTTATCTTGTTCCAAGATTATTATCTATCTAATTTCCGTCATGGATATTTTAATGATTGTCCTGGAGGATATGCTACTGTATACATTGCCAACATGATCAAAGGTAGAGAATACAACTTGTAACATATAGCATGGTGTGCAAAATGTGCTCTTATCTAGCATTCCTGTCCCTATACAGTAGGAACAATCTTATACTTCCATTTATTAATGTACGATTCTAGTTGCTATAATCGCTTGTCTCAGTGTGACATTCGTGGGGATATTGCTTCAAGCATGGCGCATGTGTTTTACTTCGAACAGCATCAGTTGGTTAGTCAGAGATGATGGGCAAAACTGATAAACTGAAAATAATCACAAAGTTCACTTTTCAAAACTGCACAGAGTAGTTTTTAGAGTACCTTTACATGCACCCTGGTATAACTGCAAATTTCAAGACCAAAATCAACTAAACCTATCACATCATCCTTTTTACAGCTCTTAAAATAAACTTTTGCTACAGTACTGTACCAAGATTTGTAGTTTTAGAAACCTTTTCACTCACAAATAAATGACATACTGTACAGTAGTTTAGCATATTAAACTGATGTCACATGGTTTCTGAAACTTTGTGTCATTTATCAAAGTTCTACATACGAATCCAAACATTGCACACACAAAATGCAAAATGTATTATATCCCCAAAAATAAACAGCATTCAAAATACTATAAACATAGTAAATATTTGTATAAACTTTATTGCACAGTACCATCCATGTATGCTATTTTGTCTTTCATATGCTTACTGTACATTTATATTTCCATACATATTCTAGTGAAAGTAATATGCTGAGAGAGGTTGAAATGTTGGCTGGCCACAACACTTTGTCTACATCAAGCTAAAATATCTTTTGCTAAATCTGGATTCAGATTTTGATCTGGATCAAGCATAGCCCATCTCATCAGACTACTGTCTTTACTTCCCTCCTTTGCCCTCTTATTCAGATTATTTCTTCCTTTTGGTTGGGTGTGACACTCATAAGTGTGAGTGTTCATAAGTGTAGTGTTTTGATAGTAGGTTTTGTGGAAAAGACAAGCAAGTTACTTCCTGTTACAGTTTTGTGTCTGGCAAAATGTATTATATTGAATACTGAGTGAAAGGCAGTGAAATATCTTATAGTTTTACAGACATGAGTGACATGTTTCAAAAGTGTGTGTTTTGGCCACATACAGTACACTGATTGCTGTTGTGCTGGCTTTAAGAGTTTTCTCAAATGCAATATACTGGAAAGTTCAAGATTCCACCCAGTGAATAAAGCCCAGATTAAGAGGGCATTAAAGAGCATACGTTCATAATTTATGAATGCGTGCAAATGCAAGGAAAGTTATAGTTTTCTTTGAGACACATTATAACTGGGGATAGAAATGCAAACTTTGCAGCGATAAGGTTCAGCATCTGGAAGAGGATTTATTATTATCACAGATACCTATCGTCACTATGTCCCTTGGCATAACATGCCATTAGTCACATAACTCAGTGGACTACCCCTGTACAACAGGTTGGTAAAGCGTGAGCGTAGCATAAACTCCATACATTCATTATTATTCTTCAATTAGTCTATAATCTGCATAGGCATTAACTAGCACAGTTCAGTCAAGCCACTCTCGTCTAGTAATGCAATAAATATTAGCAAGAAGTTATCCATTTATCTTTGGCAGAATGGCAAGTTCTGGGGGCTCCTCATCATATGCATGCATGTGGGTATCTAATAACTTTAACCCCCTAAAAACCATTCACCGCCAATTGTAACTCAGGGAAACTGGGAGTGTAGAGAAACCTCAGGAGGGAGAATATTTAAACAAAGAGAAACTAAATTAAATCAATCCTAGCTAGAATAAACCCCAATGTGTATAAAGATGGAGGCAGGAGGATGGAGAGAGAATTAAAGGCGCTGCCTACAAGTAGATCCAGCAGGAGCGCTGCCCCTAGGATGGTGAATAAATTAGAGCATAGAGGAGCTGCCTCTAGATAGACCTGCAGGCTGAGAGAGCATAGAGGGGCTTCCTCTAGATAGGCCTGCAGGGCGCTGCCCCTTGGATGGAGAATGGTACACCAGAGCAAAAATCGAAAACTAAACATACATCCCCCAAAACCACATTAAGTAAAATGTCCCAAGATTACTTGTGGAAAAATTCCCCAAAACAGGACCGTGGCAAACGCCAGCATTACCCAATATGCCAATATGGACAACGTGGTAAACATATACATTAAAGTAACTAGCTAACACATTTCCTCAGTGCACGAATTGATGCATGTGCATAAAAAGCTGCAACACACGCTAGTGTAAGCGTAGCGAAGTCGGGGGAACGCGTCCCATGCAAAAGTTTGGCAAAACGTATCAAACACGCAGTGAACTGAACGCAACCCTTAAAATCAGCATCCACTGCGATTGAGTTATGCGAGTGTTGATAAATCATACCAGAAGGCTAGGGGATGTGTGAACCAAACAAAAACCAGCACAACATTAATAAAACCTGCACAAAACATAAGGGCACTCTCATGTACGAGACAATATAAAGAGTAGGCCTATTCCCCAAACGCGACCATCTGGTGAACCTACGCCAGACAGCACGGGGTGCGAAGCAGACCCAGCCGCCCAACGGAATCCCGACGAGACAACAGAAGGTCCTGCTACGAACCCAGCAATAGAGAGGAATTGGCGGCTACCATATATAAAGGAAACTCTTTCTTCTCAGGGCCATTTAAGGTTAGGTTAGTCTTCTGGTTAATTGATCAGCTGAGTAGCGGCTGGCGTCAGCTGATGCCAGCAGCGGACTTCAGTGACTTGCCAGAACTAACGGTGCGCTCAATGAGTTTGTAAAGACAAATGGAAGTCAAACATGTAGCATGGTCACTGTACAGCCAATGAGCCAGTGTGCTGCCAAGCAAAGCAGAAAGACTGCACACAGAGCTATTAAGGGCATCTATACTGTAGCTCTATTTATACACCTTTAATTGCTGAGATTTTGATTTGAAGCTAAATCAGATGGAAGCTGACCTTGATATTTCCTCACCCAAAGTAAAATAAATGATACCTGTACTTTCATCCAAAAACCTTGCCAAAAGCTAGAAAAATGCAGTGATGTATTTTCTTGACATTAAAACAAAATATTTAGTAAGATACAATTAAATGTATTCACCACAGCAATTGCAGGGTATCTTATCGATGACAGCGATTGTAAGGTTATGAAAATCTGATGTTTTTAGGGGGTGTCAGACCTGGTAACGTAATGCAGGGGAAAAACAGGACTCCAGGTGATTCAAAACAGAGTTATTCTTCAGTTCAGTATCCAAACCAGCTCATAATGATCATTTAGTGTATCAGTCATATTGAGAGATTGTGTGTGGTTGTGTATATGAGTGGGTGCATAAGCAGACCAGAAATCTGAATCATCGGTGAAATCAATCTGTGAATCAAAGGTAGAGCTTGAGGAAACGTGATGCAATGAGTTGTGTGGCTAGGAGCAAACCAAGCATGTCCCTGATGAAATGTGTGTGTGCGCTATGATTTATGATGATTATGATTTATGCCGGTGATGGACGACCACATTAAGATCAGCTGCATTTCTCCCACATTAAATGTCATTAAAGAATCACCATTACAAAAACATTCCCTCAGATTACTCAGACTATTAGGTGAATGGAACTATGGCTCTATGATTTTATATATTGTAACATTTTTAGCAGTAGGCCATTATTTATTCAAGGTGTTTTAAAGAAATTTCAATCTAAAATGTGTTTCGTAATCACTTCTGCCCACTCATCCTGCTGTTTTTCTCGTTTTGTGGTGCCTTTGGCTAGCCTAAATGATTGATTACATTATCTTCATCAAAGTCGGAAAAACAACATCTATGCATATGCTATTATGTATATTGTATTCCACCCATGCCTTGTTCTGTATTTAATGTGTTGTTTTGGTATTTACTCTATGCTTCCAAAGTTGCTTAGTTGTTTTTTAACTGGACAGTTTTGCCTTTTTGTCACATCAACTCAAGGTTCAATCATGGACCTAGAAGGCAGACTAAATATTAATGCCTAAATCCAGTTTCTTCTTCACTTTTATATTAATGGGAGTGTCCTCAGAGCTTTGAGTAAGTCGCAGCTCAAATTCTCTTACAGTGTATCAACTTATTTAGAGGGTCACTTTCGAAGGCAAGTTTAGGATATCGTTCAATGTTTTGCTCAGGAGTGGATTTCTCTCTTTGCCTGCTGTCTAATGCTGACAACAACTGTCGGCACAACTGTGCCTATAGGGCGCTATTATACTATGTGATCTCCACAAATGTTTCCCTACTCGCAAAAATCTTTAATAATTCATTTGTAGTGAGAAGCCTGAGCTCTGGGAATTAAAATTAATGTAGCAAGAGAAAAAAATACTGCTATTTCAGTAAATTATCATGAAGAAATGGATCATAACTTTCACTTTTCACTTTTTTCATCCTTAAATTGTTTAGTTGACAATGGTATATTTTGTTGTTGCACATTTTTTATTTGAGTTGCAAGGCAAGGGAACAGAACATTCCACTGTCTAGTGTCTTCATGGAAAACATTGTGGGTTATCTAAAGATAAATCCTTAAGTGAAAAAGCACTTGCTTGCTTACAAAAGGTATTGTCAAAGTTATCAAGGCTTTAACATTTTGAAAAAAGAAATTCTCTATGCAGAGTTCTCTATCTAAGTTGAAACAGGCAAGCCCTTCTCAGTCTGTTAGACACAGGATGGACTACAGCACGTGTACAAGCCTCTAACAAGCCACAGCCATGTTGTTTCTCTCAGAGATGATTTCATGCCATTTCTTGGCTGATTGCACGCTACACTCCTACCTTATTGTGACATAAATAGCACCTGGAATGCTGTAGCCTCCATCTGCCCGCTTTCAATTCCAGCCGTTTCCTTAAGGCTGTTTCGTTCCCACACCGGCTAAGCTCAATTGACCTCTCCACGCTCACAGACAGTGATGAAACTGGGAAACAGCAGTGCTATGACACTTCATGAAAAGGCTTACCGGTAAGGGAACAGGTTGTTTCATACAGGGTCCCTTGTGAAGGTACTGTAGCAACTTCAGCAATATGAAAGGCTATCATTTGTTTGCTTTAACATGATTGCCTGTGTTCTGCATGAGAGGATATATAGGAGAATACTGTATGTGGGCGATCTGGTAAAAAAAAAAAAAACATTGAATGAATGTGTTTTATATGTCCAGCCCATACTGTATGTGCTTATAGGACACTGAAAAACACGATATTACTATAGGTGCTAGATAGTGCTGTACATACAGTACACACAAGTCATTTATGTATACTGAAGATCAATTATCAGTCACTTTTATTCAAAGTGACTTACAGTACATTTCCGATTTGTGTACATGCAAATACACGTCCTTATTTATACCGAGCATTTTTCCCAACGGAGCAGAGCTTGTCTATGGTATCATTATGCCTACAGACACATCCTGTACCTCATTGTCTTCAATGTTTTCAATGCGTGTATGTGTATTACATCTGTGTATCATACGCTAGCACTGTATGGTGTGCTGAGAGAGTGAGGGCGTTTGTGTCGGTGTTACTGTTATCCAAGGATAAAGTGTACAATATCTGCCAAAGCCTGCAGTGTGTGGAGGAGGGGGAGGAGAATGGTGATGGGAGAAAATTACAAAATTCAATTTAGGGCAATGGAGGGGGTAGATTTATTTCTGCAAGGTGCCAGTGATCCCTTTGCCACTTTGTAGATCTTATGGACACGCATACGCACATGCGCGCACACACACACACACAGAGACAAACTGAACACATGTACCCTATGCGCGCACACACACACACACACAGAGACAAACTGAACACATGTACTGTATGCACACACACACACACACACACACAGAGACAAACTGAACACATGTACTGTATGCACACACACACACACACACACAGA
>JAODUG010000224.1:0-11621 GCA_027564795.1 Aphredoderus sayanus | reverse complement strand
GTGAGTGTGAGATTGTGCTGTTTTTTTATATATATTGAGAGGGAGAGAGAGAGAGAGAGAGAGAGAGAGAGAGAGAGAGAGAGAGAGAGATGGGATAATAAATAGAGAGGGAGAGAGAGAGAGATGGGATAATAGATAGAGAGGGAGAGAGAGAGAGAGAGAGACAGAGAGACAGACAGAGAGCGAGGGAAAAGAGAGAACGAGAACGAGAGATAATCAAGGACAGAAGCAAAGATGCTACGCTAAGCAAAGTCCTGCAGTACCTGTCTGACAGTCCTCTGACATACAGGCATCCATTAAGCCCGTGTCAGCCTACACTGAACCCTATGTGTAAAGACATGTTTGTGAATGGAGAGCAGGGGGTATGATATCCCATAGGATACCCTTAAACCCCTGTGTGTGTGTGCGTGTGTGTGTACTGGCACAGCTCACCCACGCAGGCTGATCCGTCATCGTTGGGCTCAAAGCCCTGGTTGCACCTCTTGTTGGCACGACACTTGTAGCTGCCATAGGTGTTGATGCAGACAGGGCGGTCAAGGGGGCACACAGAAGGGAACTGGATGCACTCGTCTTTGTCTGGCAGGTGGAGCAGGAAGGGGGGGGGGGCACAGCATGGGAGGGACGGCACATGAGCCAGACTAGATGCAAGGACAGGGTAAAGGCCCACGTATACCTTCCAGTGCACAGTACCTCCGCAGTGTTGTCAGCGTGGGTGTGTGCGGCAGGCCCACTACAGATGGCTAAGCATATACTGTAGTAAAGATGTCTTTCCGGTGACTCTTAGTTGAAACCAAACTGTACCGTATAAACTGTAGTTAGAAAGATTAGCTAATTCCAAAGCACGTCTTTTGTATACAGAAATGGCGCTGATATGTGTCCGCATAAAGTATCACGCATTTGGAAGTATAAGGCGCTATAAACAGACAAGGGAACAAAGGGTTGACATTGTACCTACCAGTACACCGGCCGTTCTCATTCATAGCAAAGCCGTGGCCACACTGCAGAAGAACATACAGTAATATGAATTTATACACAGTGTAAGATGATGTCATGTTAGCAAACTTACATGATTTACAAACACTGTAGGTTATTATTACCAAACCAGTGGGGCTGTCCTGAATGTTGATTTTTGTGCTTCCAGGCTTTGGTAGGAATTTTATTTGCAAAGATCAAAGCGTATCTTCTTCAAGCGTTCATGACAGTCACACATCCATTTATGGCCGTTTACAAGACTGGAGCTGCTTTCATCCATCAGCGACAGTGAGACCGCTTTGGTAACATGTGGGTTTCTAAACAATGTGATTTAGCTTCAACAAAAGATTCACTGCATTGTAATAATGTCCGTAAGACATTCACACACCGGTGCGGGTCTCCCATGGAGACTGATGTGACCTCTGTCCTAAACATCTGTGGCATTTATGCTGCACTGGGATATGGAGCGATACCAGCCTGCAAAAACACACTGTTCACAGTGCTTTAGTGTTAACAGCGAGTTTTTGCAGGTTGAAAAATAAAAAATAAACGAAACAAATAAAAGTACAAAATGAAGCTAAGAAAGCTGGTGCTGAACTTCGATCACCATGACAATGGTCGGAGCTTCCAAGCATTCAGGTCAACCCTACAAATAAATAATATGTTGTCATGACAACAAAGTGCAAGACCTCTATTTCCACAATGGTGGTGGTGGTCTCCTCCTGGTCTCGCGGGTAGAAGATCTCCAGCACTGAATTGATCTCTGTGGGCTCCAGGGGTCTCGCTGATGAACGACCGTCTGGCCAGTAAACCTCCACATTGGTGGCCACATCCTTACCTGGGCACGCACACACACACATGCACACACACAAATACACGCATGTAGGCACACACATATGCATACACACATGCTCACACACACACACACACACACACACACACACAGGAGAAAATGCCTAACCTGAGAATAACATACAGTATGAGAGGCCGTGTATGCTTGCTTATAAAAGGATACACACACACACATACACACAGACCACAAGTGTCCCTCTTCTCTTCTCCCTCCATTAACCATTTTAATCAGGCATAAAGGCAACCTCCTCTCTGGTCTCTCTCCTTCTTAATTAAAGTGACATGTTCTAATGGAAACAGACAGTGGGCTTCGCAGCAGCACCCATATCACACCCCCACCCAGCACACATATCCTCCCTGTTAGTGCAGGAGGTGGGGTGAGGTGTTGTCCCTCCTGGTGTGTTCTGGGTACAGCCATCAGCGTTCAGTGTGTGGAGTGCTGATTCCCTGACACAGAGCAGGCCTGCTGTCCTGGGAGTGAGCCTCTGGCCCCAGGATGATCTTTGGATACGGAGCAGGCTGATTTCCAGCTGTGGCACCTGTCCCCCATCTTCCACCCCCCGCTTCCACCCCCCTTTCGCGGCCCCCCAGTGCACCAGGCCCGCTGCCTGCCTGCCTGCCTCAGCCAAGCAGCTCTCCCACGGGCCTCCAATCAGGCCGGAGGTATTACTGCAGTGTGTCTCACATGGGGATTTCATTTTCCTTCACAATGTCGCTGTGTATTGCGTCTGGCTCTTTCCTCCCGCGGTCCGTCTGCTGGTGCATGTGTGCTTTGTGGGTGGCAGGGTGGTGTTGAAGAGGCCTCGCGGTCCACGCAGCGCAGGTTTGATTGCCATGGCAGCCACATGTCCTGTGAAGAGTGGCCGCATGCAAACGCAGTGTTTCCTGTACCTGCTCATCCATTTGATGTCATGGCGGCTAAATGATCTGTCTCGCACACACACACACACGCACACACACACACACGCGCACACACACACACATGCACAAAACGAGGCCAGACACATAAACAGACTTAGAGGGTCTGTGAAAGAGCTCAGCGAGACGCACTGTCGTACCGAGGCCAAAGTGAGCGACAGGCTCCATTTCACACAGGTAACCAGAGCCGCCATCGATGATGCGCGTGTGCGGCCCGCTCCTCTTGGTGTATACCACCACCTTCGCCCCCCTGGCAAAGGCACCAAACTGGGTACGGGGTATCACGCGTAGCCAGGAGTTGGTGGTGCCCTGACACAGAGGAGAAGACGCAGGGGTTGGCACAATGAAATGACCCACGCAGGAGCCTTCTTGTAGACGGCATGAATAAAAACAGGGTGTCCTACTTTATTCACCCCCCCTTAACTGTAAATCAAACAGCAGGCTTTCATGGTTCATGACTAACTCGTAAAATATTCCCTCCTACGGCCAGATAACTTCCCCACGCACGTGGGACGGACATAGACAACTATAGACAAACTATTTGGATGGTCTTTCTTTGAAATTTCACTCTTGTGAGTTTCTATTTATAATTTGGCCTGACTGATTACTACCATGAGCGGGAAGTACGCTTTTGACCAACAACAAAATGAATGGTGATGTGCTATAGTAAGAGTTTGGAGGAGCACATCTGGTCCCTTGGTCTGGGAGGTTGAACCGCACATGTTAAGTCATCTGATTCTGTCCCTGTCAACTCAAGAGAAGTCGTTTTAGATGCTGATGGGCTAAGTAATCACACACACCTGGTTGACTCTATAGACGGAGAGGGGCTGAGCTGCACTCTCACCGTGTGAGACTATCAAGTCCAGACAACCGTCTCCGTCAAAGTCCGTCACTACGGCTCCTGGAAACCCAATACACATCAATATAACAAACTAAACTACTAACCGACTTCTAAACATCATCTTTTGATACACAAGGCATCTTTTTTCATCATATAAATATTAAAAACAAGACCGTAGCATTTGTTAAATAGGATGCAACAATGGATCTCTAGTGCCATCTGCTGGTAGCTTGTGGCCAAAGCAGGAGTGACTTGCTTGGATTAAACATGCTCTGGTTTTAATCATTCATGGTTGGCTAGAGAGCGGTCTGTTGGGTCAGGCTCACCGGTTCCTCGTCCCTCTGGCTCCGCTGCCTCCCCAACGTTCAGCTCCTCTATCTGTGGATCTCCATGTTCCCGCCTGCTCACCCTAGCGAACAGCCACACACAACCCTGCTCAGCAGCCCACGGATAAACTAGCCACCGTGATAGAATCATTATAACAGTATAAGCTTGAATGAAAACATGTCGAAACATTCCCCTTCACGAGTGAAAAACTCTCAAGTTTTTCAAGTGCTTTGGATCGATGATAGAGCAGTCAATGAAGGATACTGTAATAGGGAATGACTAGTTCATTCACTATGACTAGCCTATATATTTAGTGACAAAGCATTAGTTCATCAGACCTTCATCCCCTTTAAAGGGTAATTCCTTAATTTTCATCTAGAAACACTCTTGTGGTGGAAATCGATTTAAGTGGCTGCCACTCCTTTCTTAGCGTGGCTCCGCCTGACTGTTCCCTATAACAACATTTTCGCTGAGATTATAGTCTGGAAACCCAGTTTGCTCTAGCATTCACAGAACCACTCTGGATGCCGGACCAATCACCCACCAGTGGGGATGGTTGAAAAGTCAAGCGTTTGTTAATGGTGGTAGAACTACATTTGTAGCAAAAATGATTGGTTAGAGCCTGCTCAAAATGACCCCTAGGTCTATGCCCCTTAATTCAAAGACTGTAAACAATGGAGCATGTCCAGACCCCCCGCCCTTGTGTTTAGAACATGCTTTAAAAACATAAACAGTGAGCAAAGGCTGAAAAGTGTAATGCCAGAATCAATGAATGTACCTTAAAACCCATATTTCTACATCACAGTGTAGTGAGCTATGTGCTGATCTTTGCTATTTAAACCCCAAACTCAGCTAAACATTAGCGTGATGTATTGAATTAATTATCGTGAACACAACAGTTCAAGCTTGATGTAGCGTCCATTGCCAGGAAGCTGAGTTAATTTAGCTGATTCATCTTTATATTGGACAATAGCAGAGCTCCGGGTCCCGACCAATGACCCCTTACCTGACCGCGATCCTGTCCAAACAGACAGGCTGACAAGCTGTCCTCCCGTGAACTGCTGCATGGGAATATTCTCCCCCTGTATTTCATCCTGAATGACTGTGGGGCTCATCCTGAACCGTGACGAGCAGTCTGAATATGACTGCATGTAATTTAATGGTTACATCCTGTTCTCAAAACTACGCCTGATTATCATCGTTGTATAAACATGATTAGTTTAGTACATAAGTACAGTATGTATGTACATATGCGCGCATGTGCGTGTGTTCTTTATGTTGCTGAAATGCATTTCCCCCCTCTTGGAAGTGTTACTTCCTCCACATACTGTATACAGTAGAGACCATACATGTTTCTATGTGTAGTATTTCAGTAATATTGTCGCGAGAGGCAAAGAGAGACTAAAAGAAAACTGTTTGAGCGCAAGATTTTACCATTGTGGAGGAAGTGGAGGCAGCCCTAAGTATCATTGGCTGCAAATGTAAAATACGTCACAGCTCGCTTTCACTGTACTAAATCAAGACACAGAACTGGTCCATTAAGCTCATCATCAAAGTGCTATTAGCACTTGGCATTGCACTACAGAATTTGTGCATATGCATGCATATGTGTATGTGTGTGTGTGTGTGCGTGTGTGTGTGCCCACGTGTACGTGTGTGTGCATACAAGGTTGTGCATGTGTATTTCGGAGCATGTCTCTTATCTACTTTGGAAGCCCTAAAAGTGTCAGTTAAAGAGCCAGCCAGCCAGCTAGCCAGCCACAGACACACACACATACATACATACCTGAAGAGCCTGTTGGCAGAGGAGCCCCTGTAGGCAATGTTATTGAAAAAGACCTCCAGCTCATTGTCATTGTCAAAGTCTGCAGCGATGACCGTGCGCACTGGAGACGGCATGGAGAACTTCTGTGACGCGATGTCCTGTACAGACCATATGGTGAGTGGAACACACACTTAATTGTATTCACACGCACGCACACACACACATACGCACAATAAGCCAAACACATACAGCAGCCAATTTCCTGTGGAGGAAATATTTTTCTAATGGCACATTAATGGCACATTAGGAAACAATAACAATGTGAACCAACCATCTCCGTGGCAGCAGTGAGTCATCATTCCCAGCCGTCTCGTTGTCGGGTTAATGCAATTATAACAGACACACACTGCAGGTGTGTGCACAAAATGGTGTCAGTTTGCCGCCCACTGTTTGCAATTAAAGCCATTAAAATCACCGGTAAGCATAGATTGCTGTGAATGTGTGGAGCTAACTTTATGTCACATTTAACTAATAATGTGACATGCAGGCTGACATTTATTTATCATTCCCACTTTACAATAGTATCCTGTTTTATATTACACCTAAGGGTAAGGTTTATTGTTTCTACATTATAAATACTTCTAATAAGTTAATTTTACTTTGTGTGGACATGTTACACCACTGTGTTTATGGTGGTCTAGTTGTCTGGGTGTTCAAGCCCCGGAGTTGCTGGACTACCTGCAAGCATCTTTCGGCAAGATGTCTAACCCCAATTGCTCCCAGTGGTTAGGTGCTCCTTGCATGGCTTGCACCGCCATCAGTGTATGAATGTCCAACTACTGACAAATGTACTAAGTGGCTTTGGATAAAAATGTCTGCCAAATTCCCTAAATGTAAATGATATAAATATGATATTTAAATTATTATTGTTATATTAGCATATTAGCATATTAGCTAATGGATATAGTTTGTATGACACCATACAGACACTTAGCTATAGGTCAGGTTTTCATTCTGGCATAGACATGTTAGGTCATCCGGGAGGAGAATGTAATCATTATTTTCTAAACCCAGGAACAAAGTACTGTACTGTAGATAGGGTGCCCTTGTGGCTACTGATGCTACAGTACAGTACAAGTATCACTGAAATGAACCCTGTAAGAACACAGGTTGTGTAAGAATGCATCTTTGCTTACTCCTGCATTGGGGTAGAAGTCCAGAATGCTCTCTTGGCAGTGGGAAAGTTCTGCTTTGGTGAAGTAACGGATATCTCTTCGCTTGAGTGAGGCGGTCATCAGTTGAGGAAGAGTTATACTGGCCCTTCACTCTCCCCAGTATTTACTCCCTGTTTTAATTATAAGGCTCATAAAGCTGTGAAGAGGGCCTGCACAGTGACCTTCTGCTTCTCAAAATGAAGGAGAGGAGATGGCAGGTATTGCCATACTGAGGCTGATGGAAAAGAAGGGAGTTCTAGCCCATAAAGGTACAGAACAAGATGAGAAGAGGTTGGATATGGGGTATGGGATTAAACTGTACATTCTAGTCAAGTTCAAGTATGTTGAATTATATTGTAAAGTTATATTGTTCAATACAGATCTACTGATAAAATCCTTTGTCACTGTACCTGATTTGTAATGTACCAAAATGTGTACACCTGCTGTACTGCAGTGTATAATATACTGTAGCTAAAAGGGATCTGAATTTAAGTTTAAATATAAATATATTTATAAATACTTTTAAATAGATTTAACTTCATAATTTTCTACACACCAAGTTTGTGTAGAAAAACGATGTGTGTGTAAAACCTATTGCAGGGGAAAGCCCTTGTGAAGACATTTTAATTAAAACACAAACAGGCCAAATCGGCACTTTCCCCACTGTCCAGGCAAGCTGCTGTTTCAGCCCTATTTAATTAGCAGTTCACTGGAGTGATAAAAAAAGCTTAATTACCAATGCCAAATGTTAACACAGTTTGTGGGGTCATCTGCTTATGTGTGGAGGGGTATTTAAACATGAACTGGGTTTATGATTTAACCATCGTGTCTTTAATAGTACTTGATAGATATGTACTGTAATAATATCTGATAGCTAATTTAATTTGTTTTTCAATTTGACAGTGAGAGTGAGTTTATTTGTATGGGTGTGTCACACTGATGGAACAGTCTGAGGTGAACGTCACACATTAACCCCTATTTTGACCCTCATAAACTACTCTGCTCTGACGTTTATCTCTCTAGTATATACTGTATGCATTCACAGGTGCTGAAAGATCACACAATAGAGGCTACACACACACACACACACACACATACACACACCTTTATGGGTGGAATAACTCAGGGCCAGCCGGCGGTCAGTCAGTCCGGCGATGAGCCCCAGTGACTGGTGCTAATTCACCAGCCGCCCATTAGCATTGATAACCCCGTGATTCACAACATTAATAGGTGGGCGCTGCCTGCTTTGTGTTGCTGCTTGTACAGTAGGCATTGATTCGGTCAAAGTGGGAGGAAAGGACAGAACCGAGCCCCCTCTCTCTCTCAGACAAATCCCGACCCTCTACACCAGTAGCTGTGTTTGATAATGGGCAGAACTGTAGGAGATCTTTAGTCACAAAGACTGTAGATTACCAACAATTAATGCAGTGGCCAATAGCTAAAAAGACTGAATGCTGGTTAATTAAAACACAGGCCAGTTTGGTTATTATTGGGGGTATAATTAGCCTGAGCTTCTACTCAGATATTATACTTTACTATACGTATAATTAGCCTGAACTTGTACTTAGATATGACTACTAATGACACTGCAGGGATTTTGGCCCATACAATACTGCACCTTGAACCTCTGTTTCCGGTTGTTCATCTGAATGTACAGTCGGTGTGGCCCATTCCAGTTGCCATAAACGATGTCTGTCTTGCCGTCACGGTTGAAGTCTGCCAGAGCAACCCCTCTGCCATGCTGCATGGGGTCTTCAACACCTAGCAGAAGCATGTTCCCCACACACACATTGACATTTACAGCATTTAGCTGTACATCCATTTGTCAATGCTGTAGCTGAGTGCTGTAGGCCATGCACCAGTTCTCGTAAGCAAACCACTTTCTTATAGAATAATAACAGTAGCATATCATCAGGGATAACTTAGACACAGATTTATATCATACCATTCAATAAAAATAATTGTTAACAGCCTAAATCCCAGTCACATGCTTATAAAAACTTAAACCTAACATAAAACAGGAATGAGAAAGAGTTTTATTACACAGACAAACACACTACATTGAAGTCAATACAATGTCATGTGTGTCAGATTGTATTTTCTCGGCTTATACTGCAGTATGCTGAGTACTAGTCCTACAAAGACAGTTGAAATGACATCATGGTATATATTTTAATACACTACCACTTAACTGCAGACACTAATCCCTGTGATCACTGGACCTGATATCTCCCATCATGCACTAGTTTTCCAAGTGTTCTTTTAGTGTCTCACCGGCCTGCTGGGCCACATCGGCAAAGGTTCCATCTCCGTTGTTCCTGAAGAGGAAGTTGGGGCCATACTCGTTGACACAGAAGATGTCAGACAGGCTCTGGCTCACAATGGGCCCCGCCACCACACCCCGTCCTCCTGCACGCCGTGCCCAGAGGACCCCCGTCCAAGCCGGGTCACCGACACATTGAGAGAATTAGGGAGGACAGGAGAGAGAGGTGCCATTATGGAGGGAGACTGTAGAATAGATAGAAAGACCAGTGTGCATGTGAAAAGTGATTAGAGACACACCATTACTGTGTTTCCAGGCCATTTCCCTTTAGCCATGCAGGTATTTATGCTAATGCACTCATCGACTTATATACTGCCAGGTACAAAGACTAGACACACCTACAGTACAAAATACTACCATGCGGATTATCTGCATTATAAGAAGTCAATTAAGGTCAAGTGTATTTATACAGACCCTGGACATACTGTATACCTTTACCAATAAATTAGTCTCCATGCATTTTATAAAGGTCTAACAACATTGTATAATCTGAAACAAGTCAAATTCCATAAAACAGATTTTTGTTCCAGTATGCAGAGCCAGTTCAGTCGTAACTGTTCTGTGATTTACACAACAGACTAATACCACCGGCATTAATTACTCTCCAGAAACATTAACTTGTAACTATTAGATATAAAATATCACCGTCAGTCCATCTGTACTGGTTAATGGTAGGATGATCACAGAGGCATCTACAGTATATCATTCAAAGTGGGTCAATGCCGTTTCACTCTGCCCTCTAGTGGCCATGAGAAGCACACAAGGAGTGAAATCCCAAATGAGATGCCCTCTAGACAGTTTCACAAGATCAAATGGCTTTTTGAAGTTCACACTAATTGTGCATGCAAATGTAGTCTTACATGCTTAGGTGCCTACTGTATAGACATAATGGACTGGCATTCAGCCAAGGAATCTTCCTGCCACTGGAAGGCTCCAATGAACGACTGAATGAATGAACAGCTAATTCATTCATTCATTAAATTAATTTGTAAATAAACCATTGAAAACAAACTGGTCAGCTCTGATGGCCCAGTTTTCGTTTCCCAGATTCTGGCCACATAAAAACAAACCAGCTCTATTAAGCTTAGCCAAATAATCGTTTAACCCTACACCCACAAGAGGCTCTAGCTAGAGGCATGCAGCCTGTAAGGAACCTCACTAGACACTGACAGATTCATCTCTGGGCCATTGAGCCAGCCCAGGCTGATCTATGGGCGCGCCGCCCTTCCCCTTTTCTGTGACTTTGACTGAAGTAAATAGCTGACAGGGCCAAAAGAGGTGGCGAACACCTCTCCAGCTCTCTCCCTCTAGTCCCCGCTGTCACTTCAACACTACACTTCATGGTTTTGGTCTTCTCTCCCTCCCTCTCGCTCCTCCAGCTGCTCAGCCCAGCCCACCCCTCCACCCCTGTTCACTTTAGGGCGCTATTCTTCACCGTGTATGGGTACAGTGAGCGCATGGCACCTCTCCATGTGTCCCTAGCCTGTAAATAACACCGACATCCCAGCAGTGCTGCAGCAAGCCACCGTAAAACTCACTTTTTCTCCTCTCACACGCACGCACACACACACACACACACAGACACGCACACACACACCTACCTGTGAACTTGTTGACGCCGGCCTGCTCTGCCACGCTGGAGAGGGCGATGACGCCCTGGGAGAGGTCGCTGGCATCCTCGTCCATTTCTATGAGGGCGTGGGGACCCACGTTCCCACTGGCATAGTTGGCAATGTAGATGGAGTAGCGGCCGGTGCCCTGCAGAGGAGGCACGAGTAGCTCACTCCAGGGGCGAGAGCGACCGGCATGACTGACGTTTGCATAATAACAGCGGGTGATTTACTGTTAGTAGGTTGGTCAATCGCTGGGTAGGCCATACACCAGTTATACACACGCAGCATTCTGCTCAAATACTGACGGCAGCGAGTCGTCGGGGCTAACGGATACAAGTAGGTTGGTCTAGTGTTTGACTCCCAGCCAGAAGGTTGTGGGTTCAAGCCCCGAAGCCGGACTAGCGCAGTGTGTCTTTGGGCAAGATGTCTGACACCAATAGCTCCCAGTAGTCAGTCAGGTGCTCCTTGCATGGTTTGTTAATGTCAAACTATATGACCAATGTACTACATGTAAGTCGCTTTGGATAAAAGTGTCTGTCAAATGCCTAAAATTTTAAGTATAACCCTATGTAATGTACTCTGGGTGACCCAAATCACTAGCTCTTTGTGGCAGATAGAAGGCGCTAAGCCTAATTCTACAGCTTACACACACATATAATGTGCACTGCTGGCACAGCAGTGTTTGAAACCCGAGGACAACAGGAGGGTTAAAATGTACAAAAAAACAACACAAATACATAAATAAATAATGAATAAATAAATAAATACACTCAGCAATGCCAATTGAAAAACACAC
>JAODUG010000213.1:0-11621 GCA_027564795.1 Aphredoderus sayanus | reverse complement strand
AATTAATATTCCCTAATGTCATTCTTGCAGTAGATGGCACTTTTCTATACAAACACTCAATTGACTGTGTGTGTTAAAAGGAAGAATTGCCATTAATGTGCAACTTATTTTCAGAGCACGTATGGGAATTCTCCACTCCATTGCAAGTTGAAATAGCAAGTATTTTGATACAACCGATAGATTTCACATCTTGAAGTGGCGTATGTTCATTTTCTCTGAATCACGTTCGCATGCACAATTAAGAAATTATCTTGGATCTAATAGGATGGTTTCTACACAACTTTTAAAAATGAGGCCCTGGACTGCTCACATTTTAGTCAATTAGAATTGTTGACAACGAAGGGACCATCAGTTTGTCACCACTCACTACAGGGAAGGGTAACGGTTGCATGTTGACTGCACTGAGACAGAGCAGGGACACTGTTTTTTGCCCACTGATTTTGTTTGTCTGCTTTCCATTTTTGTAGTATGTGTTAAATGATTTGTTTTTCTGTGGAAACGGGTGTCTGTTTACTCAAACCGTAGCCTAAAAATACTCCTAACATGATTTTTTTTTTTCAAGCTGAAGCATGTTTGTTTTACAACATGGTCAGTAACCTGGTGTTTTTAATGCATATTACTGTGGAATTGCAAATATGTCCAATTTCAAAATAAACAGCAATACATCCAGAATGTGTCTAATCAAATATAACTATATTCCTAAACACTAATGTCCTGTTTTTGTTTTTTTTACTGGTTTTACATGAGAAATATTTACACACAAATGTACTGTATATGGGCAGACTATTCACCATTCCATCATGAAATCAATACATACCTGACCTAGGGCTTGTAGAACCCAATAATGTAATACTTAATTGATAATATAACTCCCAATTTCATAAAAATCTCTTTACTCCATCAAAAATATAATGTTCTGTTACTCTTTATGAAGTCCGTGCAATGTTGTAGAGACGTGTCAACTAAGACAGTCACAGGCTTTCAGCATCTCTGGGAAGCTCTAATACACTCTTTGCACCTTGCCACTGTAAAGATGTTAAAACACTCCTGTTGTCCTTGTGTTTAAAACACACTAACGTATTATGCCAGCAGATGGCTCCACATGATTGTGTAGTTTACGTCATTTGGCAGACGCTTTTATCCAAAGCGACTTACATGTAGTACATTTTTGTCAGTAGTTTCATTAGTTGCATTCACAAACCAATGGTGGTGCAAGCCATGCAAGGAGCACCTAACCACTGGGAGCAATTGGGGTTAGACATCTTGCCCAAAAATCCTTGCAGGTAGTCCAGCAACTCCGGGGCTCGAACTTAAAACCTTATAGCCGGGAGTCAAACACCCAGACCACTAGACCATCCTACACCAGTTGTCTGTAGTTTCAGTGCTGTGTGTATTTTTTTTTTTTTTTTTTTGTGCCTTTTAATCCTCCTGTTGTCCTCGGGTTTCAAATGCAATCCTTGTTGTGCCAGCAGTGCACATCATATGTCTATGTAAGATGTACAATTAGAACTAGCGCCTTCCATCTGTCACAAAGAGGTAGTGCATTCGGTCAGATTGACCCGGAGGACAACAGGAGGGTTTAACAGCTTTGCAATGACCTCTGCCAATAAAATAGATTCAGACCCCCAGCCGCCTCCATCCCTGCTGCCACCAAGGAGATCACATCGCCAGGATTTAGGAGATCCTCAAAATTGACCTTCCACTTCTTGAAAATGTCCTTAAACAACGGTAGCATTTCTCTAGCCTTATATAGAACAGCCTTCATCTCCAGAGTTGCCGAATGGATTTCCAGAACTGTTTTGAGGCCAGCTGAAAGCCATTCTCGATGGTCTCCAAACTCCTCATGTTCTACATTTTGCCTCTGCAACTGCTGCAGCCTTTTTCGGCAGGTGATACCTATCCACCGAATCCAGATTCTCCCAAGCCAGAAATGACTGGAAGGCCTCCTCCTTCAGTCTGAGAGCCTCTCTGAATGCTGGAGTGACAGTGAGGATTGCAGCCATGGCAGGCACCAAACTATCTTAATTTATGAGTAGTATAATAATTACTTGATTTAGAATAGTATGTCTCCATTCTACAGAACATTAATGACAGCAGCGATATATGTGTGTTCTGTGGTAGGTTGAAATGGAAGGGCACAAAGGTATATGTCAAAATATTAACTTTTCCATGGATTTTAGACTTTTTTTAAATTTAAATGTACTACTTTACATGAATGTACAAATGACATATCCAAATAGTCCTGAACACACAAGAGAGAACACACTTTGGACAAGCTATTTGAAAGTTAACACTGAAATCAAAAGGTAAGAACTGCACAATCTCTAGTGAAACACAATTGAATATACTAATTATATTATGGATATATTCTTCAGTTATGGCAAATAATGCTTGACATAAAACATAAGAAATAACGCATGGATGTTTGAGGGTTCCTTATTGCATTTTGAACATCAGATCCGCATGCATCAAGGAAGGGTGATCATTTCCCAAAAGCAGGAGAACTGTCCTCGCAGCACCAGAGTTTGCAGCCTGCCAAAGACACTGATGTTGTGAGTTTCACAATACCTGGCCAACTGTATTGTACTGATGGTGTGAAGTTGACAGCAGTGTCTATGTTTTTCCAGCATATTTTTTAACACATTTTATGGACCACTGAAATTAAATATAGCTAACCCAGTACTGTAATGTACAGTAGGTTATAGCAGCCAAACATAATTTAACCTACACAGCATATTCTGCTAGTTCCTACTCTTTTGCCTGTCGTTTTCTCATTCCGCATTTTTATTGATTGATTGATAATTGGTAAATTGATAAAGACGTTTTTCATAAAAACAAGGATTGATCAACTAACTGTAAGCCACCACTTTTTAGAATAATTTGCTTTAAGCTATATGTTACTATTCTCATTAATAACATTTGTACACGTCTGCTGACAATTACTTATTAGCTCTGTTGCGTCTTTTACCACAGGCCTTATATTTGGAAGGGAGCTGGACGGAGCTACGAATGTGAATGAATTGAATCTCGAATATGAAACTGATAAAGGGCCGAAAGAGCAAGATCCGTTGTTTGTGTGGCTGCATGCTGGAAGGAAAGACAGCTGTCGTGTCCAAAGGTTATTCCCCGATAAGAGGTGATCGGCGCCCTACCACGGGTTGAATTCATGCTTTTTAAGATATTTCTACTAGAAAAATAGACTGGATTGGTTATTATTAGGGCACAGAGCAACCTGCGTGAAGTTGGCACCCTACCCAACGTAGAAAGTCTGGAAAATAATCTCAATCATTTGTGCTCCGTTTGTGCTGCAATTATTTTCGATTGTGCTGCTTTCACTTTTTAAATATTATAGAATATTTAAAAGGTCACTATAAGGCCACTCAGCCCCCCACCAACCCAAAATTAACCCAAAATGGTCGCAATCGTTTGTGCCGCTATTTGTTTCGTTTGTGCTGTTATAGTATTTTTTATATTAGACTTTTAATTCTCCCCCTCCCCACTTGTTCCAAATTGACTGAAAATGGTCGCAATCGTTTGTGCTCCGTTTGTGCTGTTATAGTGCCGCTATTTTTTTCGTTTGTGCTACTTTCACTTTTTAGATATTTAAGAACATTTATATGGTCAATATGGATACTCTGCCCCCCACATATTAAAAAATACCCCAAAACATTATTGACCGTTTGCTCCGTTGCTGCTGATATATGCCGTTACACTTTGTTCTGTTGTGGCATTTCTTATACAAGCGATTTAATTCTGGGTTATGACTGACACCATGCACCCCTTACTATAAATGTACAAAAACTATTACCAATTGGTTGTAGTGGTTTGTGCTGCTTTTTTTATAATCTTTTTTGTTGGTATATGAACTAGGATAGCGCATTGGTTTTACTGTCTTTCCTGTAAATATAACCAGACCGCCAAGATGTCCTTATATTTTTTCTACGTCTCCTTGTATGTTTTCTTGAATGTTTTTATTTTTCCCATTTATTTACTTTATATATACTTTATATTTTATTTATATTATTTACAAATATTTAAAAAGTATACGCTGATGTTGGTAGACCTACCTGTAGAGATCGTTGAATTAAAAACAACTAAAAAAAACGTGTTGTTCTTTGATTATTTACAATGAGTCTAAGCAATAATTCAATTTACCACTAGCAGGTGCTGAGTGACGCTTCTGTAATATAGCAAAAACTAAATATCTCAATAGAGAATTTCCTAACGTACCAGTAAATCATATTTCTGGCAAATGTAAGTCCAATGTTTTATCACTGCTATCATGGATTATTGGTACAACAAAATAAACTAAGAATGCCAATTATTTTATATAGAACTGTGAGGGCAGAATGGAACCCCATGTATGCAGGGCATCGGAAGCAGCAAAGCTGATGGATTTTGGAGATCCTGAGCCATGCCATCTGCCTAATTTGGCCACCCTGCTCAAAGCAAAACAAGATAGTAATGACCTAGAATTAGGTGACAAGGATCCTATTGTATCACTGCAGATGCTGAAGTACAGTGCACCTCACAGTGGTAGCACTAACGACATTGGACTGGACAAGTTATTCTGTCACTACTGGAGTCAAACAAAGCATATGTACATATCAAAATAAATAAAATCTCACCCCACTGTGAGTTTTAATGCAACTGGCTCAGTGGTCAGGAAACTACTGCGACCAAATGGAATGTCTGGCCATATCTTCTTGTCTCAGGGTGTTCTGGCAGGGGATGAAAGCAGAAGTGTCTCAGTGGTGCTGTCGGAGAGACATTATGTTAATGCAATTAAACAATGGTTGTCAGAATGGATTCGCGCAGGTGCACCAATTCCAAAAGAGGTTGGGGAGTGACTTTTCTCTGGCTTTGCTCGGAGCACTGGTGTCTTACTTGGTAACCAGTCTGTCCAACTGCCACCTTGTTTTGTCAGGGTTGATGTTGCACACTGAATCAAGATGATCTGCCAGTGGGACTGCTTGAGAAGAAAAACACATCGAATTAAAGATTTATTTGTGAGGTCAATAGCACAGCTGCAAGTATTGTGGCTCTCGGTGAAGCAGAGGGCAATGACAGCTCTGGAGCCCCCTCATATCTGAAAGTTGCAAAAAATACCTAAAAGCCCAAATTGCAGATGAGTGTGTCATCATTCCAGGTGAAGAATTTTCCTAATTTGATAAGACTTTCAAGTTACTTACCACTTTGGACAGGGGTAATGATCCCTCATTTCCGAAGCACCAATATCATTGCAAGTTCTGCCAATGTTGAAGCAGAGTTAAAAAAAAAATTTTAAGACAGTATCTACCTCAGGAAAAGTGCTCTGTGCAGGGAAGGTTTCACACACTTATAAGCCAGGAGAACTTCTGTGGATTGACACTGACCTTGGAAACAATTCCACTGCCAGAGAGAATTCCTGCCAGAGAGAATATCCATTGTGTAAATTTCCCTCCTGTCTGGTGCTCCAAGGAGAGACATTTACTTTGAGGGCAGCAATTGATTCCAAAGAGGCTTAATGCAGGATGCTCTTGGACATTATGTGGCCTACTGCAGGAGGTCTCCATGTGTCTGGGAGATGTATGATGACCTGAGAAGTGGAGTGCATCAGAAAACACTATGCTGTGTTACACACAAAATAATCAACAGCAAAATTACTTAAATGTTAATGTTGTAATAATTCTAATAATGTGCAGTTTCCTATTTAAAAAAAGGTACAACGTGAAAGTAGATTTGTTTGTACACTTTAAAAATATATACAGTACACGCGCACACAAACACAAAAAACAGATTAAATGAGGCATCGTTCAGTGGCATTACTGTGCACGAACACGACCCAACGAGTATCAAATTAATGCATAAACTCATACAGTACAGTAACGTAACAGTACAGTACGGTTACATAATATAATGAACAACACTAATACAGTGCACTTATTTAAGCAGTTGGGTTAAAACTGGATTGGACACATCGATTAACTTTCTTACAAGTTAGGTAATTTACATGGAATACTGTTACAGAAAAACATTGAAAGCGTATTTATATATATATCTCATAAGTAAAAACATTTACCTTGGAGGTCGACACATTTCAAATATCATGTGTGCCACTGTGTCCGTTGCCAGTTGTTACTTGTCACTTGTTTGTTCACCCAGAATTTTAAATTCTGGGTGAACAAACAAGTGAACAAACAACAAACCAGCACAAACGATTGCGACCATTTTCAGTCAATTTGGAACAAGTGGGGACGTCACCAGCCAGAATTAAAAGTCTAATATAAAAAATACTATAACAGCACAAACGAAACAAATAGCGGCACAAACCAGCACAAAAGGAGCACAAATTATTGCGACCATTTTGGGTTAATTTTGGGTTGGTGGGGGGCTGAGTGGCTTTTGAGTGACCTTTAAAATATTCTTTAATATTTAAAAAGTTAAAGCAGCACAATCGAAAATAATTGCAGCACAAACCAGCACAAACGGAGCACAAACGATTGAGACTATTTTCCAGACGTTTTGCGTTGCCAACTTCACGCAGGTCACAGACCAAGACATATCAAAATAGATAACGTATTCATTTTATAATAGAGGCAAACCCATTAGTAAATCATTTCGAATTATGAAGGATATTAGACACAAGCAAATGTACATAGAATGACGTAACTTAAGCGACTTTAGATTTGTAGTCTTATACGTATTTTAACAGTCTTATACTTCAACAGTTTTACGACAAACTGCGACTTTCTTCACTTCAAAATGTATATATTAAACAGAAAAACATATACTCCTTGTCACAATTCAAACGGAATCAAAAAAATATTTGATTCTCTCCGTTGACTGTCGTACATTATTTTTCCGAACTACAGTAAGGTCCAATAATGCGGAAGTGACTTACGCTCTCTATATCCTGTGATTTCTGTTTCCGTCTTCCTCTTTCCCTTCTGCAGCAGCGATGTCTAAGAGAGGTATGGGAGATCACCCTCTAAAATCTAACACCATCTGCCCTTGTACTTGCTGTCCTTAAGTCATAACCACTCTTTATGAATTATAGAAAATACGTGTGTACATAATGTGGTTATTTGTGAAAACGATTTAATTGTAAAATGTAACGTTACATTGTACTTGCGGATTCTTAACTACTACATATGTTATTCGGTTGTATCAACATATCGGGAGTTGATGTTAACATTTTAGCGTCTGTGTACTTGTATCATTAAATGTCCACTGCTTTACGTTGCCTTTAAAGGTTATGGCTGTTTTAATTGAGTAAAGTAACGTAGTTCATGGATGAATAGGCTGCTATTTAAGTACTGTTACTGTAGCCCTGTGAGGGCTTGTCTAGTATGGAAGGCCATCTGGATCAAAACTTGGCCTTGTTGACCTATCCATTTTACTTGTTATTACGTTATTACGCGGAAACATAACGTACCATTTTATAATAAACATGTTAAGTTTATGTTTACGGATTTTGTTCTTGCTCGGGGACGTGATGAACTATGACTCTTTACCGCCATATACTGGTGTGGCGTTATTAATGAACAACATAACTAGAGAACAACACATACAATATGTAAAGTTCAAGCTTATTTTAATTTTAAAAAGTATCCAGAGAACTCCTTAATATGCATAAATTATATTCTATATTGAACATTTCATTGTTTCTGTAATTATGTAGGCCTATTATTTTAATTCCAGAAGTGCATTTCATGCACCTATGGTGAATCATCTTTCGTTGCAGTTTTGAATCCAAAATATGTAATTCGTGTTGATCCGATGGGTTTTTGAGGAGGGGTTAGGATTCTGTGAGTACAGAATTAAATGAGAGCTTTCTGATTTGTCAAGTCAATTTTAAATTAAAGAATGGAGTGCACATACCCTACCGCATAGAATGGAAACCAGATGTCATTCAGACACGGAAAACGCCTTTGCTTAATCAATTTTGACCAGGCAAGTCGCGGCGTTTTATTTACGGACCACCATTGACTATTGAAATGAGAACATTAAGTTTGCTGCAACTAACGTATTTCTGTCGTGGATAATAGATTAGAAAATACAGGGACAGCGTTGTACAGCACTTAAACGCACATTTGAACAGCATGGGTACTAGTAAATGATTGGGAAAACGTGCAAGTACAGGTAGATGATCTGACATTTTAATAGGCTGAAATACAACATTTGCATTATTTAACTATTGCCGTGTTTGTTTTTGCTGTTTATTGCCCAGCTCTGCATTTATTCAATTTAAATGTTCGCTGTATTCAGGGAACACTTAATGACTTAAAAATAAAAGCTCCAAAAATATACAAATCTCTCTAATATAAGTCTCAATTTAGATTGCAGGTATATTATTGTAAATATTAATTCAATGAAATAACTAACAATACTGGTAATTTGTAAATAACCCTTAGTTAAATAAAATATTTGATCTGATAGGTAGGTTCTAATTCGCCTGTTTCTTCTAAGGCCTATAATTATTATTATTATTATTATTAACCCTCGTAATGTCCTCTGGGTCAAAATGACCCAATACACTAGCTCTTTGTGGCAGATAGAAGGCGCTAAACCTAATTCTACAGCTTACACAAAAATATGATGTGCACTGCTGGCAGAACAAGATGTAACTTTGAAACCAAAGGACAACAACAGGGTTAAAAGGCACAAAAAACTACCTAAATAATAAATAAATACACTCAGCAATGCCAATTGAAAAACACACAAATCATACACAATCAAAAGGCGCCGCCGTGTGGCCAAATTCTAGATTTCTGAGTACATTACAAGGGATATGAAGAAGAAGAATTGAGTTTGGCTCCAGCGTGGGTTATGTTATCTCCATGGTTTTCCAGTCATCATGAATTCAGGCAAACTCGCCGTAATCCTCTTCAAACAGGTCACTGACCCACCAAAACTTGGCTAGCGTCAGTATTCGCATCAGAGTCAAAACAATGACATAATGTAAAACAGCCTCTCGTGTCATCCAGTCTTATAGGGAGAAGCATATGTTGCAATGGGTTAAACTAGTATTGTTATGAATTTTTAGTGTAAACTAACCTTAAAACAAATGTTCCAGCGCTTGCTGTCCCCCTCTGAACGCCGACTAAGGTTGGATTTGCTTATATCCCTTGTGATGTCCTTTGGGTCAAAATGACCCAAAACACTAGCTCTTTCTGGTAGAGGGCGGTAAATCGAATTCTACAGCTTACACACACATGTGCACTGCTGGCACAACAAGGTGTGAGTTTGAAATCTGAGGACAATATGAGGGTTAAAAGACACAAAAACAAATTCATAAAGAAATAAATGCACACAGCAATGACAATTAAAACACACAAAATCATACACAATCAGATGGCGCCGCTGAGTGGCCAAGTATGTTTTCAAGGACATCACAAGGGTGGTACTGATGGAAGCTAAAAAATGTGAATGTCCCAGTTTCTACTGCATTCAGATTGGATATACTGTGATCGTTTAAAGAAAACCATTTCTTTCAAACCCGCCTGCGGGTTTTGGGGTTCTGATAAGGTAGTCGTCTAGCTAGTTGTGTGTGACAAGCTAGATGGATAAGGTGACATGCAGTGAGTATAACTGTCATGACTGCAGGGCTCAAGGTGACTTGGGCAAGTTGTCAAACGAATACCGATGTTTTTAGTTGGTAGGTTTAATCCAATGGTAATGTCTTTAACAATATGTGTAACTTAACTCAGTCAAGTTATTCACACAAGTGGTAGGGGAAATATTGAAAACGCAACAAACTTCTCACAGGGAAAAGTTGTTGGAATGAGCAGTGCGTATTTGAGCAGGTACACCTCATGAAGATTGTCTGTAATGTCTCCCAAAAGTTATAATTGACATGACACTTGCCAAATGTCATTCCTAACAGGACGTGGTGGTTCTTCTGGGGCCAAGTTCCGCATTTCCCTGGGTCTTCCAGTGGGGGCAGTCATCAACTGCGCTGACAATACAGGTAAATCCTTTTTAACCCTCCTGTTGTCTTCGGGTTTCAAACACACTACCTTGTTGTGCCAGCAGTGCACATCATATGTGTAACCTGTAGAATTAGGATTGGCAAGAAACAGGTGTATGATCAGTTTGACCCAGAGGACAACAGGAGGGTTAAGATAGTTATGTGGTGAATTATGGAAGGTTGTACACTGTGTGTGGGTTTGTTTAAACTTAAGTCTATCTGTGAGCAAGGACCCCTTCCGAAACCACACATTGTCTGCTCAGGTACAGACTCTTCTCTGGGTGAGATAGCAGCGAGGCTGTGACTAACTAGTCTCTATCAGTGACAAGCCTAGCTGTGTATTGCTCTGTGCCCCTACTAATCAGTTCGACCTGTCTCTATTACTCTGGCATTCAGGTGCCAAGAATCTGTACATTATCTCCGTGAAGGGCATCAAAGGTCGTCTGAACCGTTTGCCCGCTGCTGGAGTGGGTGACATGGTAATGGCCACAGTCAAGAAAGGCAAACCGGAGCTCAGGAAAAAGGGTGAGAGGAAATTATTACTGCTTGGCTCATTTATATTTTTGTCCTGTTTTTAGAAATAAGAATGTTCTCCCTCACTTTTTTTATTGAATTTATTTTTATGTTAATAAATAAACATCATATGTTATGGTATTGAAATTATAATTATTATCTCTGTAGTTAGAGCCACCAAGATGGGAGGTGTGTGTCCAGTTTTTTCATGGGGCCCAAAATGTATAGTGAGACCGCTATCTGTCTGCTTGTGGCTTTCTCGAAATGTTTCCTGCAGTGAACTGCAGAAGGTTTTCTCTCAGTACCACGATCTACAGTACCATGTAGATCTAATTTAATTTTTTTAAATATTATTTTTGAGAAAGTGATTCTACCCGCTCCCTCTTTCAAAAGTTGTCTGTTTCAGTCAGTGAGGGAACAAACATACCTAGCCTGTGTGAGGAAATGTTAATGCTCTGCTTTTTGAGGTTTGAAAATGTATTTGTAGTCTTCTATACATGGATTGTTGAACAAATATTGACACGTGACAAAACAGCATAATTGGAGGGGAGTATGAATATGGCAGCCTTTCAATTTTGGTACTACAGGATATCCATTGACCTGCTTATATATCACTAAGTTGAGCCTACTTATTGATTGCACAGAATCTACAGGGGCCGGTTGCATGAAGCACCATAAGTTATAAATTGTTACGGTTTCCTTATAATAAAACTGGTTGCAAAAAACACCCTTGCATATTCTCCTTAAAGTTTCCTTAAAACGGCCACTTACTATTTAAGGTCGCCTTCTTACCTTGGTGTTACAGCGAAAGGAGTCCGTTAAACCGTTGCACAGAAGACCTTGGCAAACGAAGTAAGGATAAAAGTGTAAAGTACCGCTGACTCTCTTAAACCGCAACATGGCTGAGTTTATCCCAATAGATGGAGCAGGCTACATGATGAACACATTCCGAGGAATGTTCGCGACCTCTTAACCCTCGTAATGTACTCCGGGTCAGAATGACCCAAATCACTACCTCTTGTGGCAGATAGAAGGCGCTAAACCTAATTTTACAGCTTACACACACATATTATGTGCACTGTATGGCACAACAAGGTGTGTGTTTGAAACCCGAGGACAACAGGAGGGTTAAAAGGCACAAAAATCAATATAAATA
>JAODUG010000202.1:0-11622 GCA_027564795.1 Aphredoderus sayanus | reverse complement strand
GGATAAGAATAGACTCTGGGTCTTGTTGGGAGGAGCAAACTGGGAATGACATGGGAAGCCTAGAGAAAACATACACACACGCACACACACACACACATCACCTTAGTTTTAGTACTTGGGGTTATTGTTGATATTGTTGGTTATACAGTAGTGTGTCCTAATTCCAGTAGGCTTAGCCTGAATCTAGATTTTTTTTTTCTGCAACAGTGTTGTCAACAAACAATGTTGGCATTTTGCAGTGCAGACACACATCTTAACGTTATTATTATTTTAAAGGGACCCCCCTCAGTGTTTTTAATTCTTTTTTTGTGAACCAATATTACAGCAGCGTTGTTTTGGTTTGTAGTGAGTGGTTTACACTCCTCTCTACACCCCTCTATAAAGTTTAAATTCTGACACCATTCGCCCCATCTAGAGCCACGGACATGCCTGTGCACAGCTGTATATAATAGATCGATAGTGAGACAGGGTCATTGAACTACATAAAATAACACTGGGTCAGACATTTAGAGATGGTGTTACAATGCACTGAATCTTACTGTTATGTTTGGCAGATAATGGAAATACTGTGTATTTCAAAGAGGAAATTGTAGATTACACCAAAATGAAACTGGAATCTGAGGGATATGGGTTATATGATTGCATTACAGAATTATGACCAATAGGTGGCATCTGTGCCATTCATTTAACCAGCGAGTGTTGACTTTCTTTCTTTTAAAAGTGGTGAGGTTGAGGTAGACTGCATTCTTCTTCTTCTTCTTCTTCTTGTTTTTTTCAACCTTTGCTTATTTTCTCAAGTGATTGTCTTAGATGGATAATCAAGAAACATCTAAAAGCTTGCTCCAATATTAAAAATTCCATATTCATAAATAAAATATATTCTTGAATTATTATTAAGCAATGATGCAGACATTGAAGTCACATTTGGGGTGGAATAGGTATACAGTACCATGCCTAACATTCCATGTGCAAGGGAGAGACAGATATGAAATTTACATTCAACAGATTTTATTAATAAAGCTGAAGTCTGTTGATAAACATTTTACTGGAATGAAAACACCCTTGTCCCCATCATGCCTCTCCTCCCCATCATGTCAGCTTATGATAAATATGTTTATCATAAATTATGATAAGTAAGATGACAGGCTCGGAGGGAAGCCAGGTGTCATTTCTCAACATGATCAAATGTTTCATGTAATAGGAAGGGGTATGGATAATGGAGATGATGAGAAAATCAATTTCACATGATCCATTACACACCAGAAACTGTTACAGTATCTGACAGGTCAGCACTTAGACATATGGATCTAAGAATAGCCGAATAGATCATTATTGCATATTGGTTATCACATTAACGTTTTATCCATGAAAAGTGATTCATCAAGTAAATAATTAAAGTAATTAATTTGTTTTATATTAAAGAAAACATTTATATGGATATACAGTATAAACTGCCTGTCATAATGACACTACAGTATACCATTGGCTTTCCAACCATAAAAATATAAACGTATTAGGTAGTGTAGTGTGATGATCACATAAAACATGTTATTTACTGTACTGAGATTCACTGTCCACTGTGTTGGTGTTTTGTGTGTGTGTCTGTGTGTGTGTGTGTGTGGGTGTGTGCGCTCTATGAAGTTTAGAGCTATAAAGTTATGTCTTTGAATGGCCATCGACATCTGTCAGCTATCCCTGAATGAAATGCTCTGTCAGATTATCTGTTCTGGTTGAAAGCCTCTGCTTCTATATATAGGGTTAGGGTTAGGGTTAGGTTAGAGAAGAGGTCTTTTGTGGATCATTATTGCAGTTTAATCCTCCCGTTGTCCTCCTGGGTCAAAATGGTTAGGTTAAAATTAGGTTAATAATTATTTCATTATTATCCCTCCTGTCACCCTAGGGTTAATCTTAGGGTTAGGGTTAAGTTAGAGAAGAGGTCTTTTGCGGGTCATTATTGTGAGTTAACACTCCCGTTGTCCTTGGGTCAAAATGGTTAGGTTAAAATTAGGTTACAAATATATTATTCTTTTATTATTATTTAGTATTAAAAAGACAGGCAAGGAAAATTTGTCATTTTAGTCTTAAGTAGTCATTAAAGTTTATACAGGTTTAATTTAAACTTCAGTAAACTATCAAAATTATATTCCAATGGAATCAAGAAATATTAGCTTATATCGCTATTTGTGTGGCAATTTTCTGGGAGGAGTTAAACGTGTACCGCTATACGCGTCACTGGGTACACAGTCTATATAAATCTTCCAGTCACGCTAAAACGGCCTCTACATCCGAGTCTGACAGCTGCGTTGCGTTTTGAAAATAGTTGTTACCGTTTTTTGAGAAGTCGTTAGTTTTTGCATTGTTACATACATGTAAAAAACTTGTTTGAAGCCCTTATTAAAAAAGTTTTCTTAGATATAGTTATTTTTTTCTTAATTCTGTATTATAAAACTACTTAGTGCCACCTGTATAACGGTAGCGGAGCTGCCTGTAGCTACTGATAGCAAATGTTAGCCGATGTAGGCATGTAGCCACATGTTGTCCTAGGGTTGAACCACAATGCTGCCTTTTGCGAGTCATTTTGACCCCAGAGCAACAGGCGGGTTAAGGTTTTTGATGGCATCCAAAATTATTCTGACAAATAAAGGCCCCTCTACCATGATTGGTCCAGTGAATGTACCTTGCTGGTCAATCAAATGAGTGAATGCACAGTGTGCGCTGAGGAGAAGCTAGTGGCTTTTTGGGTTGTTGACTTTCAATACTCTTTCGTTCTTTTAGCTACAGTAGCTGGCGTTCTGTTGTTGGAACTCTCAAATAACTACAATTTCTATCAGTAACTTTTTATATTTCTCAGATCAGATCATTTTCATTCTGAACATTACGTCAACCTCCACATAATATTATCAAATAATAAAATAAATGTCTCATACTTTTGAACAAATTTGGCACATAATCATAATATGTAAAGCATATAGTTTATGTATATTTTTGGTAAATGTATCCTGAATTGATGAATTGGTAAATATTGACTTTCACTTGAAGGGAAATGTGTGAAGCAGCCAATGATAAATCAGTTCTCTAAAATAGCTCTGAGGTGCATCTCATGAACCTTCAATTGGAAAAGAAATACAAGCAAAACACAGTTGTTACAATTTCTGACAATGGAAGAACAATAGTTAAATGAACAGGGTCAACAGTACATTCATCGAAAGTGTTTTACTAGTACATGTGTTAATAGCTGAATATGTCATACTATACCAGTAATAATTAAGTAACAGTATATAACTGGTACAGTACAGGTACAGTACACTTCATGTACAGTTTGAAGGTGTATTAACCATCCTGTTGCCCTAGAGTTAAGGGTAGAGGCAGGGTTAGGTTAGAGAACAGGTCTTTTGCGGGACATTATCGCGTGTTAGTCCTCCCGTTGTCCTCCCGGGTCAAAATGGTTAGGTTAAAATTTAAATAAAAGTTTAAAAAAAGTAAAGCTCTGAATATGGAGTGACATGCTATCACGTTTTGTAAAGTAACTTAACCTATCAACAGTATACTGTATATTTAATAATGAATACATGTTTTTAGATCCTGTTCTGTAAATAATCGAGAGGAATAATTCTATACACTGTGGTGACAAAAGCTAGCCACAGTGTATAGAGAATCAGTAAACATCTTTTATTTGCTTTATGTCTGTTATTGAATAGTGGAGTGCTGTTATATAGCCTTGGTTTGATGCCATTATTATTCAGCATACCACAACCAGCCTTCTCACTTCTATTGGCATGTGCCAGGGTGCTTTTGGCACTTTTCACTCACTACTGGGTGGGCTGGTATGAAACTTCTCTTGGCAAGAAGTAAAAAACTATTGGACTACACAAGCCAAACAGTGAATTGTGTTGGTGTGTGTTCGAAAGCAAAGAATATAAGAAGAGAATGTATTACCAAGTGTGTGTCTGCATGTTTGTAGCTGAGTATGTCCCAGTGTGTTTATGTTGTGCTTGTGACACCACTTAAACATAGGCAGTGTTGCTGTAATATGGTCACTGTTTTTGCTATGAATGTAATATTATAATAATATATGTACAATACTGTATGTTGCACTCCTAACAGTTTAATGGAAACCAATGAGTGAATTAATTGCAGCTGAATTAATGTGGTGTATTGGCAAATACTAGTTTGTTGAACCTGAGCTGAGCTAATCTTGAGCTGGGTTCTTTGCCTTCCTTTTCCCCTCAGCCCTTTTCTTTGCTCAGTTTCTTTTTGTCTTTGTTAGAAATTGTGCATCAATGCAGTCTAAAGCGTTCCCAATGAAGTGACCCGTGTTTCAGTGTTCTGGGGCATCGTCTTGAATTGCTCAAACAAATTGCTGTTGATATGAGGGTGTGGGGTGGTGTCTCTATTGATGTGCAGGTAACCACATTGAGCGGCAGTATAGAATTCAGGCACTGAATGGCCAGCCCAACTGCTTATGACATTTCATTCCAACACCATTCCTTCAGTCCAGACAAGTCAAACAGGGAAATATTTATTTCCTGCTTATAGTGCATGCTTAACTAATACTATTTCAGGAACTTCTTGAAAATTAGATTGTTCATCTCAAGGGATTTATCCTAATACATGTTTATATTGTTCAATTATTCCATGTTAGGGGGAACATTTGGTCTATTACTTTGGGTGTTCAACTCCCAACAGAAAGGTTGGGAGTTGGCCCACTGGCATGGGGTTTAGACTGTGAGTAACCTACATGGATATGTTGACTGAAGATTGACTGAAGATGTGGTCTACAGTCAATCTTCAGTCAACATATCCATGTTTATAAATCTCCACTGACCGACATATCAGGCTGGTCTACAGCAGATGAACATGTAAATACAGTATAGGCTCAAGTGCTTATAGGCTCAAATCTTTTACATTTCTAGTGCTACAGTAAAGTGACTCTGTCCCTATATGGCCACCCAAGAATGTAATGTTAGGAATTCATCCTCCCTTGAGAACAATGTGCATGACCCATTCTCAGACAGACACATTTACCTTCAGAATCTATTGTAACATATGCCATTGTCAAAAACACCTTACTGTAAGGGCACTAGTGTGTGCAGCCTTTACTCACATACTGTAAGGTCATGAAAACCCACCTCTTTTCATTGGACTTTCACAACAGACCTTGACATTGGTGATTTCATTGTTTGTTTTTACTGTTTTACTTACTGTTTTACACAGAGCCCAGAGTTTGGGCTCTGTGTTTGTTTATTGCATTTTATGCTTTTTATAGTATGAGCTGTTTATTTTATTTATTTATTTTACTGTACAGCACTGTGTGGCCACTTTTGTAGTTTGAAAGCGCTTCATAAATAAATTTGATTTGATTTGATTTGATGTAGTTTGTATTTATGATCATGAAGAGGTAGCAGAGCTTAACACCCCATTCAAATTGAAACATACTGGAAGGGCATGTGTCCAACCGTGTATTTGATTCACATTCAAACACAATTAGACACTTCTGTGAAGGGCAGGTGGATGCAAACAGTATTACCTTAAGTTAGGGCTACAATCTGCCTGCTTTCAGGATAATGTCTACAATTTATAAGTGATCAATACAGAAAGTGTAATATTTTCGTATTAAGGGACTCACACAATCGACCATAGTCATGGGTAATATCACACCTTCTTATTCTGAAAATGTATTGTGCATAAAGGACTTGACTTTGATTAAAAATCACAGTAAATGTTTGCCAGCCACTTTGGGTGGTCATACTTTTTATGCAAGGCACTTCCTTTTGGCTTCTAATGACAAGTGACCCTTACGTGAAGGGATTCTTAGTACTAGGTCAGGCTTTTACAGCCAGGGGAGTTCCTGGTGCATCAAGACTATCCCGCCTGGAAACCAAGCAATCAACGTGTGTATGAACAAACTCTGCAAAACCCTTTTATTGAGCCCATGGGGAAACATTTGTTTTTAAAGCAGCATGGGTTATTACGACTTTTATGATGAGCTGAACATCCATCATCAACATAGACAACTACCATCCAACGTTTTTAAGGAGGAAATCCATTAGCCTTGTATGTTTCATTCCAGTGACTTTTTAGAGTACACAAAGACTTGGTATTGTTGGTATGCTGAAAGAAAATGGCCTGACAAAGTGAACAAGACCAGTGACATCAATTCATAAATCAAACGATGTCGCCACCTTTGAGGTTCATGGCTTGACTTCCTCCAACCCATCCATGCCATTAGGAAGTTTGGAGGAGAATGTGACCATTATGTATTCCAACCAATATTTCAACCATTCATGCAGGAAAATGGCAATGCATTTTTTATTTTGTCTTTAGCTTTAACATGAGAAATATTAGTGTTACATTTAGCCTACAACATGTAATTTGCTGGTGAACCTATCAAGAAACTTTCTGTTCTTGATAATGTAGGCTACATATAGCCTATAACTATTTTCTCCAAACAATCAGCAGCAACTTTTTAACAACGCACGTTTTAAATTCATTGCTCATTTAACGCACAGTATAACCAGTCGAACGTGTCACTAGTATTTTACTTGTTTCTCACCCAGCTTTCTGGACCGAGGTAACGGTGGTCTGAGAGCAGTAGTTACCACGTGGCTTTTAGCCAAGTAGAGGCGCTTGAGAGTAGACAGCTTGGAGAGTGGGAGCGCAGTCGCACGTTACCAGTCGCCCTGTACAACATACAACATCACTCTGCCACCGCTGGGATCTTCCTTTATATAGGCAAGAGAACTAACAAAACCAGCTCACTCAACACGGATTTTTCTCTTTTCCTTTTTCTCTCTCTTCCCTCGCCCCGGGTCAGGCTTAACCGTCCCTTGTATAGCCAATTGTTAGAGTGCATCAACGTGGGAGCCAAAGGAGGTTTGCCACTATTCCGTCTGAGATCGGTGAGTAAGAAGTAGACGTCTTTGTTTTTCTGGATGAGATCTCTGCTTCGTTCATTCTCTTGACTCTTCAACTAGAATGTGGCATTTTCACTTAACACAAACAGTTTACATATCCAAATTAAAGTTTATAACTTTCATATAAATGTCAGTCTAGTTACTTCGTTTAAATGCAATTTTACTGTATGAATAAGTAATGTACTAGATACTGTACCAATTAACAGATAAGCTTCACATACATACCACTACATACACATTTCTTATAAGGTAAAAGATGAGACATATGAAGGTAGGCCTATGTTTTATTTTTCCTGTGCTATCTACACATTGAAAATAGATAAGTTTATGTAATATTCTATTCTAGTCTATTCTATTCTGTTATGCTATTCTATTTCAGTTAAATTAAATTCCATTTAATTCAAAACAGTTATTTTAATATAACATGCGAGCCTAGTCTTAATCACTGTTCATGCCATTTTTAGATGTTGACTATAGGTATGTATTGCATTAGCTAAAGCCTGACTAGGTACATTAACAAGACATAAGGTTGCTGCATCATAGCTGCTAATAAAGTTAGGACATTGATTCTGAATTGATTGAGTGTTTGCATTAGCCCAGTGTGACATGGGCGTGGTTTCACTTGCTACTGGGACTGTCCAGGTGATTCCACAGAGTCAGCAAACATAAATAAATCACAGAAATTAGTTTGCATTTGTGATTATGGAGTCACATGCTTTCCATTTTCCATCCTTGTGTTCCTCTCTGTCTCAGCGGGCTGTTGGAACGTCATGACAGCCGAGAAAAGCGGGCCCGTTATAAACGGTAAACCAGAGGATGGCAGAGACCCAGAGGGGTCCAGCTCTAGCCTGTACAAGGGGGAGTATGAGCGGGGCCACTGGAACAACAAGATCGAGTTTGTTCTCTCTGTGGCTGGAGAGATCATTGGCCTGGGCAATGTCTGGCGGTTCCCCTACCTCTGCTACAAGAATGGAGGAGGTAAAGTGGCTTAACTTTACATTAGTAATAAAAAGGCAGGCTGTTTTACTGTAAGAGTTAAGCGTGGACAGATGCAGTATGGGGCTGCAAGAACATGATTCTCATAAGGTGTAGGATGAGTAAGATGTACTGTGTATGTGAAGCTTGTTACAACAGACATGCTCCGTGATGTTTGATTTGTTGTCTTCATTGACTCATATATTATTATTGTTTTCCATTTCTGTATTGTGATTATATACTTTTGGAAATGTTAAGACTTTTGATGAGAATTGCTAGGTGTAGGCCTATGCTTATATGTCTGAATGTGCAGTCAAATAATAAATAATAAGAGGCTGTAGAACAATTGTACTCACTTTCAGACAGTTGGATGATCCTTCTCATGCTGTTTTCTAGCAAAGCTGATGCATGGATGTGCCTTCACACTTGTTGACCTGACAGTCTTTGAAAAACACAATCATGTCAACTAGTCTTTAAACCCTATTGTCCAAACAACACTGTGTTGTTTTCGTGAAGGTGCATTTTTCGTTCCGTACGTCATCTTCTTTGTGTGCTGTGGGATCCCTGTGTTCTTCCTGGAGACGGCCTTGGGTCAGTTCACCAGCGAAGGAGGGATTACCTGCTGGAGGAAGGTCTGCCCACTCTTTGAAGGTAAGAACACACCTTACCCTGATTATCTTATTCATACATTTATTTTGAGTTCCCCACCTAGGACCACCTACAGAGTCATTTACTAATTGTACATTATTGATTTTTCAGGTATTGGCTATGCGACCCAAGTGATTGAAGCTCATCTCAATGTCTACTATGTGGTGATCTTGGCCTGGGCGATCTTCTACCTCTTCAACTGCTTTACCACTGAACTGCCCTGGGCTTCCTGTGGCCACTACTGGAACACAGGTAGGGTCTCTTTTTTTTAGGTAAGGACTACTATTGGAAGAAAATAAAGAAAGAAAATGCACCAACCAACTGTAATGTCAATTTTTTATTTTCTTCTTTATATTAGATCAAAAGTGTTGATATGTACAGTATACAATATGTATGCACACGATATGTGTGTGTCGAGAGGAGTACTGCAATAACCAAGTGCTTCTGTATACACAGAGAATTGTGTCGACTACTATGGAGATAATGGGACAAACATCACCAACCTAAATTCAACCTCTCCGGTGATTGAGTTCTGGGAGTGAGTACAACTGTAATTCATTTTAATTCAACTTACTTTCACAGGTTTGCAGAAAATATATACTGTGGAGTAGATAGAGGTTTTGTGTAGTGAAAGCTATACACTACAACTATCCTCATTATGGTTGAGCCGATAATCCATGCCTTTGTCCATTATTGTAGTGTACTGTATATAGCTGCAGATTATCCTGACTATTGCTCTCAGATCAAATGTAGCAGAGGTTATAGTCTGGAAAGCATGTTCACTTTAGCATTTCCCCCTGGCTGGCGGTCCAAGTGCAATGACGTTGAAGTGAACCGTTTGTTTCAAAATGGTGGTGGAGCTAGATGATGTAATACAAACAGCTGTAGCAATGCCGATTGGTAAAAGGCTGTCCAGTAGTTTAAAAATTAACCAGAGGTCTATATCCAGTAGGAGACAAAGACTGCAAACACTTCCCAATGGAGCGTGTCCAGAAATATTCCTAAAGTGAAATAGTGGGTCTGGTTACACCCATCAAATTATATGGTTACACCAGGCTACAGTAGTTGTAGATTAGAGCGGCTAAAATATCAGTTTGTTGTCTGCCTGGCCCTGCTAACCCTGTTCCCCAATAATTAGCCAGCCCTTTTCATATTTCTGTGTCAACAGGCCTGGTTGGCCAGCTCCTTCCCAGCTAGAGACGTGTGTATGGCACCAGATCAGGCCATGCCAGCATGTCCTGCTGGTCACACTTCCTGTCTCACTGCCAGAGAGAGAGAGTACATTTACACTGCTGGCTAAATGAGGACTTATCCCATATTAAATGAGAATGAGCTATTTTGATTATACACCAACATGATACATTTGTCCTGTGTAAGGAGAAATGTGAGCCAGCATCATACACACAGCATGCCCAAAGGAAAGAGAGCCAGCCAGGCACCATGCAGTTGTATCAGTAATGCAGGCTGGAATGTTTATAGTTTATACTGTAAATACCCAACAATACTGTAACCCCTTATAATATTAACTGTATTTTGTTATCCCCTCATTCCGCATGACCAATGATGACCAATGATTATTCTCTTGATCTCTACTGATTCCTAAGCTCCCAGCTAAATGGGACAGGCACCATTGCCAGTGTTTATTCTGTAAAACCATATTTGTGTGCCAGTTTCCATCCAATACTATACAGTACTAACATGTATAACTTGAAACTCTTGATTATAATAATCTGTTTTGTAAGTGGGACATACTTACTTCTCATCTGTGAAGAGATGGTACACTTACACTATTACGGTCAGGACAGTTTATTGTGTACACACACACACAAACACACACACACACACACACACCTACAGTACGGATGCACACGCATGCACACGCATGCACACGCATGCACGCACATAAATACACTGTACTACTGCTCCTTGCATTTAAATACAAATGTCTGCATGCTCTCAAGTGCATACGGAAATAAATAATATATCTAAAATACACACACACACACACACACACACACACACACACACACTCATAAATGTAAGACATCCTGTCCTTCCTAGCGACCAAGGAGAGAGACGGAGGGGTTGTACCCAACTTGTGGATAGCCACCAAGAACATGTCACAATGATCAATGGCTGGTCAGGAGCTTTGGGGGTGAAATCTGTGGCGAAGCTTTGGCAGCTCTGAGACTCTGCTGTCTTTCTTCTCTGTGCTCTCGCCTGGCTGAGGTTTCACAAACAGGAAGTACTTTATTGATTCACCCCCACTGGCAACCTGTGATGTCATTATCATTGATAAAGTGCCTTAGAAGTGGCTGCATCGCCTCTACTCGTTCCCGTTTAAATGAATATCTATGTGGATAAATATGCAAATATATTTATGAATCCAATTGACATGGACCTAAAGTGATTACCGTACTTTAGAGTTGTAACTGTACTTGCATTAGAATGAGATGTCAATGCCCAATGCTAAATGCAATGTAATGTACTGTACTCTACTGTAGTGCAGGCATGTGAAAAGAGCAAAAGAGTAGCTACATGGAGCTACTCTACATGGAAATATTATGGTACTGCTGTACTGTTTTTAAGGGTCACTTACTTACTTTTACTTTTGTACACAACTAAAGCGTATTTCAAGTGTTATTTAGCCTGTGTTTTGGGTGCTTTCCGGAATCTATTGCACACCCGTCTACATCTCAACTTACTCATAACAATAGTGAAATGTCTTTACCCATTTTCTTTGTCTTTTCTTCTCTTTGGGACCGCATAGACGCAGAGTGCTGAAGATCTCTGATGGCATCGAACACATGGGTGGGATGCGCTGGGAGCTGGCCATGTGTCTTGCTCTGGCCTGGTTCATCTGTTACTTCTGCATCTGGAAAGGACCCAAATCTACTGGCAAAGTAAGACCACTGCTTGTTTACCACTGTCTGAGTGTGTCTGCGTGAAGGGCGAGCAGCTGGGTTCTGTGTGTGTCTGTGTGGGTGTGTGTGTGTGTGTCTGTGTGGGTGTGTGTGTGTGTGTGTGTGTGAGAGCGAGAGAGAGAGAGAGAGAGAGAGAGAGAGAGAGAGAGAGAGAGAGAGAG
>JAODUG010000191.1:0-11625 GCA_027564795.1 Aphredoderus sayanus | reverse complement strand
CACACCACACGCCTGTTGCTGGTATTGTCAATTATATCCAATTGGCAGGTAATTACTGGCATTTTAGCAGTAAGTCATCAGTCGCTGTGAAGTAATGATGTGAATTCTACAGGTAATTAGTTTGAGTCACAGTCCAGGCTAACAAGGCACAGACGGAAACATGGAGCTCTTAAAGTCGGTCTCCCTGAAATACTGCAGCGCACGCACACACACACACACACGCGCGAGCACACGCACACACAAACAGACGCATCAGAGTCCCCGTATCCCTTAAGTGTTTACTTAGCACACCAGTTTGTGCGCACGTATCCCCTGGCACGAAATGAAAATAAAATAAATAAATAAAAATGTCAGCTGTGGCTCATCCAAATGACGCCCATCTGTTGAACCTTAATCAAAATTTCCATAAATTTTCTTCACTCACTATCTTCCCCGCCTTTAAATTTTTAATTTCTTTTATTTTTTACCTCCCCTCCTCATCGCCTTCCTTTCTCGTTTCTTAAGTTAAAATGCTAATTCATAAAATGGAGTATTCTCCCAGTGGCCACATATGTCGGCGAAAAGCGTATTTGAATAATGATAATGAAATAAGTTCTCGCAGTAGGATAGAAAGATGGCCACTATGAGCAGGGTCTTGACCTCCCCTAGCTCTGTTCAGATGGATCTACAGTAGAGAGATGTGTCACATCTCTTGCCTGCGTCGGCGGTCATGGACGAAGGTAAAGTAGTGTCCCCCATGGGGTCTTCTGAGGCTCCAGTATGGATCTTCCGGTTCCTTCTTAAAGCAGGCTTAATCTAAAGTAAGTGGCAAGCCTCGCTGATCAATGGACATCAGGGAACGCCCTCTGCAGCCAATGGTTCGCGCGATTGATGTGTTGTTCCGTCCTTTATTTGGTCACAGCCAGTCGGACAGTCGATAATACAGCTGCTTTTGTGATTACTGCCTCTCCACTCCAATAGCCAGTGCACTCACACACACACCCAGATGGCTAATAGGTAACGATTATTACTGTACATGCATTTATATTACTTAGGCCTGGAATATGATTTGAAACCATTGGTTATTATTTTTGTTGTGGTTCCTTCAAACTAAAGGACATGGTTTATTGATTTCTCTGTCCAAGATATTTAAGAAGCTCTAAAATGCGTTCTGGATGCAGTGGCTTTAGGCTAATAGATATTTCAGTCCAGACAGGCCTTAAGGGGTAGGGGGGGAGGAGACATAAATCAGCTAACTATCCGGTTCTCCAGTGTGCCTAAAGAACAAGTCCCATCTGTCTCCTTATGGCCGTATGGGAGCTAAAGTAGAGCCACCATCCTTAGATAATGCATTCACAACACAGCGCTAGCCCGGTGCTAAATAGGGAAGAGTTACTTCCTGTCATCCAGAGACAAAAGGCTTCCTGGAGCGGGTGTGACCGCTGTTTACATGTCCTTTTATATAGCATGCCAACCATGCCAGACCAGCCAGCTGCTCTGTGATATTGCATATAAGTAGCTATTACGTTTTGGAGGGAAAATGTCAAAGCTAGTGTGAATTAGCTCCAGCTAGCAAGTGAGTCAACGCCAGCCTGCAGAGAGGACTGTGCTGAAAGCTTTTATCTGCTATTCTCATTTTGGGACCCCCCCTCCTCCCCCGTCTCCCTCCTCCCTCTCCTCCCTACCCTGCTCAATCCCACACATTAAGAACATGCACTGGAGGTCGATCACAGTGCATTATACAGTGTTTTGACTGCACACTGATGGCCTTTTATCTTTCCGCACAGAGAGCCTACCATCCTGAAATGTCTGTCTGGGGCCCTGTGGGGCAAAGTGCATGCTTACAGTAACTGGTCTGCCAGCACTTAGCTGGCACACTCCTCAAACCTAAGGGCATACGTTGCAATGCCAACTCCCTCTACCCATGTGCCAGACACAACCACAATGAAGCAGTGTAGAATATAACAATCAAGTATGTGAGGGGGTTTAGCTTTCCACCATCAATTCAAGCCGATTTGCTTTTATTTGAGCCATTTCTATAAAACACAATTAAGCAAAGGAGTTTTTAACATGTTGCCTTGAATCACTAGTAAATAGACAGACCTGTACCATCACCTTTACAGAGCCACACAGGGGACTTGTAAAGATGTTGCGCAAACAGCAATTACTAGCCACTCCGGGTCTGATTACAGCTGACATTGAATTATAAATCCACTGATGCAACAAAAAGTGTCCAGTAGCTGGGTTGTATATGGTTGACCAAAAGGCACCGGGAAGGCAAGCGAAATCAGGAGCTTTCTGATAAATAATGTACAACTGCTTTCAACAAATGATCCTTCTACTGTAGCCTAGTCGGTTTCCTTATTACTGTATTGCAGATAAGCCTCCGGTGAGAAAAACTAGCCAAAAAAAGGAAAAATGTTGGTCCTATTATCTGCCGTGTGTGTGTGTGTGAGGCAAATAGTAATTATACAAATGGGATGCATACCTGTGTATCTGTAGCCTTTGTTAATATTATTGTGTTTACCCAGTTTCTGTTTGTTCACTGTGTGGTCAGGAGGGGAAGGCAAGGGGTGGGTGAGGGGTCTCTGCTTGAAGACACTGTTCTGTCCTAGGGGCAGTGTTGATTAATAAATCACATCTGTTTAACCTGAGGCAATTACCGCACTGTTGCCATTTCACATGCCTAGCCGCCACCCATGCCTGCCTGCCCGCCTGGCCCGCCATGGCATAGGGGGTAGGTGCCATCTCCGCTAATGGGGTGGCATCACAAGGAGAGGCAAATTAGATTCAGGACTGGGGCGGAAACTGCTTGACAAATTTGGTCATTTCAGCCTGCCGGTGTTTTTTTACTCAACACAAAAACAACCCCCTCCAAGTCGAACGCTGTTGAATTAGTTTGACATGTGTGGTTATTATTTTGTGTGAATTGACTTTTATTTTCACCTGGAATTTTGTTTTGCCATTTCTTTTGAAAATGTTTTTCGTTGGTGCTTGTTTGTATCCATTCAATACAATACTAATGATTACTCTTTTTTTCTTCTCTCTTTTTATATTTTTCCCCATGATGCCTTTATCGTGGTGTGCCTCTCAAATGGTTCCTCCTCATTACCAGGTATGTAGTAAAACATTATCTTCTCCGGCTTGTTTGTTTTACACCACATCTGCAGTGTAGCCCTTTACACTTCAAATATCTTTTCAGTGTGGTTGTACTTTGGGAACAACAATATTTACTAAGACACTGTTTAAAATAAAACAAGGAACATATAAAAACTGTGGTGCTAAGGTTGTGTGCAACCTGAAATAAAGATGGAAATCGTGAACCAGTTCCACATTTCTATAAAATCTAGGCCTAGTAGGCCTCTACTGTAATACTGAAAAGTTTATATTCATCCAGGCAGGGCTTGCTTATCCATAAATACCCTCAGCCCTGCTTCACATTGTGCCAGAGCAACACATCTGCAACTAATAGTTTGCTGGAACACCCATGGCATTAAGCTGTTGACCACTACATAGTCCCATTGGAGCGATTTAAAGTGTCAGGCTCATTATAACCTTAATGTTGGTTGTTGAGAGAGCAGCATGCTTCTCAGTTGCCTGCCCATATTTAACCCGCTTGTTACAGTTTCTGTTTAGAGGGACACATTTTCAGGTTGTTTAGCAGGTAATCGTTGTGTAATGGCCAATAGAAGCGTGGTCTGCCTTTGGTGTGTACCAGCAGGCCACAGATGGAGGTACATTTGAGGCCACTTGTCGTGTCCCAGATCTGTGTGCTCTAAACGCCTATACCAAGTTTGGCCAGTGGCACTTTTAATCAGACTGCAGCTGGCTGAGTAGGCACTGCTAGCTTGGCATCTGCTGTGTGTTTGGAACTTCTGCAACCCCCCCACCTCTCTCTCTCTCTCTCTCTCTCTCTCTCTGTCCCTCTCTCTCTCTCTCTCTCTCTCCCTCTCTCCCTCTCTCCCCCTCTCCCACTACCACCACCACTTTCTCTCTCTCTCTTTCAGTCCTGTGTGCTTTTCTTCCCCTTGCTCTGCCAACTTGGAAGCCAAGCCGCGGTGACACAGCTATTATAGTGCGCTTGGCAAAGCGAACTAGGGAGAGTTGAAGCCAGTTTCATTTGTCTCTTAATCATGCATCGTTGTTCTCACTTTGTGCCTTTTTCTTTTCTTTTCTTTTTTTACCTTTCTTTACGTTGTCGCCTCCCAGTCTCGTTGTCGCTGTCCTGCCCACGATTTATGTCTCCATCTGTCCAGGAGAGACAGAGCAGCTGAAATAGGCTTTCCTGCTACTCTCCTGCTGAGGCTTTGCTTCTCATTCTCTCTTTTGTTGAACTGTTTCTGTTGCTTTTTACATTCCTGCTGAGGCTATTTAACCAAAGAGAGTACTTTGATAGCATGTACAATGTGGGTAAACACACTTTCACCTTTCTGTGCTTGGAGAATATGTGATATTGTGTGTGGTCTGGGACAATTGTGGATTGTATTGATCTCATTGAGCTTGGTCCCCCGATGATTACACTATGTCATTTTATACTTCTCTCAACTCCACATGCATGCACACACACGCACACACACACACACACATACGCACCATGAGCGTATGGCTTATGGGAGATATTTCAGTACATTGTCAGGGCTGCTTACTGCCAAATACCAGCTCCCTTGAGAGTCCGTCAAGGCTGACTATAGTGCTTTCAGTAGTACTGTGTGTGTGTTTACATGTGAATACCGTATGTATGTATCTCTACACATACATACGGTATTAGTTGTCTACATGCGCGTTTTCATGAATGTAGACACGCTTTTACAGTATGTATACACATACATGCATGTTCATTATGGTGTGTCAGAGAGCACATACACAGTTGGCTTGCCAAAAGCGCCAATCAAATCTGCCACACATCTGTAACACTCGCTTTTCGCTCCCTCTCTCTCGGTTTTACACAAAGGCGGGCACACCGCGCCGCGACGCCTCTCGCAAAGTTGCTTCTAATGAGCATCTCTGCCCTCCTGAGCACTAAGAGCTCCGTTTGTGTTACGTCTCCGTGGCACACACAGTGTTGTCACACGCTGATTGGCTTTCTGATGGCAGCGCGTGGCTAGATGTCGTCCCACACAGTCTCATATGTCGGCAAGCTGTGAAATATTCATGGGCCCCGACCGCGCACTAGCGAATAAAACCAAACAAAAACACAAAGGCTGTAATACACATGTATAATACACGGCCAAACAAACAAGCGCCCACGAGCACAGTTATGTGAGCAGGCGCTGGTTCGGCCTAGGGATCGTTTCAATCAGCTTGCATTACACTGTAACACTCCAGCCAATGGTGAACTTGGTGTGACTCTTTGGCCCTAAGATGGCCGCCTCTTTCCGGTACCCATGGAAACGAGCGACTGCAGGCTTGCGGACAGGATGAAAACTTGATCATGCTCCCCCGCTCTCTCTCTCTCACTCACTTCTCTCTCTTATATATTATGTCTCTCCATGTATCTGGCATTTATACAAAGCTGCTGTGCTTCCTTGCAATGCTTTTCTCATGTGCCTATATAATGACAGTGGTTAACCTAGCTGCTCTTAAAACAGATATATACAAAACAGCTATAGCTCGTGGGCCACTCTTGGACATCATGGTACCATAGTAATAGGGAGGCCATGGCCAAAAATAATTTAACATGTCCTCCTGTCTGGCTTCACTGGTCCATCTGTAACCCCCCCTCAACTACACACACACACACACACACACACACACGTACCCCAGGTCTTTTATCCACCCACACATGCTTCCTACAGTACATGCAATAGTGTAATGCATGCAAATGTAGGCAGATGATATGCGTAGAGGCAGAGGAGGTGCTGGCATCATGTGGCCGGTGTGATTTCTCCTTACCTGCAGGACACTCACTGAGACAGCAGGCTGGGCAGCTGGTGTGTGTGTGTATGTGTGTGTGTGTGTGGGGGGGGCAGGTGGAGGAGGGGAGATGTGGGGATTGGTCAGCAAACCCAGTGTGTATTCATGAAACACACACAAAAGATGTAAGTAAATACATACGCACAAATGCATCTTGAAAATGTGTACTTTGTAATTTATGTATGTAGTACTAAACTAGTTTATAGCCCTGAAGAAAATAGAATAATAAGGAAGAAAATGAATGACAGTTATTGATAGTTCCAAATTATCATCTTCTGAACTTGTTTGCAGAAAGAAATACGCGTGTGTGTGCGTGTGTGTGTGTGTCACATGGTCAGTGCAGACCATTACATTTCTCATGACACAGCAGGGATCCATCTGCTTGATTAGAATTCATTGAGAGTGTTTTGTGTCTGCTGACTCACAGTGTCTCATGCCTCCACTGCTATCACACTGTCCTGACTGACTAGTACACACACAAACACACACACACACACACACAGACCTTGGGGTAACTTTGCATACTTAGTCAGCTGTTAGATGGAGGGCATTTACAGGTTGATTATGTCACAGATCAAAGTCATGTGCCTGAATGACACGACTATGGCATGCAGATATTCTGTGCTACAGTACAATGTCTTAAGTTATATTTCATGGAAAAGTGATATAAACCCTAAGATACTTTTCCCCCCCTAAAATATATGAATATATTTGGGATTATGTACGAGCTATGGGCAAGGATATGAACACTGTTGGAAAGCAATTACTTTTTTTTATTAAGCCTATTTCCATCTATTGTGCACCACTGACTACAAATGACAATGCTAACCTATTGTCATTTATAATTTGCACAACTCTATAATTGTGATGTCACTGCCTTTATTATGTTTAGCAATGTTTAAGAACAAATGCAAGTTTGTCCACGTACACAAATGCAATTTACAGGCTAGCATATAAAAACAAAAACTCGAAAAACAAAACAAAGAACATTTTATGCTTTTTCTAGTATTCAGTGGAATATTAATATTGGCACATTTTTCAGATGAACAAACTGTAATGGATTCAGATAAATATTGAAATAAGTTCCAGACTGTGCACGTCCTCACTGCAAATGCATTATGATTGCTACCATTATGATTTCTATTCTCGTGAGCAGACAGTTTTGTGGCCCTGTTGCAGATCACTACCCACCTCCCATTTCTGGTTAGGTTTAATGCATCTTTTCTCAAAGTGGGGGCGTCAGGACCCTCTTCACTCCGACCTGTGGCAAAAGCCATTTCAGGAGTTGTGAGATGTTTTTGAGACAATTCTTTATTTATTTATTTTTTTATATGAATTTGTATTTGTTTGTTTATAGCATTATATAGTATTCTTACTGTAGTCACCTAAAGTCACCACAAGTTTAACACTGCTGGAATAACTAGCTGTGTCATCTCCCAGAGTGCACCTCTGTAAGCGGGAGTCCATCACAATCCCCCTCCACCCCCTTCCTGCCTTAAATATGTATGAGTACCTACCTTCCTTGCTGGATCACTGAGTGGACAAAGCTCATCTAAACGGGGGGAGTAAATTATGCAGCAAAAAATACCAGCACAGCGCTGGCATGCAAAGCAGTTGTGTTTCCATGGTAATATGGTACATCATTGCAAAAAAAAACCTTAATTTTCTTTTATCTTACTTATGTGTGTGTTTATGCCCCTTAGCAATGTCCTTCACATTTTCAGAAGCTGGGATTTTGAATGTGCCCATTCAGTACAAGAATGCTTTGAAACAAATAAGTTTGTGTGTGTGTGCACGTGCGCATGTCCATCTGAGTAACAGCAAAAACATGTGTACCATTAGCACTTTGCACTCAGACTTATCTTAGGCTTGTGATCTTAGACGTTTAGACACTTTAAAGTTGATTTGACAAAACTGTTTTTCCTCCATACTGTCGCCTTTTAAAACCACAGCTTTAGTGGCAGTCAGCGATGTAGGCATTCAGAGAATACAATGCGTCTTTACAGTTGGGGCTAAACGCTGCCTATCTGATTTGCCGCCAGTTGTTCCATAGCCACTGAAATGTTCAGTCCTGTTCTCTAGTGCTGCAGGTGGCTGGCCATCCACCTACAAGGGGACATATGCAAATACATGCGCGTGCGCACGCTTATGCACACACACACACACACACAAGCACACACAGTGGCAGTTGGAAAGGCGAACCTACACTAAGAATGAATATTCATCCACACCTGCTTCTCACTGGAAGTTTGTAGCAGGTTCAAGTTTGGGTTTCAGCCCTGTGTTTGTGTGTGTGTGTGTGTGTGTGTGTGTGCATGCACGCATGTGTGTGTGGGCGTGCACACGTGACTGCACATAATGTAAGCCACATTCATAATACTGTATTTACAGCACTGAACTGCCTTCAGCCTTTAATTTAGGCAGTTCTTCTACAATATGAAAGTTGGTTTGATCATGTACCATGTACATTACTCTCTAACATTAAGTTTACTTTATTTCATGTTGTTTTTCCTATTAAACCGCATTTGTGTCAAGCAAAGGCCTCATAGTTTCTTATTACTGGCTATTACTTTGCCTGTTATGCAAATCAGGTTGAGCTCTCGGATGTGGTCTGTAGCTGTAAATATCTGTTATCGCACACCTACAGGAGACCCTGTGATGTCATCAAACGGTGACAGTTGTAATGCAACATCAGTGGAAGGTTGGGAAATCCCCGTGGGCTAGAGGACGGGGGGTTTAGGGGATTACAGTTTGGTAAGAAGGCTCAACGGATAGACTGTGTAGCCCCGGGCTCACTATGTGTGTCTGTTTGTGTCAAACGCTCAGTTTGCAACTTCTATGTGCTGGGCTTTGTTCAGCCTGTCTGTTACCATTTTCTTCTGTCTTAATTGTATACACATTGCTTTGAAGGCTCATTATTTGTCCCTTCTCTGTGCATCAGTTCTTCTAAATACTTTGTTTTCTTTGACTAGCATGTTTTCAACTCCTATAGCCCATCCTCTGTCTGTCCTCCCTCAGTCAATACCTTTCTTCCTTGCGTATCCTTTACATTCCTCTACCTGTCTTCCTCCCTTCACATCACTAAAATGTTTCACTCCTTTCCATTTTAACTAATTTATACACACTTGGATCTTCCTACAGTCCAGAGAGCTGTAGTGCCATATGAGAGGAGGTGTTGGTGGAGGAGAAAGCAGAGTGGAGGGGCACAACACTCATTAAGGAGCGGAGTTACTGGCTCTCTTTCTCACATACTGTACAAAGGCACATGCACACAGACACACACACACACAGAGAATTGAAAATCTCTCTGTATTTCTTTCTCCCGCCTTCTCCTCCATCAATCTCTCCCTCCTTCCCAGAGTGCTGGCAGTTAGGAGTGTTCGTGTTAGCGGATGCTAGCAGGTTCATTAAAGACACGAGTTACCGGCTTGATCCAGTCACAGAGACAGGGGAGAAAGAGACAAGTTCTGCTGCCAGAAATGGAGGGGGAAAATCACTCGGAAGATGGACTGTTTTGTTTGCCTTTTGAATGACAGTGCGGTGTGTGCGCGAGTGTGTGTTTAGTAAGCCAGTTCCTGGATGGGAAGATAAAAGACACACTGCTCTTTGATGTCTCTGGAAGACCATAGCAGATAAATTCCCAGGCCGTGCAGCTCTCAACATCTCCACAATGCTGTTTAGACATCAGAGCAGCAGGAGACACAATATGACTTCAAACATGTTCGCCCACAGGGACATTGATCACTATTTACCTGAAGGCCTCTATTACCTTAAAAGTCCAATTCCAGAATGTGTCACCTACTATCAGATGATGAGTTGAATTACCATTAAGTCATTTAACTGACACTTTTATCCAAAGTGACTTGCAGCTACACTTAGTACAGTTAAGTATTAATGAGCAGAAAGAGGCTTTAGGCATCTTGCTGAAGGATAGTTACAGGTAGACTGTGCATGTTGAGAATAGAACCCACAGCCTGTTGGTTTTAGTGTTTAGGTATATCCTAGATATCATAAAAATGTGTATAGATTAGCTTTGTAGAGCATGTTCTTTAGCTTTTCCCAGAATGCAGCATTCTTAACTAATGTTTTCTTTTTCATTCTGACATGCAGAAGTTATCTTATTGATGTTTATCATCACAGCTACACAACTACATCACTGGACATAAGTGGAATTGTTATTATGAGTGTTTATTGATAATGGTTATTATTATTATCAGTGGAATGCTTATTAGCTTTAGGTGAGCAGCAGCTAGGGGTTTCTGTCATTGCAAAAATAAATACATTCTGAGTCCCATCTTAAAAACACAAACTCAAAAGTACAGTAGTAAGACAGACAAATGTATTTTTATTTCACTTGAGTTAAACAGGGCTATGCCAGGGCTCGCTTCGCCCCCAGAATGTCTGTGAATATTTTAGTGTCAGAAACAGCAGCGCAGTTTGTGCTGCTTGAGTCAAAGTGGCCTTTTTTGGCCACAGTTTGAAATCATTCAGGTCTTGTAAAGCCCCAGTTTGTCTTTTAAACAAACCGACAATATTAGCCTTTTATACAGGAGCCATATTATATTAAATAAAATACTTAACGTGTGTGTATATATTGAATGTGTGTGTGTGTGTGTGTGTGTGTGTGTGTGTGTGTGTGTGTGTTTGAATGTGTGTGTACTGTATGTGTTTGAATGTCTTAAGGGAAAAAGCCTTATTAAAGTTGTTCTGCTGGTTACTGGTTATATTCTCTTTAACCCTGTGGGCTCTCTTGGCCTTTTCACCCCAGCCTGGCTCTTCTCAGTAGAATGCTACTGGTAGGAGTCAGGTCTCTCCAACCATTTGCAAGAATGTCTTTCCTTCTCCCTGGCCCTCCTTTGCACACTATAGGAACCAACATGGCGGCCAATTACAGCACTAGACAATGCTAGCTATAAATCATCCATTGGCCTGTCAGACACATACAGACTATAGTAAACATTCTCTCTTGCGTGCTTTTTCCTCGATTCCCTCCCTTCCTTTTTCCTCTTTATTCAGCCCTTTTAACACACATTTGTTCAGAATACAGCATGTGTTGTGTTGTATCTTTCTATTGCATTTCTTTCTATTATAATTAGTATTTCTTTTAGCTATCCTCTCTCTCTTTGTTGTAATGTCTATACTGTAGTTTCATCTTAAATTAGTTATTATTCCTCTCACAGCAATATGCACATACTTTATAAGTACTGTACACATGTATAGCTCATGAATACAAATATAGTGTATTATATATATACTGTATATTGTATATATAATATAATATGTTTAATAATATTACTCAGGCAGATGCAACTCAATACATAAACGCATGTAGACTACAACATCATACATAATGTGGAAGAAATGTGTCCAAAGTGACTTTGGTTGTGGAGTGACGGAAGTGCCAGTTGGGATGCTTTCCAGAATGTCTCTGTGCGTGATGTTCACACACAGACAATGGTGCAAGCGAATCATATTCAGTGAGTGGCAGTTTTGTAGTGACTGGATGGAGGCAAAACACTTGATGCTTGTGTATACTCCATATGGAAATACTGTACCCTGCCCAAAACATGGCAGGGTGTTTGATTATATTTCTTAGTCTTTGCGTCTGTCTTTTCCCACCGGTGTATCGAGGAGCGCAGAGGAGTCCAGTGTTGACTGGGGGGTAGAGAGAGAGAGAGAGAGAGAGAGAGAGAGAGAGAGAGAGAGAGAGAGAGAGAGAGAGAGAGAGAGAGA
>JAODUG010000180.1:0-11625 GCA_027564795.1 Aphredoderus sayanus | reverse complement strand
GTTTAGCGCCTTCTATCTGCCACAAAGAGCTAGTGATTTGGGTCATTTTGACCCAGAGGACATCACAAGGGTTAAGTGCTTGTAAGCAACAACATGCAGGGGAGCTTCCATGCACACCTAATGTCTTGTGTGTGTGTGTGTGTGTGTGTGTGTGTGTGAGTGTGTTAGGGTACCTTCAGCTCCAGGGCCTTGTCTATGATAGTGTCTGCCACACAGAGGAGGTGGTTGAAGGTGAGGGTCTCCAGTGTGGTCCCCCTGGGCAGACCCAGGAGGCGGAACATATCCAGCCAGTGGTCCTGGGACAAGTGCTCCCCTCGCACATACTTCAGCACGGGGATCACGTTCTATGCACACAATGCAGGGTGGTGGTGGTGGTGGTGGTAGGGGCACAAGGTCAAACACCGTGCAGGGTAGTGGTGGTGGTGGTAGGGGAACAAGGTCAAACACAGTCCAGTAGGGGAACAAGGTAAAAACCCACAGTGACACAAATGTGTCATTCTGATTAGTTATTCAATCTGCAAAGGTTGTGCATGTCATTATGACTAATGTGTTATTAGAAATGTGCTATTCAAATGTGACCCAGCTTCCTCTTTAGTGAGGCACTCACCTTGTATTTGTCCACCTCTCCCTGCAGCTTGACAGACATGGTGGTGGGCTTCTCCAGCTTCCGGAGTTTGTCCTGCCACGCAAACAGGAACTCCTCAAACACATAAGTCTTGCTCCTGCACAACACACACAAAGCACAGGTCATTCACGTGCGCACGGACATGCATGCAGGCACGCACAACTGCTACACATTACTTAAAATGGTCTTATGTGAACTGCATTGAAAATAGATGCGAAAAAAGTCAGTAGGTGTCACGTACTTTACACATGCCCACAACAAACCAGATTATGTCAAATGTATTACATCTGGGGCCAATATGACTCACAATGAAAGAAATTCTAAGTAAATGAAAGTAGGTACCGCTGTAGGAATTATATTACATCTATTATTAGATCTATGTGACCTACAGTGGTAAACACTGTAAACTATAGTGTCACTATGAATTAGCAGCATGCTAATTCAACTGTGAGGTACACTCCCCGTCGCTTCAGCCATCTACCTAAATGTGATCCAGTCCTCCTGGGCCTTCTCTGTGAAGCCCTGCTGCCACTCCTCATACAGAGACCACATGTGGCTGTGCTCCTCCATGTCTCTCAGGGTCTCCTCGGCCAGGGAGAAGTCTGGCGCGTCCAGGTCAAAGTGGACACAGTCCTCCCTGAGGAGAGGACCAGCACACACATACTGTAGTGGGCTGCCATGGATTAAGGTGCACACAGATGCTGGGTGATAGCATATATATGAGACAGAGAGAGAGAGAGAGAGAGAGAGAGAGAGAGAGAGAGAGAGAGAGAGAGATAGCGCGTGATCCCTCAATAGATTATAGATTATAGATTATTTAAAAAAAACATTTTTACTAGACAGCTTGGAGTGGATTGTTGTGGTTTTAATCTATTACTCAAGACTCTCTAGCACCAGCTCCTCAGGAAATCATACAGTAAAACATGTCGCAGGTTTTGAGCTTGACAGTACACTGGTATACTTTGGTTACGTGCTAACACATGTTTGTTTGTTTGTGGGCCCATTCTGCAGGAGAAGCGTTCTGCGTTCCCTCGCTTCTATTTTATAGGAGATGATGATCTGCTGGAGATTCTGGGCCAGGCCACCAACCCTGCTGTTATCCAGTCACACCTGAAGAAGCTATTCGCTGGTTGGCAAATCTGTCTTTCTTTTCTATTCTAATCTCTTCCATTATATTCTGTTCTGTTCTGGCCACACCATCTTAACTTATCTCATCTCAAAAAACAATCAAATGAAATTTACAAGCCCTTGAATTTCATTTCACTACAAAGTGTGAGTCCATTAAAGGCCATACAATTTGAAGTAGTTGTAATGCGCTTCAGTTACTGAGACATCAAAGAAAAACACCTCTCCTCCTCATATAACACCTGTATTGTGTTAGAAGATGGAGTCTGAGTGCAGGCTGACTGTGTGGTTCTGTGCAGGTATCAACAGTGTGCAGTTTGATGAGCAGTGCCAGCACATTGTGGCCATGTGCTCTCTAGAAGGAGAGGTAGTCCCATTGCAGAAGCTCATCCGCATCTCCAATAACGTGGAGGTACAGACCATGGTGGTGGGAGGTGGGGGGAGGGGTGAACAACACACATTACCGTACATGTGTTTTTTCCCCCCACATTTCCAGACTAACAACCAGCCTTTCACATTACCACTGCTCACGGTCTGCCACAGTTGCTTCTGATGTGGCGGGAAAAATTGAAAGTTAATAAATGTATTTCCCCATCGCAAAACCCCCCCTAACTAATTTCTCTGCTCACATCCACACAAAAAAAACAGAATTCTCAGTTCAAGTGATATACTTGGCTGATACTATTCTTAGACGAAGCGCGCTGCTTTCAAAATGGGGAAGCGTGAGAAATGCCTTGATTACTGTACATGCGCTGTGCTTTATAGAAATGACAGCAGCATGCGCTTAAAGTGGGCGTTTTTATGTGTGTTTTCCTCGCTAGGTGTGGCTGGGAGAGCTTTCTGTGCAAATGAAGGATACACTGAAGCACCTGCTGTACGAGTGTGTGTCAGCAGCCAGAAAAGGAGATGTGGACCCATCGCGCTACCCCTCCCAGGTTCACGCGCACACGCACGCACACACACATACTGAGCGATCAGTATGTGTCATCCCTGCTGGTAGTGCATGTTGAGAAGATAATGTGGTTTGGAGACTGCAATTGTTCTGTTTAATTTATACGTTTACATTTTGGATTGCAATTGACATTATTTTCAGAATGCATTAGTCAGTAGATAGGCTTTGCTTGTGTCAAGTATGTTTTTGAGAAAGGTGAGGTGCTAGCCATCCACAGTCCAAATCTGAGTAACCCCTTCTGTATGTGTGTGTGTGTGTGCACAGGTACTGTGTCTGGCAGAGCAGATCCAGTTCACTGAGGATGTAGAGAAAGCCCTGAGAGAGCACAGTTTACCACAGCTGGAGCTGGAGCTCAGTGTCAAGCTGGAGCACTACACCACAGTAGACCCCAGCTCCCAGGACCAAGCCAGCACCGGTACTACCAAAAAGCTATTAGAGAATACGGGCTTCAGATGTCTTCCTGCTGGCCTCTTTGGTAGTTTAGTGAAACATCAGATGACCTACTCCATACAGCTCCGAAGAGAGCCGGAACAAAACAGTGTGAAAAACGTTCTTTATTTAGCCAGTGAGATAACATCATCCACTTAATGGCAGGGTTGTAATTGTATGTTGTACTGGTAGTGAATACACAAACACAATGACACACACATGAACACAGATATGTGCCAGCATTTCCTCTCAGTTCAATGCTACTAATGCCTTCATTTGTGGAGAACACTTCAAGGCCCATCGGGCCCAAATGACTTTTAAGGTATTTACCTTCGTTTATTCACAGAATCCCATTTAATTTGAAAGCAATTCACGCACTCAACTACCTCTGATCTTCTTGCTGTTCCCAATCAGGACCTTTAATAATATATGCAATATACTATCCAAATAATTGCTCTCTTCCACACTGGCTGAGCTCAGTCAGTACCGAATCTACCCTCGCTCTGCTTCAGTTGGCCATCAGATTCCCTGCAGTGTTGTTAATGGTCAGGCTCTTATAAGATTCAGGCTTATCGAGTGCTGAGGATAAAAACGGAATGGCTCTTGTGCGTCAGCCTGCCATAGAGGCTGCATAGCCATAGTGTTTATTAAAGCAACCCGAAGCGGTAACGGCAAGGCTATTCTAATGACCTGGGGTGAAATTAATTGCCACATAAAGAAAGACAGAGTAGTGGGTTGTACAGAGCTGGCATAGATAACAACAGTAGATTGAAACATATAGGTTGTTGCTCTCCAATGCAAATAACATGAAAATAACATGCAAATAATCAATACCATACAATAGATCTCTAGTCTAGGTAAATGTAGGTTACATGACAGCTTTTGTTGTCGGCCAGTTAGAGTTTGTAAAACGGTAGTCCTCTTCAGGATGGTATTTCACCAAATGAATGTGGCTCTCATAAAACTATCCACCAGGCTGGCTGAAGCCTGGCACCACTGATTCAAACCATTGATGTAATAGCTGGCAGGCTAATCTAATGACCCTTTCTGAATAGATGGGCTATAAAAGCTGGCAGGGCACTGGGAGCTAACCATGGTTTGGCTTCAGAGACCACACTGAAGGATAGTGTGCATCTGGCAGGGCAATATTTACTATTCTGGAGTGTTGAGGCTGGCCTTGTATGTGAGGAACTGTCTGTTTGGGAGTATTGAGGCTGGCCCTTTGTGAGAAACTATCCACTTGGTATATTGAAAAGTGATTTTTTATTTCGCCCAGTTTGCATCTGTCAGAACATAACAGGACAGGACTCTCACAGACGCGGAAGAACACTTGTTCTTAGCAAGCCATTTTGCCTGAACTGTGTGCCGGTTTGTTTATGTATTTGGGAATGTTCCAGTAGATAAAGGTAGGTATCTGGCTGGTTCTCTGAATGACGCAAACAAAATCTATGGCTAAATGAATCCTGGCTGCCCTCGCTGTCTCAGGAACAGCACACACAGATAATGCTAATAAATCTTTGTAGTAGGGAGGGCAGATATAAAAAGATGTCCTCATTTGGTAGATTGGTACCACATTTAATGGATTCATAGATTAGAAATGTGGGGAAATTGGGAGGGGGGCAAGTTCACACACAGTTAATTGGCTGTGCCTGACACAGCCCACAGTACTTTATCTAGAATATTATACTCTATTTATACTGTACTGTATACGGTATACACACACCACATAGTGTGTGTATATACTGTTTGCATATATATATATATATATACATACACACACACACACACACACACACACACACACACACACACACACACTAACCTGACATGCCAGATGGACTGTTGATCACAAGTCCATCTGGGTAGCCATCCATAGGAACTGTTTGTTTAGGGCAGTTTCTTTCATAAACATCTTCAGTCAGTTGATTGGATAAACCAATTGTCTGTCACCGTACCTTCAACCACTCAAACCAATATGACGTCGTAGGAAAAAAAACTTTTGTCGCAACCAGTTGGGAGTAGAGCAAAAACATATTTTCTGTCTAAAAAAGCCTTCAATGCTGTTTGTTCTATTTTCATTGAAGATATAGTCTTCAGTTGAGATAAAACTGATGATATAGCATCATCTACGTTAAGCTTTTTAGGATCCGCCATTGTTATTTTCGTCATTTTCTCTGTCGTCACACCTAAACCACGCCCGTAGCTATAACGACAACGCTGATGTGAAAGTTCAGATGCTACTCGGACTACAGTCGCGTTGATCCCCAGCCTTTCCAGACTGATTCTCACGTCGAAATTAAATTGAAGCTTGCAAGATCAATATGGTCTCGCGAGGCTATATACACACACACACTATATTACTAATATAATATACATACATAGAATTCCCATTGTGTTGTGAGATTGTGTGTGCGTTGGTGCGTTCTTGTGTTCATGCCTGGGTGCGTTCCCTGTCGTGCGTGCGTACGCAGAGTGGAGCGTCCTGCAGCTGAAGCTGAAGTGTCTGATCCTGGACATCATCCACCACATCAGCGTGGTCAAGCAGCTGCAGCAGGCTGCCGTGAGCAGCCCAGACGCCTGGGCCTGGCACAAGCAGCTGCGCTTCTACATGGGGCCCGACAGGCACTGCCGCATACACATGGTGGACGCCCAGTTCCACTACACCTACGAATACCAGGTGGGGGGAAGCACTGGTACAGCAGTCCCTAACTGGGAGCATTAACCCTCCCGCTGTCCTCGGGTTTCACACGCACTTCCTTGGTGCGCCCAGCAGATGGCACCAACCGCGTCATACTGGTCCGTGCTGCGGTTGGCGCCTTCTGCTGGCGCAAAACGGAAATGCGTTGGGTCAGTCTGACCCAGAGGACCGCGGGAGGGTTAACAGAGAATGACTGTTAGTTAAATATAGAGTCCCATTATTTTCAAGAGAAACTGTAATGTATGAATTCACCTCTGGCCTGGGGACACACACATCCATGTGTGTACACATCTCTTATACACACATTTTTATCTGACACGTAATAGCATCTGGTTCATAACTATTGTTGTGACCTACTGTATTTGGTTTTATTTTTAGGTTTAATGAAACAAATGATCAGAAAGTTTAATAATAAATAGATGAACCGTTAAATAAGGCCACATAGTGTTACTGGGAGGCTTTGCTATTTGTTTTGGCACTAGGGGGCACTGTTATAAAGACGACATGACACAGTGCTGGATGTTGTGTCTTAGAGGGGTTGTACAGTGCAGGAGGCCTAACCCCCTCCTCAACACTAGTACCGCTGCTCTTCCTAAGTCACTGTGGGTGAAAGCGCCTGCTCCAGTAAATGAGCTGATTGCCATCTTGCTGTGTGTCCCAGGGGAATACATCTAAGCTGGTGCACACCCCGCTCACTGATAAGTGCTACCTGACGTTGACCCAGGCCATGCAGATGGGTCTGGGGGGGAACCCCTACGGCCCAGCCGGCACTGGAAAGACGGAGTCGGTCAAGGCCCTGGGGGGGCTGTTTGGACGGCAGGTGCTGGTGTTCAACTGCGACGAGGTACCATCAGTTTGTGTGCCACATGACTACTCAGTTTCTTTTTGACATTTCTCCCAGAGGAGATGCAGTCTGTACTGTGGCAGAGTTATAACAGTAATGTATTATCCCACCATGGATTCTTACATTTTTGCATTCTGTAAGCCTGTTTTATGCTTACAGTGTCTTCTTGTCTGGTGCGGTCGTTTTGTTTTCTACTGACTGTAAGCCTCCCGTTTGACGGCAACACATAATAAATAGGCCCATTCAACTTTCTAGGTTGTTTCAGAGACAAGACACACAGATAGCAAGAGAGATTGAAATCTTTTTATTAAGATGTAATTGCATTCAAAAGTGCGAAATGAAAAGATGAGAGCGAATTCAAGAGAAATACATGAGAGAGTGGCCGTGAGCCAGACATGACCTGTGTGTCTGTGTACACGTATCTGGACCAACAGGAACAATCCACTACATCACTTGTCATTTACAAGAAGACATGAGAAATGACACCTAACGGTGATCTTTTGAGTGTAGCTCCCAAATATAATCCAATCTGTAAAATAATTGGGTCCTTTTAAAATGCAAAAGTTGCTTACTTTTTCGAAAGTTCCACTGTTTGTGTTTCACTTCATGTTTTTTAAGAGCATGCGTGGGATGTTGTCTGCCAAAGGCAAATATGTCTTTTAAAAGAAAACAAAATGTTTAGTATTGATGTACAGTATAGCACTGATACATACTAAGAACAGAGAAGTGCTACCTACCATGGCAGACTTTTAAGTAATTCCATACCCTCCCACGCATGTACACACACACACACACGCACACACTTAATTTGCATGAAGTACATACTGAACACATCATTACCGACAACAAACACATGCTTACACAAACGCATCAAGCAGACAGGGTTCGTTTGATTGGCCATACACAATCTCAGAACACATGTTGTTGGCCTTCACTCACACAATACACAGTAAAAAAATAAAAATACTGTAACACAGAATATATTTAGCTTCTTGTGGCTTATTGTGATGACAATGTGCACACTCTCAAATTAGAGCAGAAGTGGTCCCCACTGTGACACTTGCCAAAACACACTTGCATTATAAGTGGTCCTCACTGTGACCACATGTACTGTAAAAACACAAAAAAAACAGGTAGTGTAGCTTGGCCTTCATTCAGCATGGTAATTCAGTCAATGAGATTACACTGCGTTACCCAGCATGAGGTGTGTGGAGTTGTCAATGTGTGCGTGTGTGGGTGCCCGCGCGCGCGTGTGTGCGTGTGCGCGTGTGTGTGCGCGTGTCTCTCAGGGCATTGACGTCAAGTCCATGGGCCGTATTTTCGTGGGCTTGGTGAAGTGCGGCGCGTGGGGCTGTTTTGACGAGTTCAACCGACTGGAGGAGGCTGTCCTGTCTGCCGTCTCCATGCAGATCCAGGCCATCCAAGACTCCCTCAAACGCCAGAAGAACACCTGCGATCTGCTGGGCAAAGAGGTCAGGGAAGGCCGTTAAGCTTACAGGAAGAAGTTTCTTTTCTCCATGAAGTTCTCCAAACTGTTTGTGAAACCGTTTGTTCTCATTTACTTCACACACAAATATATTGTGGACATTTTCAAGGCGCACATAGGTATTCCTTGGGCATTGTGTACTGCCGTGTACAGTACAATCTTAAGGATGAATACCCCATAGAAATTCCCACACACTTACTCGCCACTTTCTTATATTCTCTTCCTTCTTTTATGTTCCTGCCATCGTCTGACTCAGTTTTAGTCATACTGTATGCACACACAGATATACTGTATGCCTTTCCCTCCCTCACACACACTCTCCTTGAATAACATCTGTTGTTTTGGTGTCAAACTCTGAGTGAGCGCGCGTGTGCCTCGCCCACACGTCTGGTGAGTGGCTGGTATTCCTCCCTGTTCAAAGTCCCTGAATCTCCTTTCGTTGGGTCTCGGTGTGAGCTGGGGCTTTGTACCTTTGACCACATTTTCCCAACTTATTTCTGTTGAGTTGTCCTCTGGTACAGTAAGTGGAGGCTGGCAGCCAGTTCATCATTCAGTTACTCAATCATCAGTCTGTTATTTTAACGGGCTGAGTCGGGTAGAAAGACATGGGGAGAGAGAACCAAATGATTGCTCTCAAGGCAGCGCCATTGTGCTCCCTGTTAGGTGGACTTGGACCCTAACTCGGGGGTGTTCATCACCCTCAACCCGGCGGGGAAGGGCTACGGGGGCCGGCAGAAGCTCCCGGACAACCTGAAGCAGCTCTTCCGTCCCGTGGCCATGTCCCGGCCGGACAACGAGCTCATAGCCGAGGTCATCCTCTACTCAGAGGGCTTCAAGGACGGGGAGATGCTGGGACGCAAGCTGGTCGCCATCTTTAACCTGGCCAGGTGGCTGTGTGTTTGTGTGTGTGTGTGTGTGTGTTGCGGGGAACAGTTCTGTTTGCACCTCCATTCACCTGTCAGGGTAGATGTGGTGCCAATAGGGGCCAGTCAGTTATTAGTCAGTTGTTCTTAGCACACCTGCTAACACTAAGTGCTGTCACAGTACATGTGGTAGCATGTAGAAAGCCCACACAGCTGTAATGTCCATGTGTTTATTCCAGTCTATACAATTACAGTTTATTGACCTGTGTGTATGTGTGTTAGCACCTACCTCCCCGGTCTGTTGACTGTGTGTGTGTGTGTGTGTGTGTGTGTGTGTGTGTGTGTCTCTAGAGAGCTGCTGACCCCTCAGCAGCACTACGACTGGGGTTTGCGTGCTCTGAAAACCGTGCTGAAGGGATGTGGCAGCCTGCTGCAGCAGCACAGACGCAGTCCTGGCAAGGGTAAGAGCCCCTGTGTGTGTGGCTGACAGCAACAAGGCTTGCAAGCTCATAACAAATACATTGCTCTAGCTCCACTGGTGAAGGCAGGCCGTGTTCTCCCACTGTTATGGGGGGTGGAGAAGGGTGTCTAGGGAACAGTATCTTCACACCCACACTCAGACCCAGGCTCCTGTGCTGCATGACTACATAGACACTTGATGGCATTCATTGAACATTAACCAAATATATAAATCATTAAAAAGTATAAATCTTTCCAAATCTTTGCTTCTCAGCGCCAGTTGTTTCCCTTGACAACCACTGGCCCAGGGTCAGCAAACAGAAGCTACGTCTATGCAATAATCCCTTGCCCACTTAATTGTATTCGTGTGGAGTCAATGTTGTGTGCCATCGTGATCGCATACACATTTGAGTTTATGGCATCCTCTTAGTTACTGTTGTTTGGTGGCCGGTTTGGACTTGGTTTTGTAGAAGTGCTGTATGCCTTGGCTATTATCCGGCAGCCTCATTATGATCCATGCATCCATAAATGTTTAGCACGAGTTAAGACATGCCTTTTAAAAGAAACTGGGTCAGGACTTACACTGGGCTGCAGGGAGGATGAAATTGTTTTCCCAGCTATTACTGTGAAACTTTTATCGATAGTAATTAGCTACAGTCTGTTCTGAAAGGCTTTTGCTGCCTCAGCAATGTATGGTAGGCTGTATAATGGGTTACGTTTATGAGACCGGGGCCATGTATTTAGGGAAGAATCAACCTGTAACACTTTGTTTTTGGCCACAAGTAACAAAAGGACACATTATGTGCTTTTTATAGCAGAACTTTTATAAGCACTAAAGGCATCTTGATGGTGCTCTGAGCTTCCAAGACAGCTCTATTAAGTGCTAAGGAGTGCCAGTAGCCAAACGGTGCACACTGGTTGGCTCCGAAGTCTGCTTGAACCTCAAATGTCTTTGGAGCACACCTGCTCTACCCGCCCTCTAAATCTGTTAGATCCGACACGCCACCAAAATGACATTTCATCCAGTTCCTCTCTCTCTCTCCCTTGGGCTTTTCTCTCGTTTGTCTTTGCCTTTGTCCTTCGCGCTCTCTCCATCTGAAGCACTGTACGGTTCATTTATTTACCTCCGCCACCCGCCTCCAGTGACCTCACACTGCCACTCTCTGTGATACCTGGCTGTCCATATCACATTCTCTCTCTCTCTCCTTCACACTTCTCACCCTTGTCTTTGCTCAATCAAACGCTCTCTTAGTTGCCCCACGCGCGCACGAATGCACGTACACACACGGATACAGACACACACACACACACCTCTGTCCCAGGCCTGTCTTTCCAAATGTTCCTGAGGCCTGCTCTGTTTGCCTGAGTGCTGAGCCGGCCAACAATCGGTCTCAGCAGTAAAATACAGCACGCCTCATTTGTGCCTCTTTGGGCCGCCATTCGGAGGAGAGAACAAAACCATCGACTATCCCTTAAATCATGACAGCCTGTGGTAATTAGCACATTTAGAAAGCAGGGCCAAGGAAATAATGACCACATACGTTACCTTCTGGAACCGGTTTTGTCTTCCTGTCTCCTGTTTCATTTAGTTTGTGTGTTTGGAATTCCCTCTTTCTCTCACTTGCCATACTTGTGTTGAGTCTGTAATATATTGAACTGTTTTGCCTCTTTCTGAAATTCCTACTTGTATTTCTACCCCATCTATCTCTCTGTGCTTTCATACCCCTTCTTCACCCATTGCCTTTGCTTGGTTCTCTGTTTTCAATCCTTCAATGCCTTCAAGGAGGCTAGTAATAACTTTGGTTTATGTTGCACCCCTCAAAACAATCCCAGCAAGTCCTTCAGTTAAAATGAAACCGGCTCTGTTTCATTTTAACTGAAGCACTTTCATAGAGCTGAGTACATTTTAAAGATCCCTTATAGCTGACATAAACCACTGTGAAAAAGTTCGAGCAAAAACAATGGCACAAACAATACCACCTTTACTAGTCTACCACCTCTATTTTGTCTTTGTACTAGTTGATGACTCACTGTAAATTTGGGTCAAACTGACCCAAATCACTTGCACTTTGTGGCAGATAGAAGGCGCTAAACCTAATTCTACAGCGTACACAGACATATGATGTGCACTGCTGGCACAACAA
>JAODUG010000147.1:0-11626 GCA_027564795.1 Aphredoderus sayanus | reverse complement strand
GGTTTCAAACACACACCTTGTTGTGCCAGCAGTGCACATCATATGTGTGTGTAAGCTGTAGAATTAGGTTTAACGCCACAAAGAGCTAATGATTTGGGTCATTTTGACCTGGAAGACATCATGAGGGTTAATGTGTATCGTGTTGAGAAGTTGGGTTGTAATTTGTACAGTACGTATGGCATCGGCACAGCATGAATCTGGAGTTGATTGTTTTGGAAAAGATTTTAGGTAAATATTCATTTATTTAACCCTTGTCACACCCTTTCAATATCGTCTTGAACCACCAGAGGGCGCCATCTGACAGGAGCTGGATTGTAATGGCGACGCAAATGTGAATGGCGTCCACCTACAGTATGGCTGCTCTTAAAAGTAGTCTTAAAGACGTAGTCAGTCATTCTGAAGAAAGCTTGTTTATATTTTTTTGTGGTGCGGTCTGCACCGCATGCATGGTGATGCAAACAGTTCAGGCAGCTAGCAGACCCGATATTTAATGATGAATTTAACCCTTGTGATGCCCTTACAAACTCACACCTTGCTGTGCCAGCAGTGCACATCATATGCGTGTGTAAGCTGTAGAATTAGGTTTAGTGCCCTCTATCTGCCACAAAGAGCTAGTGATTTGGGTCATTTTGACCCGAAGGACATTATGAGGGTTAATGTTTTTAAACAATTACACATTGTCTGTTTTTCTGTTATTTAATTAAAACAAGCGTTATTTTCAATAAAGCTCCATTGTTGTGCATCTGAAAGACAGATCTGACACGTTATTATTTCAACGCATTTCTGGCAGATGACCGGATAACCACTAGTGAACCCTGCCATTTATTTGAATATCTAAATGTGTCCCAGTGCACATATACTAGCTGGCAGGCCTCACTAAAGGGATAGCCCGGCAACTGGGTCACCGGCTGTACAAGTTTGCTAATGAGAAGTTCACTAATGAGATATGGATGTCCGTTTTCGATGCAATGAGTCGTGGAAGTCTTCACGGCAGTTTCAGGCAGTTAGCTTTAGGATATGTTGTTCTCCCGCACTCCATCACTAACCAATCAGACGTGATCTGTAGCCTCCTCTCCCTCCGCTGCAGGCGGACCCTGACAGCTGTGTGATTTGTATCTTCCGCCCTCCTGCAGGCCATCTTCCCCCCAGCAACAATAGGTGTCTGAGGGAGGGCCCAAATTGTCTCTTCACGTCCCTCAGCAACATTCACGTGTAGCCCCCCTCCACTCCTCCACTCCTCCAAGGTTCCATGTTTAGCATCTGCGCTGCCATTTAAAGGTACAGTCAGTCATTCTGGAGAGAGCCTGTTGACGTTTGAACTCGATGAAAGCAAAAAACACACCTCTCCCTTTAATGCCGTAGGAGGGTCCCCACCGCATTGCACGCATTGCCAAGGCCGTGAGAATGTTGTGTGGTGCGGTCTGCACCACTTTCTTTGTGTTCCCACTTACAGAGCCATGGCTGTATAGGAGCACCATATTATTTTCTTCAGAGCGCACACAGAACGGACAACTAGGGGACAGTTAGGAGATATTCGCTGAACTTGACAAATGTGTACAAGTGTATTATCTTAAAATCGCGGAAAATAACTTTTTTTTTTTTTTTTTTTTTTTTTTTTTTATCCATCTCTCTCTACGTGCCCTAAGAGTCCTATGGCACGGAACAAGCATGTTCTCTTCCAAGACAGCCCACGGCGCACATGGTAACACATCCTGCAGATTCAAGCCCTCACGCGTATCAATCATGCACACGTCGCTGCCTACAGGAAGTAGTAAAAAAGACAGATTCCCATGTGCGAGTAAAAAAATGGAACGCATGTAAGCTCCCTAACTATAATTCCATCTGTTTGCACAATTCTGCAGTATGGCCTCCAGTTATCCATGGAGGCTATAGTCTGTGAAGAGACCAAACAATGGCCTCAGCCAGACAGTGCCTGGTCCAATCGCTATTCCAGACCATAGGCTGTATATATAAATGGACTAACCCTCCGTGACGTCACCCGTGGATTTTCTCAAGAACGGGTTTAAAGATGGAGATGTGCTGGCTCTGGCTGTCGCCATCTTTGCAGTACCTGACTCCGCCTGTAACTCCCAGGCCACCCCCAGGGATAAATGTAAAGCTTACATTTTTAACTGATGAGTTATAAACATATTTACCTCCCTATACAGTTGTCATGAACGGGGAGACTAGACTAGCTATGGAGACATAACCATTTTTTAACCAGGCAGTGAACATGTTTGTTTTCGCTGTACATTTCTCCCTTTTAACATGGGGATTGACTCCCTTTTGCAGCAAGCCTCAAATTGCCTTTCGAGTAAATGCAGATTTTGGCACTTTTCGCACCGTATTCATTTCTCAGCAACGGATGTTCTCGCTTGCACCAGACACATCAGAATAAAAGCGTATATAGTACCCCTGTGAAGGAGGCTGTGGTGCTGACTGATCCCCTTAGGCATCGTTGATAATGCCTGTGATTTGTGTTGGGCCACCTGTGCAACTGTAAAGACAGGATTAAAAACAGAAATGCCAAGCGGGACACACAGAAACCCTCCAGCTATGTCCTGATTGTTTTGGATAAATCCTGAGAGTTCAATCAGTGCTTTCCCTTTTACTTTATATTATTCATGTTTATCTTTTTTTCCCACCTTGGAGACATGTGGCCTGTTGCTGCCTGGCAACACTTGAATGCCTGTTTCACAAAGAAAATTGTGGCAGAATAAAAATAAATGAACAAATAAGTGTGATTCTTCAAGGACAGGAGCTGGATTGTAATGGCGAAGCAAATGTGAACGGTGTAGGAAGCGTCCACCTACAGTATGGCTCCTTTGAAAAGTAGTCTTAAAGACGTAGTCAGTCATTCTGTTTATATTGTTGTGTGGTGCGGTCTGCACCACTTTGTTTGTGATCCCATTTACAGAACCAGGGCTGTGTAGAAACACCAGACTATTTATTCAGCATGCACAAAGTTCAGGCAGCTATTCAACCGATATTCAATGATGAATTTAACAAAAAGTGTATTAGCTTGTATTAGCTCGAGTTGCGCTCCATTTGTGTATGTTGTTGATGCCAGCTTTATAAAAACACTTGTTTTGTTTTGAATCTCTGAGAGCATGCCGCGCTCACATCTGAGTGATGTTGACACTCCTCCCTGCTCCTCCCCCTGAAGCTATCATTGACGTACACAGCTCCCTACTCCTCCCTGTAAAACTGCAGCACATTTGGAGACATTTGTTTCAGACATCGACAGAAGACAACGCTGGGGCAGAAATTGAGCAGTATAGCTGTAAATAAAATGAAATACAATTAAATAAATGTTTTTTTTTAAATGCAATCCTTTCTCTGGGTGTTGTGTTTGCCTCTCCAATAGGGAGTATCTTTTTAAAAAAGGGGAGGGGTACGGTTTTGTTTTATCCCATCTTGTTTTGTGAGCTGGCAAGCTGGGAATGAAAGCCAGTAAATAGTCTTAGTCAGGGGGAAAGGAATGTGGGTTTCCTTCGCCTCACCACGCCTGTATCTCCCTCTCTCTCACCTCTAAGCTGAAGCGGCCTGCGTTTTGTGGGGAGTCCCAAACTTTTAAATAGCACTCACAGCATGCTATCAACAGGAACCTCTATCCATCCACACCCCACACACACTGACACATCGTAAGAAAAAAGAACATAAGTCTTTATGTGGATAGTCTGATTATGCTGAATGAGATTTATCCTAGATAATAGGCCGGCGAGATGAGAGTGTGTCCATTGAATGATGCATTTGTGAGATACAAAGGGGAGGGGACTTCAGTGTTCACATTGTATACAGAGGTCTCCTCGTTGCAATCCCATCATGCTCTTGGGGGAAGAATTCTTGTTGGATTTAGCCAACTAGAAAAGCCTGCAAGGGGATATATACGCATTTGGCAGAACTTGCAGAAGGGCTAGCACAGTTATGGAGACTTGCTGAGAGGAATGCTGTTGAAATAGCCATCAGAGAAAGTGTTTCAGTTGGCTATTTAGATCAGCTGCTTTCTACATTTTTCAATATGTTTTTGAAGGCCCAGATAACTGGATTCAATGTGACGATAAGCACCTGACTCTATTGAGTTGGTGCTGAAAGGCGGTGTTATGCTGGCAAAATGAATGTGGATCCTTCATCCACAGAATCATTGTTGACCTTTGGGATCAGGGCAAACTATTGGGTCTGCAGTTCGTTCGGCAGGAGGACCTCTCGAACCTGATGGTTTTTTATGCCTTGCGGAAGCTCTGTTTGAGCTGTAGTAGCAGTCATGTGGTTGGTGGCTCTGGTGGTTATGCGGCTCGCTATGCTAGTTGAGCTGGGTGTCCCTAAAAGTAAGTACGTTTATTTATTTAGCACATTTCACATATGAGAAATCACAAGTGCTTCACATTAAATATAAATATATACTGTATATACTGTGTATATACTGTATACATATCCTTCATGATGTCCCCCAGGTCAGAATGACCCAAATCACTAGCTCTTTGTGGCAGATAGAAGGTGCTAAACCTAATTCTACAGCTTACACACACATATGATGTGCACTACTGGCACAACAAGGTGTGTGTTTGAAACCCGAGTATAATAGGAGGGTTAAAAGGCACAAACAGTAAAACAACACACATACATAAAGAAATAATTAAGAAATAAATAAATACACACAGCAATGCCAATTAATAAACACAAAATCATACACAATCAGATGCCAAATACGATATGTTTAAGGACATCACAAGAGTTAAACTAACAGCACAGCAAAACCAGCAGAGAAGCGTCGGGAACTCAAACAAATTGGCCAAGATACATAAAATATAAAATCAAATATATAAATAAATAAATAACAATGTTACAACTATTAAAAAAAGATCACCAAAAGCCTGTCTGCTTAATAAACACATCAGTAGAGTCTAGGGATCGTAGTGATATGGGACAGGCATATGTGCCATATCGCAAATGTGGTGCGATATCTTGGAAAGCACGGTCACCTCACGTATTGAGGGTCGTCATGGAGCCCATTCCCGCCACTCTGGTGCAGCTGCTGGCTGATGGTTTGGGGCCTCACCCAAACCATAATATGCTGAGCCTTACCCACAACAAGGAACACAATCGTAACCAGATCATTCACAGTAAGTACAGTATACATGAAATGTCATATTGCATAACCTGCGCACAAATGCTCGCGTGGATGTTTGACAGTGTCAAAGTGTTTTCGCTTTTCGTAGCGGTTAATGTTTGACAGACATACAATTTTCAGCTTCTAAGTATTTTATTTTATTTTATTTTTTATTTTTTACTTCTTTAAAAGATACCTTTTATGTTCTTGGAAGTTGTTTTGAGAGCTCTGAAGGGCGGCTGTGATGGTAAAAGCTCTCAGCTGTCTACTCCTTAGCCGGCAGAACTCCGAGATATGTGTCATTTTTTTAATGCCTCTTTTTTTAATGCTGGTCTGATCAAAGTTGCAGTGCTGGAAAATAAATAAGAGAACGCTGTCTTACTTAGTCAATGCTCCCATCAGATCTTCTGTACTGTTTATGATATTGCTATGTATTATTTATTTATTTATTCATGGCCAATCATTGCATAAAACATTGCCTACAGTTTGTAGAGAGCATTATTCGGCTACTATATGCAGCACCCATTTCTATAATTTATAATATATTTAGTTACGTTCGTAACCATTACGCTGTCCCAAGGCATTTCAGCAGACTACCAGCAGAGGGAGCCAACCGCGGAATGTCATAAGTCTGTGTTGTGGTTGGCGCCTGCTACTGGCGAGTGCACCGGGTCATTTTCACCCATAGGACAGCAGGAGGATTAAGATGAAATATTTCATTAGCGCTTTTTCTAGATAGTAGGAGTGAACCTCCTAGTACTGTGAGTAGATAGTGAAGATCACAAGAGACCTACAGTAAATTATGCATGTTTTGTTTGTCCTCGTGCGGGTGGTGAAAAACCCTTGTTTAGATAAGGTCAGATGATTCTCACTAGAGGGCGCTGTTTGGTAAAGAATGTTGAGTGAAAAGACAGGCGCGGTATGGGAACTGAGAAGCACACTGGGCTGAGCATGGAGAATATAAAATAAGTGTTTATTGTACGACCTTTTTACATAAAACCTTTTTTATTTTCAGAACAGAACATGATTACCAAGGTCATCTGAACTGAACAAGACTGTATTAGTTAGTACAAGATGCCTTCACATAATTGTCACATAATTAAAAAATCACTTATAAACCCCAACAGGTAATGTTTGTTTTTAGGATATTTTCTTCCAATTACAATGTATGGTACTTTTGAAGCTAATTTTAAATTATGTCTAGTCTTTCAGAAGAAAAAGTAAAGGAAAAATAGAGAAAGAGATATAATTTATGCATATAAGAAAACCAGGAATTTAAAACAATGAAACCATGACAATAGAATACCCTCCCTTGTGGTATATACATTGGCTTCATTATAACAGTAAGTGCCCAACAAACAATTGGAGTACATTTCCTCTTAAGTTATTAGATACCCTATAAAAAAAATCAGATAGGCTTCTGTACAAAATACTAACAGTAAAATGTAGCCTATACATATCTGCCTTTGTGCACTTATTGTATGTATGTTATATTATTATTTTTTATTATTAGTTTACAGATATCGCCTACTGTTGGAGCTTATATGTGATCCAGAAGGGAAGAGGTTAAATCTCGTCTCTGGGAACATTGTTCGGTCTATGGAGGGGGTAGAATGGTACATACCAATTGACGAGGCATTCCTGCTCTCGTCAATGAAATGCTGTGAATTGTATTCCTCTTGCCTGAGGTCCGCGGTCTACGACGCAGACTGCACAGGGATCCATCGGAGTTGCAACACAACTGAATCAGGAAAAGTGATGGAAAAGTTGGGATGATCTTCCGTCGGTTGTCGATACGGACACAGGACTGTTGTAACGGAGCGAAAGGGACGAGAACAAAGTTTCCAATCCCAAGTGACAGATTAAAAACGGGACTGAAATAATGTAACAGGAAAGCTGTCTTTTAACGTGGACTACAGCTACCGTAAAGTTTGTTTTACTGCGTACAAACTCTTGCGACATAAGTTTTAGTGATATTTTCATCTTGCACAGCACAAAGGAACTAAGTGTTTTGAATGAAGATTCGTGTATGCCTAAGGAGCGCTCAGCAGAGACGGAGGAATGCAATCAAATAATAAAACGGTGCTACTTACCTGCTGTATTTGCATAGTTTTTAACTAAACCAACATTATAGTTAAATACACTGCAGATTTGAACGACAGCGTTGTTTTGTTATTATACGTCTTATACGGTTTATTTTCAATTTAGTCTCATACAAAATCATACAAAGGCAAAAAACTGAGCGACAAAAACTCCATTGGACAGTAATCGCGTATTGTATTTTTGAACAACTAAGAAAACCACGCCGATTATAATTATTTTTAAATCACTGGATTATGAACTTGCTTAACGATTTGAAACCAAGATTATGACGGAATTGATGCTAGAATTGTTTTCTAAATAATTTGGAGTACACACGACTTTTCTCATACTAGGGACATTGAATTATGTCTCCCACTTCTGTTGGAATAGTATTCTTAGTAGGAATTCTCCATGCGTGTTCAGGTAAGAAAATTACTGTATACTCTTGTAATCATGCCTGGGTTAATTTCATCCCAATGTTGAATTAAATAGGCTACTGTATAACACTGGTTAACAGACAAACGAGAAATTTTATATTTTATGAAGAATGAACGTTTTTAGCATTGTACGTTGTTTCATTACATAAAAAAATACTTTTTTGGTGACAGAGAATTTTGTAATCCTTTTAGATTTGAAAAAATAATGTTTTAAAATTTTGAGTGACACATGGGAATTCACATATTCTTGGTAATGTGATAATGTACAGTACCTACTGTATGTTTTCACATTAGAAACACACAGCCTACTGTATTTGACACACAGCTAAGTTTAATGTTCTGCCATGGCCAAGAAAGTTAACCATCAAGGTGAAGTGATGCCTTACTAAAGAGCTGAGCATACATAAAATGCTGAGGCCATATGGGAAAAGTAGAGAGTAGCTATAATCATTCATATGGACAGCACTCTCCCCTGTGGAGACGTGCTTCCATGTTAGCCATGATTCTGGCCATGGATGACCCTTATTGCTGAGTCGAACTTTATGCATAAAACCCTTGGCTATAGTGCAACATATGATATACGATAGCTTCTAATAGCTTTAACTCTGGATTTTCCACCGCTTGTTAAACCTGGTTAACTTACTGTATGATTTGTGTAATTTAGACAGTTTACTGGCTTACCGCAGCTTGGGCTCACGGCTTTATTTTCTCCTAATTCTATTTATGTTATTCCTCGTTAGTATGTTTTATGTCTTACCCTTTGCAAGGATGTCTGTAGACTTCATATATCGTTTCAAGCTAGCTGGGGGTTTCCAGGTCAGTTGCTCCCATGTTAAGAGGAAGCCAGTGAATGCCACCCTATGAGACAGTTCAAAATCTGTAAAAATAGTACTGTGATAAAACAAAGGTGTTTATGTGAAATTGTGCCTCTCACTTCCATTGGAATAGTATTTATAGTAGGAATTTGCAGCCGTCCTGTAATTTGGATTAAAGTCTCCCAGTAGCTGTTAGGCCTACAGTATATGAGTGACTAGTTATACTTTTCAAGAGTTAAAACTACTAGAATATATTTTCTGCTGTATGAGAGTAAACATCACACAGTTTTATTACTGCAGTATAGCACTGAGCACCTATGTCATTACTTATAAGTATTACTGTAGTTAGGTAATTGTTTTCAAGTTCAAACCTGGTACGGTATACTCCTACTGTACATGCAGTAAAAACACGCTATTTCTAGGGTGAATATAAACAAAGTTATGAACAATGTGTTCATAACTGTGCTCACCTCAGCAATATTATGAACACAGTGTGTAATGTAGGGTACATTCAGTGTGTCATTGCAGCAATAAATTGCATGTTTTTTAAGATTGCGTTCAACATGGCACATACATCTTCCTATGAACATGCTGTCAGGGGAATTATTCAGAGAGGGACGCATGGCATCGCTCTATAGAGTTTTATAGTTGTGCTTCCTGACGGGTTTCCTGAGTTGTGTCGATGATTTCCTTAGGAAGTAAAGGGAGCTTGTAATGTGTGAGTTCACTGTGTGTGTGCTCTTGTGAGTTTGCTCTGTGTGTGTGTGTGCATGTGTGTGTTTTGAGTTAACTCTGTGTGTTTGAGTTTTGCTGTGTGCGTCTGATTTGGCTCTGTGTGTGTGCGTGCGAGCGTACGTGCGTGCCCGTGGCAGAGAGGGGACCAGAGTCGGGGAAAAGAGGAGAGCGAAAAACCAGAGGAAGGAAGCAAGGCGTAGAGAAATACCTGCTGACAGACGGAGGGACGCCCACAGATAAACCCCATGACTGGTGTAGCGCTGCCGTCACCAGAGCAACCGGTGTAGCACCTGAGCAGAGGCCTGTAGGGGGGAGGGAGGGGCGGGGGGGAGGGGGGTCAAAGGTGAGGGGCAGGGAGATCACGGTGGCGTCTTCACCGGCCGGTGGTCAGGGACCCCCACCTGGTCTGTGTCGGGAATGCTGCTGTGCTGTCATTCAGACGTGGGCGGGGGGGGGTCTCTTATTACACCCGGCACTGGGGTTGTCTGTGTTGGGTGGGAGTCTGCGTGAGGAAATGGGGGCCCTGCTACTGGAGAGACAGCCTGCCCACCAGATGCCCCGGAGCCTCGGCCCTTGGTGTTGTCAGGGAAATGAGGCAAAACTATTTCCCACTAGCTGATTCGCCATCCGCCGTGGGTTGATGGGTTGATGGTGAAGGACAGGTGATTTCAGGTCACTGTTGAAAACGTTTGGTGTTAATGTTAATGAACACGGTTTTATTAACCCTCCCGCTGTCCTCCGGGTCAAACCGACCCCAACGCACTCCCTTGTGGTGCCAGCGGAAGGCGCCCACCGCAGCGCGGGCCTGTGACGTGCCACGGTTGGCGCCATCTGCTGTCACAACAAGGTAGTGCGTGGACAGCGGGAGGGTTAAAGGCACCTTCCTCAGTATTGTGTTCCCAAGTGTACAGTACACGAGTGTTTGTACAAACAAGCGTGGGAAGGGTAGGGAATGATGCAGGGGGAGGAGTAGAGATTGGTGTCGGAGGCGTGCACGCTCTCTTGCGTTTCAAACAAATACAGCAACATTTTCGTCATGCTGTCTTCAGCCACTAGGGGGTGGATGAAGGTGTCCCTTTTAAATCACATTACTGTATTACTGCCAAACAGCTTAAAAGAGTCATGGATTCTGAAGAAAGCTTGTTGATATTTGAACTAGGTCTTAGAAAGGGCTGTGTAGAAACACTATTTGCCAAGTTTGACAAAAAGTGTATTCGCCAACAATCGCTGACTTCAACTTTAAGTTTCTAAAAATACCACCATATATTTGGTGTGTGTAGGGGTGATCTTTGCCCTTGTCAGACTTGTGGTGACTTGCTTATTGCTGCCTTAGACTGTCTGAAGGCTGTAAATTGATACTTCTTTCCATCACACCTCAGCCTGTTATCAGGTGATCTCTTCCCCTGCTGTACACTAAATGGTTGTTATCTCTCACTTGTGTGGCCTCCGAGTGCTTCCTAAAACCTTTTTCATCTCAGAGGTAGCCTTCAGATAGAGAGAGGTGGACAAACATGTTATTTTAAAAGATCTGTGAGACAAAACTGGCAGATAATGGTATTTGCTTTATGGTTAATATATTGCATTCCCATCACCCTGATTAAAGAAGTGTCTCTGTATGTTGCATTAGTGGTGCCATAAAAAGTTTGTTTTGTGTGTCTGTGTCACTGTGTGCGCGCGTGTGTGTGTGCGTGTCTGTGTCAGTGTGTGCCTGTGTGTCAGTGTGTGTGAATGTATGTCTGTGTGTCAGTGTGTGCCTGTGTGTGTGCGTGTCTGTGTCAGTGTGTGTGAATGTATGTCTGTGTGTGTGTCTGTATCAGTGTGTGCCTGTGTGTCAGTGTGTGTGAATGTGTGCGTGCGTGCGTGCGTGCTGGTAACTAGGAGGACAGTGGACTGGTGCCTTGTTATCAGGCTCAGCAGCCCCTAGCAGTTGAGGTCTTGACAAATTGACTCTTAAGTGCTGATAAATTGTGGAGCCTTTCCACCTCCTTCATCATGATGGTATGACAGAACACGACAGGGTCCAGAGCCAATTAATGACCAGGGACCACAGGTGAATCATGTCTTTGTCTCTCGCCGTCTTAACTTCACATTCCCCGGGCCTGAGCACACATTGGAGTCAGGTTAGGGTTTCTTTCCTGACCCAAATATCTATCTGAAGGGTTGGGAGAGTAGTTAATTACTACCGTGACTCAATGAAGGCAAACCTGCTATTTTCATTATTTCTTGCTGTGTAATAAAACGGTGTAATACACATACACTTAACCCTCCTGTCGCCCGTATAAGAGACATGCCACCAGAGGGCGCCATCTGATTGTGTATGATTTTGTGTGTTTTTTTAAATGTCATTGCTGTGTATTTCTTTCTTTATTTTTTATTAATTATTTCTTTATGTATTTGTGTTGTTTTATGTGCCTTTTAACCCTCCTGTTGTCCTTGGGTTTTAAACA
>JAODUG010000136.1:0-11627 GCA_027564795.1 Aphredoderus sayanus | reverse complement strand
CACATAAATCATACACAATCAGATGGCGCCGCCGTGTGGCCAAACATGATATTTCTGAGTACATTACGAGGGTTAAAAAACGTCCGCTGATATACAGTCGCAGTCATAGAAGCACAATGTACACGGCCCACGATTGCGTCAACGTCAGGATTATCTGCTCGTCTTCCTGGAATGATTCTGCAGAAGGACTCGTGCTTTTGCATGCAGAGGCACCAGCGGGAAGCTCAGAACATGCAATGCAAATATTCGGCATCGACACCTTCCTGCAGGCTCACGCCAACACCCTTAGCGGTGCAGTCCCGCGACGAGGAAGACCGCACCTCGACTGTGATGCAGTGAACCAGCGCTCTCTGACAGCCTTCAGCATGGAAAGACGGCAAAAAGATGTTCAAACCACAAGAAAGAAAGCCAGTGAACACATTCTGAAACCGACGGTTGTTCCTACTATGGAGTAATGACTAAACCCGCCCCCCCCACCCCATGTCTGCTTGGCTAGCAAGTTTACTGGCATTCAAACCTTGCGTTCCCAAATCAGCTAATATTTCTGTCGACGCTGGATATGGCCGATGTGGTTAACATTTTCTCCCAACCGCAGCACTGCTGAAAACCAATTGCTCCCAACTACTAGCAACTGGAGGTCATTGGTAGTACAGTATTCAAATGGCCAGAGAACACTGATATTACAGGGACATATTCAAATTTGAAAGGAGGAAACGTACACTTATTTCAAAGCAGCGACCTGCATAGACTAGTTTAAAGCTGAATGTTATGGAGTTGAATAAAAGGGTATGAAACAGGATATCTTCAATGTATTGATGGCATAAGGTTTGCACACCAAATCTGATGTCTTAACTTTAGCGTACCAAAATTGTAAGGCTTTTCACAATTTTATGATGCAAAACTTGATTAACGGATATAACAATATTAATTATTTGCAAATTCTGGCTGCAAAACTACAGGCATATGCAACACAACATGAGACAATGGACTGAGACCTTGTTAGATTAGAGCAGTCCTTCTCAATGATCCATGCCTCCAACAAACCTCTGCATCAACTACAGCTCATTATGCAACATTCCTAAAGTTTGGAAGATAAGCCTGTAAAGAATTCTAAGAAGCAATTTAGCCTTAAGGGGAAAAAACTAGGCTGTCACTAACCGTAAGAAGCCTGACATCCAATACCTCAGCCATGACAGACAGGCCCAGTAATCAGTCTACACAATCTGGGTTATCCAAAACAAACCTTTCACAAGGAAGTAATGTGTAACCACGAGAAACCTGGCACCATGTAATAAACCTGAGGCAAGCCACAACACCAAACGAGAATATGAAGATTGGATCTACTGGAGGGTTTCAAGTCAGACAAAGTCAAAACGTTAAAAACATTATTGATTAAAGGCTCAAGAAATAAAGTGTAAATTGTGTCGTATGACAGACAGTCTAGTTTTACTTGTTTTCTGCCACTTACAGGCAGTTATGGGGGCATATAATTTGACCTCAAAGCACCAAGCCCAGCCATTATCACTAGCGGTATCTGGTGCTGTAGGATGACATTGTTCTGAAATCTCCCCATAAGATTATCAAACCAAGATTAGTAAACTAAAGAAAACAGACTTAATCACACCGTTCACCTCGAGTGGCTTTTGAAATAAACAGTTAAGTTTGACAGTATATTAAACTCAAACAGAATAAACAACACAGTAGATTAGGCTCCTTACTAACGTGTCATTAGTCAGCCTACATTAAAAACTGGATCCAGCCTTTTACTGTTAGTTGTAAAATGAACGGTCACAAATTATAATAAGATTTATGCCTATTTCCTGTGATTGACTGGAAAGAAGTTGGACAACAAAAAAAACTTTTGATTAGTTTGTGCAAAAGAAAAGTGTTGGTGCAAACTGTTTTAGAAAAGTTACACATTTAAAGTTAGGCTACATGTTAATCTTATGAGCGATTCGGCCCATTCCAGCACAAGACAATTGACTTAATCTGTTAACATAAAAAATAAAAATCTGTAAACAAAAAATATGAAGCATGCTTTTGCTTGCACAAACATATGTGATAAGTAAAAAAACATTAATGGGGTGCTGAGGACGTCACCCCATAAAAGAAAATCTAAGACGTTTTGAGTACCAATTTATCTTTTGAATGCACAAACTTTTCAAAATACTTTTAGTAATTTTCTTATCATATGGGGTGCCAACTCCACAGAGGTCAATGTCACAGGTATGCTGAACAGAATGTAGCAGTTACCGTAGAATTATATCTATAGTCTATATCCTAAAAAGAGTATTAACTGGGGACAACTCCACATCTATTCACTTATGATCAAAGTCACAATGGAACAAAGTGGAAGGTAGCAGTGTGGGTTATTTTAAAAGAGTCCAAAGAAAAACACCCTATTTAACCAGGAAGTGCACCAAGTTTCAGTTAAAAGCATGACTCCAACCAGTTTGTAATCCGACACTTTCTCTGGCCTTAAAATAAACACATTTAAGTCAGTCAGTCAGCTATCTCACAAGAGATTATCCCTCAACCACACAATATGCAAATGAGGAAATGGTGTTTGTCATGCGACCATATGGGGAAGTACTGGGACTGACAAAATTCATTTACAGCCAATATGCTTTTGACAGATTTATCAGGATGATGTCCCAAATCCCCCATCTTGTACACTCACCAAATATAGATTAGTCACTAATCCCAGTTTGGTTTTAATAATAAAATGACGGCATTAGCCAAATTCATTAATCCAAATATCCAGATCCGTTTTGTCAGGGCACTGGGGCAGTAATGATGGAGAGTTTCCAGTAGATACAGTATGGGAAGAAAGCTGTTAAACAAATACTTTGACACCTGCATTGACATTTGCAAGTGTAACATAAATCAAAATTACAATTTTAAAAATTAAAAACAGTGCTAGAGAAAATTTCTTACATTACAAGCTAACAATCCAAATGATTGACAACCAACCTGTATACCGTTTCTTACTTCTAACTCATTAAATGCCACTGTGGCCTGTCAGTAACCAAACACACTGAAATCAGTCGATGACGTCAGTCGGATGGATTTCACTAGATTGAATTAGCCAAGGTTTTATTTCTTTTTTTAATAACAACAGAAGCAGCTCATTAATGTAGAGTAGATGGGGGATTGGATCAATAGTCAAGTGTTTGTATGGTATGGATGTTTTACGTGATTATATACACATTTTATTTATTTTAATTAAGTGCATCTCACCTGGTCCGCTCCATAGGCCGCGGCAAACTCCATGAACTCCTCAATACGAACAAAGCCGTCTCCATCTTGGTCCAGGGCGTCAAACACGGCTTTGAGCGGGGACAAGTCCTCCTCCCCCTGCTTCCGAGCGGGGGCCACGAAGCCCGGAACCCCCGCCATTTTGGAGCGGGACATCGCCTCGGCCTCGCCGTCGCTAGTCCACGCCGACTCCGGAGAAGAGCCGCTCAACTCCGAAATGGGAAATTCAAAAGCGTCCCTCTTGGGGTAATCTGGGTGGCCCGGGAGGTCCGAACCTGTTAACCGCTCCCCGTCCCTCGAGTCGAGCTGGGAAGCAGGAACACCACTGTTGGCGGCAGCGTCGCCACCACACGCGTCCACGGAAGGGTTCGAATTCCACGATTCCTCGCGGGGGAGTTCTTCTTCTGTTGTTGGCGTTGTCAACGCCCGATCCAAAACCATGACCTCACCCTGCTCATGTTCATCGTCATTGTGAAAGTTCTCGTCGTCCATCAGACCCCCGGGGGCATTCTCCGAGGGGCAGAGGCGGCCAGACGGCTCACCTGCGGCGGTTTCCTCCACCTTCGGTGACGAGTCCTGCTCGGAGACAGGCGCGCAGTCTAGCGGGGCTCGAGGTCCGGTCGCCTCCCCACCGTCACCTGACCAATCAGCCGGCCGCTCTGAGGTCATCAGACGTTGGGAAACAGCCAATGGGCGCGTGCCCTCGCGCTCCTCCGTTTCTTCTTCAGCGCGCGACGCTGACTCACCTGTGCAGGTGCGAGGGGCTGGGAGGGTGGGGAAGAGGCCCAGGAGCCCATCGCAAGCGGGAACCTCCGAATCCAACAGAGGCACAGAGGCCCCCCACTGTCCCACGTCTCCGTCTGCAAGCAGATCGGTCGCCGCGGCGACGACAAGCAAACCTTTGTCCCCGCCGGTCTCAGGTGACAGAGTATCCCTGCCCAGCGAGAGAGGAGGGGGAGGGTGGGGGCCCGTAGGCACGGCAACGCCAGGCAGGCCAGGTGAGGGGGGAGGAGGGGAGGGGGAGAGCTCGCACCCGAGAAGATCGACCAACAGAGAGGAGAGCTCCGCGTCGGCAGTCCGCTCGGAGGTCTTCCCCGGGGAGGGAGGTTCGCTGAGGGAAATCAACTCCCCCCGAACACCGGGGGCAGTGCTGCTCCCCCTGTCGTCGGGGGCAACCTGTGTCTCCGTCAGTGCCGCGTCACCCAGGAGATCAGCAGCGGGGCCAGGGGGAAACAACCAGGACAAGGTACAGTCACCAATGCCCCCGGTTCCCTCCCCGTTTTCGCCGCCACGAGGAAGCTCTTTTAGCGCATACTGGAGGATAGCCGGGGTTTCACTGGCCTGGTCCCCTTGTAGATGCAAGATCTGGTCGGCACAGAAATACCCGGAGGCCCTAAACAAGCTGTCTACGTTCAGGCCGTTGTTGTCCTCGCAGTGATCAAGGCTGCCGAAATCCAAACCAGTTTGCCCACTCTTGTTTTGAGGAAACACACCTTTTTCTGAATCGAGAGTGAGAAATCCCAGGGGGGATGAGTGTTTCAGTTCCCACTCAATGTGGCCCCTTGTCCCAGACAACACCGTCCGCTCCATTGACGTTAATGTTTCCCAGAGAAAACTCAAGATAACGGTCGGCTTTCTTATCTCAGAGTAAAGATCAAAATCTTCATCTTAAATATGGCCATGATCATCACCGTACGGTACACAGCAAATCCTAAAGGGGAATGCATAGACGGGCCTTGAATTAGGTGGGCGAGTGACTATCGCTACTTAACAACAAATTATGTTACGAGATCATGTGACATTTATAGGCAGGCTGACGTTTACGATTATCGATAGCACATTGTTAATGACATTAGGTAAATAAAACACGGTATTACTGTACTGTGCATAGCTCAAGTTAAACCAGTATTGTGTTAAATCGGTGTCACTCACTGTTCCGCCGTGTTATATGGCAGATCCACCGGTTGTTGCGATCAGACGCTCTCAGGTCCCCGAGACTGTAGAATGAAACGCTGACGAGCAAACAACATGCCAATAAAAAGCAAATACTGTACGAGACACCTGAAACAACCACTGTTTATCCACACTGGCCGCTGGAGCTATTCGTCAACCGTGTATCCTTGTTGACCCGAAACTGTCGCGAATGAAGACTCTGCCAAGAATCGGGATGTTTCATCCGCAATAATCGTTCAACCCGATACTTCACCTTTAGCTGTTTCCAATTGTAAACGTGTTGTTAGTAACTGCGCAGACCTCGTGAGCGTCAGACCTCTTAAACGTTACAGCTCGTGCCATCAGACACATATCTAGCCAGCTAGCCCAATTAGCTTGTTAGCCAGCTAGCACGCCAAACTAGTCCATCTTCTTTCCCATACGAACGCCACAAAACGCAATGTCACGGTATTCACACGCTGGGAAAACGATGTACAATAATAACTGCACTTTTCGAAGACCGACGTCCGAGTGTTTATGTCCGCATTTCAGCGACGTTTCTTCTCTAACATAAACCTTTCGGAAGGACTCCGGGAACATCCACCTGTACGTCCGGACAGGCCAGACAAATTCCCTTTTCTCCGCCGGTTCCCAGTTCGTTTGACTCAAAAACGTTACAGTTCTTCCCGGACACGTCGACCCCTGCGATGAGAAGGACACGTATACAATCCAACCCGAAAACACCGGGATATATGCGCGTTAACGTTTCCCGATATCGAAAACGAACGCTCTCGCATCAGCACCAACAGTGGTTGTGTCGATACTGACGCTGTGATGCTGATTTGGTATCCCCGGCCAGAATTTATATATTGCCTATCCTTTGTAGTGTTAATGCAAGACAGTCAGCACGCGTAGGCTATAGCATTCGTTTACATGGCTAATGTGTGATTTAACAACTTAATTTGCTTTTTTGTTTTGGTGTTAACATGGATTATTTGTGTCATCGTTAATTTCTTATTAAAATGATAAATTGTTAATTTGCTCGTTTGTGAAAACTGCTTAAATCTTATTTGATAGTGGGAAAACAGTATTATACGAACTTTTGGCATGGGGTGAATTACGGCAGTACAACTCCATCCTCCTCCTGCAGCAGCTCACACCGCTGACGTATGACGTATGACGTAAGCGTACAAAACAAACCGCAGTATCTAGCCACTGCCTGTATCATCAAACCGATTCATAAACAATCAGCATGGAATATGTTGATATCATGCACAGATGCACAACTGTTATACATATTAACACCTTTCATATCTCAAATGACGAGTAGGCTATTCTCCCTGCTGACTGGCATATTATATATTTTAATTAACGTAATGTACAATTCTTTTAACAGTATCAGGTGATTCTATAATTCAAAAGATTACTTAATTATGAAAGCATAAACTTTAATAAACATTGCGAATATAAAACTGAGCAGGCTGGCTAATCATTATGTAGTTATGTTTGGGCGCCCCCACCTGTTCATATACAGAACGTCTTTATTGTATTACTTTTCAAGCATTGTGCAAAAAAGTAATTTGATGTGTGATCTTGCAGTGCAACAATATCCACAGATACATGTAACAGTAATGTAAAATATTTATATAGATGTTCCATGAAAGACACAGTTTTGCCCATATACCTCAAACACATGGTTCGTCATGGTCTGTCAGCACTAATGGCTAACCAAACAGTTGAGGCAGTGAAACAGCAGTTATAAAAGGCAGCACTAAAGCAGACATAAAAAGCATGCAACAGTTTTGTGATGTGACACATGATATGTTCATTTATTTCCAGTTTACTTGTCCCTTTTCTTTTCAGATGACCAAAGGTCTGGAAGAAAACGAGAGCAGAGCGGGTTAGAATAAACAACATAACATACAATATCACAAAATGTACAGAATTTACATAATAGTAAAAAAAAAACACAATAGTTGTATATTTTTTGGATAACCTGCCTTAAGAGCAAATGCTAAAATATCTTTCTCCTACTCAAAAGTAGTGTCCATAGCCAAAAGCAGACATAGCTTATACCTTGGTATTGTGCAGTGATTTCTTTTCCAAACCAACTAAATAGCCCATCAAAGCAACAGTACATCTCAGACTTTTATAATTAGGTTTTTGTTTTGGACATTAAAGGAAAATCAGTGACATCCAAGGTAAGCGTTAGATCTGTCAGTGGCTAGACTGATAATGCTATGCTAGATTAGGCCCTTTTAAGATGCTAATGTACCCTCCAGGAATTGTGGCACCCTGGTTAAGATAAACAACATGGTTCATTTGAAAGAATCTGTCCATTAATCGTAAAGACACAGGTGTGCAAAAACTTCAAATAATAGGGAATGTATTTCAATTAGATTTTGTGCATATACGTATATTTCTAAATGTTGTTTAAAAAAGGTGTTTTTGATGGAGAAATAAGAAGTTCACCTCTTTGAAAGTTTAGATTTATCACATATTCAATGTAAGCCTATTAAATGTTGTTAAATAAAGCTCAAACTGATATTTCCATGGCATTCTCCGCTCATATTTACTGAAAGGTTACCAAAATGTCTGGAGGAAACTGTATGTCGATGATACAAGAACAATACAATAATACTCCACCTTATCCATTCACAATCCATATCGTTCTGTAAACAACATGTTCAATGTCTTTACAGTGTAGCACTTTAACCCTCCTACCAGCTGTCCTATGGGTCAAAATGACCCAAGTGCACTACCGTTATCTTCCCGCAGAAGGCGCCAGCCACAACATAGGGCGTGCTGCTGGATTGGCGCCATCTGCTGGTAGTGCCTTTGAAACCCAAGGACAGCGGGGAGGGATAATTGACATGCAATAAATTCACACAGCCGTGAAGATCCAACGCCACTCCTCCCCCTCCGCCATTAACTGCCCACACGCACAGCAAGCCGCTGCATCCTCCTTCCTACACACCTGGCTCAGGTGGCGGGAGGGGAAGTGGGGGGCGGGGCCCCGTCTAGTCACAGCCTAGCAGATTTAGAGGAAGTACCCGACATGACGGACAGGTCGTTGGCGGAGGTCAGCCACGCGCCCCCGTCGGCCACCAGGGCGGCGCCGGTCACGAAGGAGGACGCGCGGCTGGCCAGGAACAGCACGCCGTGGGCCATCTCCGTCTTGTTGCCCGCCCGCTGCAGCGGGATGGAGCGGAAGGCGCCCGCGGCCTCCCCTCTGGGGCCCCCTAGAGGTTCCAGTAGGGAAGGATGCAATTATACAAAACAAGCATGGGATTATATTTTACTTAGAAAACAGGCAATAAAATGGTTCAAAGGAGGAAGAAGAAAGAAAATACACACTTTGGAATGTGTACAGTGCGGTCCAAACGTCTGAGACCACTAGTCAATCACATTTAAAAGTATTACTAATCATTACAAATGATAATATCAGCTTAACAATTGAGTTGAAAGCTGAATCTATGAAAAATGTACACGCATTTTGGAATATCTTGGAATTCGGTACAGCATGTCCTATAGGTCATTTTGACCCAGAGGACAGCGGGAGGATTAAACCCCCAATTAGAATTTCCAAACTTTGTGATTATTTCCAGGTGTTGGTGAAAATAATATTAAGAGTTTTTCAATGTAATCATAGCCTTTCTGACCCCACTGCAGTATTTTATATATTTATATATTTTAAATACAGAAATATACATTATTACATACATTTGCAGCAACAACAATAAAAAAGAGGCATTAGAGTACACAATGGCAGTACATTATATTACATTATAGTGACTAATCAATGACAGTAGGTAAAGGTAACAGGGGGCCCCTACCCAGTCTACGGAAGCCCTCGGTACCCGAGATGGGGCCGGGGGCCAGGGTGTTGACCCTCACGCCGCTGGGGCCCCACTCCACCGCCAGGTGCCTGGTCATAGCATCTGTGGAGCAGCGGGTATTTTTACTGTATGGCGGGCACTCTTACTTTGAAATGCACATCACGTTACACGACTGTAGTGCTGCGTTCGACTGTGCGAAGTCGGCCCTGGGGTGGTGGAGACACGCCAGCATCGCAAATTATTGCCAATCGTGTGTCGAGTTGTTTCTGACCTTGTGATCGAGACTGCCACGGTTAAAACCGTTAATAACGACATCATACCGATAACGACATTTCAATGAGCGTAGCTTTACATCCAATGTATCCCTATGTCAAGTAATGTAGCTAAATCTCAAATTGTGTGTTTAAAAGTAGTGAAACGTGTACTTTTCCATCTTTTGTTGTGTGTCGTTCTGATGTCAAGTCGGAAACTTGGAGTTTGAGAAACTTTTCCCAAGATCCCGACATGGAATTCTGAGATTAGGGAACTTTTTTATTTTTTTTTTACTTTTTTCTTCCCCAGCACCGACATTTACTCGAACGCAGCCGTTAGCCAACTGTGGTCGTCGGCTTGGTTACCGTTTGCCGCCTTAGCCGATCCCGCGTGCACCTGCAGACACTGCCCCCTGTATCCCAGGGTGGCGGAGACGTTCACGATGTTGCCACCGTGGTCCTGAACACAACCGTTATGGGACAGGAAGGAGTCACTTCATAAATGGTGGCGTTCATCTTTGTTTGCACACAAAGCATCACAGAAATGCTAAATAATAATAATAATAATAATAATAATAATAATAATAATAATAATAATAATAGCTATTTATACAGATAACACATTTAGGTGAGGGGAAGCAGGAACTATGGAGATACCAACTTGAAGTGGTATGTGGACATGTATTTTAACCATAAACACATATTATGAAATATGATAAAACAACACAATTGAAAATGATTTGCAGTACAAAGGACCAAGTGGAATCTAGTGGTAGCATACAATGAAATATAGTATCAGTAGAATATAATAGAATTATTTATTGTCATTGGCTGTACAACGAAATTCAATATGTCCTCTGAGTGGTACATACAGTTCATATTTAAGGTTTAGAATATATTTGTATCTTTAAGAATAATAACTTTATTCTTACAAGATAATATATTTTTTCTAATTGATTTTTATCTAGATTGAACATCTGTGTTATCTTAACTGGTAAAGACACTGTACCTTAAACCACTTCTCAAAAACCACCTTGCTGGTGTTGAACGTTCCCATAGTGTCAATTTCCATAACGGTCTTAAAGGCGTTGAAGGAGAGAGAGGTAGCGGGACACAGGAAGTTCCCAGCTGCGTCTGTTCACAGGAATAAGGGAGCGAGAGCCGGGATGCGTTCAAACCGGCAAATAAAGACAAACATTCACAAACATTTCCAAAACAGTTTTCCCCGTTTGCTTTGAGATTATTGTGAACGAAGACACGTTCACGGGCATGTTCACAAATGCAAACAGGTTTGAGGAGATGGGAAGTGTGTTCTCGGCAATAAACACATGGACACTGGACTAAGGGTGACGGTTTGTCCAAAAACAATGAAAAGGAAACACGTTTAAAATTATTTAGTTAAAAAACTTTTCTAAACTTTAGTTAAAAAAGTCTAAAACTAAGAACACTGTCTGAAAAAATATTGAGCATATTATTAAAGAATGTTAATCACATTCAATGACCAAATTGTATTTTAAACGCCAATGAAATGTGTGGGGCCAAGATTATTGAAGAATGTTTCAAATGGCATTTATAATTATAAGCAAGATTTGTTGGCGTTATGTTTAACAGCATAATTATCCACTTTGAGAGTGATTATAAATTTGAGTAGTGTTTAGTATTTAGTAGTATTTAGTAGTATTTAGTAGTACTAGCATTTCTGGTGTTGACGAGCAAGGGTAGCATCCCTACTACTTGTTGAGTACTACTACTAAGTTGAGTACCTAGAGTGGTTTTAACCCTCCTGTTGTCCTTAATTATATCGAAATATGCCACCAGAGGGCGCCATCTGATTGTGTATGATGTTTTTTTATTGTCATTGCTGTGTGTATTTATTTCTTTATAAATTATTTCTTTATGTATTTGTTAGTTTTTATGTTCCTTTTAATCCTCCTGTCCTCGGGTTTCAAGCTCACACCTTGTTGTGTCAGAAGTGCACATCATATGTGTGTGTGAGCTGTAGAATTAGGTTTAGCGCCCTCTATCTGCCACAAAGAGCTAGTGTGCTGGGTCATTTTGACCCAGAGGACATCACGGGGGCTAAAAGGCGCCTATAGATAAAACACATGACCATCATTATTGTCATTACTGTTGACGAGGACGTCGATGCGACCCAGCTCTCGCAGTGTCTCCTCCACGGCCTCCACGACGGTCCCCGGCTGCCGCACGTCCACGCACACCGGCAGGCACCGGCGTCCCGTCGCGGACGCCAGCTTCGCGGCTGCCTGGAGAGAGACAACAAGTCACCCGGTGACCCCCACCCCACTTAGCCGGGGGAGGGTGAACACAGAGGGCCGCCTCTCATACG
>JAODUG010000135.1:0-31629 GCA_027564795.1 Aphredoderus sayanus | reverse complement strand
TGTGTGTGTGTGTGTGTGTGTGTGTGTGTGTGTGTGTGTGTGTGTGTGTGTGTGTGTGTGTGTGTGTGTGTGTGGTGGATACTTGAAAAGGTGAGCGTGAACTGTAGAATGGAACCGATTCTACAGTATAATGTGATTTATGCAGAGACACTACGATAAACAGACACATAAAAGTCCATCTAGTGGAGTTTGGCCCAGAAAGAAAAACCAGAAACTCTAGAAAAGCATCAAATCTGCATTTTCTGTAATAATGTGGCAAAATCTTTTATACATTAAATCTTCTCTGGGTGTTATAGTTATATATGTTTAAACATTGTTGGACATTGTTGACCAAAATACTACAGTGTGATGTAAATAATTTCAGTATTTTAGTAATCACACAATAGTATGGGGGGGGGGGTGTTGGGGGTGGGAGAAAGTAGATTCTGGTGTGAGAAAGAGTTCACGACTGGAGAATGTGTTTGAATGTTCCATTTCTGAATACATTTAGTCAGTATTTAGACTGAAGCTGTGCCACAAGGCTTAGTCTCACAAATCCATTAAATCATGTCAGAAAATAGTAAAAAAGTAACCTGCCCTGTGTTTCTTAGAAACATTGCGTTCTTTTAGCTAAATTAGGGACATGGAACAATACATATGAAATAGGTGTTGCTGTTGCATAGCTTCACTTCTTTCACATTGCCAAATGTGGTTGCTAGGATACACTATATGCCTTGGGTTAAGGTATTGCAATGTTTCACAGATCTATTTCTTACATTATCCATATGTAGTTACAAAAAGAAAACGCCTGTGGAAAAATATATTTATTATAAAATGTAGCTTATAAGACTGCATAAAATGTGCTGTCTTGGGAGGGAAACTGAATTTGTGGTGAATATAATTTATGACTGCTTCACATGTGATATACTGTAAAATTGAAAAAAAAACACAATGGAGAATCTCGTTTAGAGATGATCATATATGGCGTTTTCCAAAAGGTTGGGGAAAATAACAATGAATAACAATCGAATATTGAACCAACTGCCACCTCGACCAGAAGGGGGCAGTAGGACTCTGTCTCAGGTAACCTCTCATAACCCAATCCTTTTGAAAAGTCTTTTCTGCATTTTCTCTTGATTCTACTCATCATGTCTGACGTGTCTGTCGACTTGCTCAAAATAAGTCCCCACTGCTGGAGTGTGAAAACAAAGCAAGCAGTCCCAGGAAGATCAAAATTCCTATTATTAGCACAGACAGAAAGGGATTTTCCTACCAAGTTGTTAAAATAGCCTGTTCACAAACAAATATATATCTTAAATACTATTACATAACTAACATGCACCCTGTTTGGAATGTGATCAAGCATCTGTTCCATTTAGTAAGCAATTCAATACTGACCTGTTTATTAAGTTGGCTGTTTTATTGTTCTTCAAGCATACATATGTACAGTAGATATATAACTAGTGTAGGCTACTATAATTTACTATATGTACATTTAACAAGTCTATTTGTAACTGTATATTTCAACATTTATTCAACTTGGCTTGGCATGACTAAAGCCTAACGCTTTTCCTAATTCTCACTGATATGATGCATGTGTTGGATTTTATGACAAGATAATGACATTTGCTGTTCTGCTGTACACTTACCTCATTTATGGACCATTTTGCATGCTTGTGTTACGTTGTATCTTCTAATAAACAAAAGGCTATAGGCTATTACACTCTTTGAATAGGTACAACAGGAAGAAGAGCACCATTTACCTGGGGTGATTTGGGGTATGTCTGAGGTAATTTCTTGTATTTGCACTGTCCATACAGTGAGGAAGGTGTAAAGTACGATGTTAATGACCCATTTATTATGTTTGACAGGCCGACTGTGAGATTGGAACATCTGCTCTGGTTCAGCGTGGTCTGCATGGTTATAGAAGTACAGTATACCGTAGTTAAGTCCTTTGAGCTCAATGGCTGTGGTGGAGTTATGTATGCTTGGGCCTGCAAGTCAAATTAACAATGAACATTCATTTGGGTAAATAGTGTTCATGCAGTCTGAAGCTTTAACAGAGGAATGGAAGTAAATTAAAGGCATAATTTAGAAAAGCAATGACTGGGAATAAACCCCATTTTAGGGCAGTAATCACATTGAACACATTTAATTTACAACACTGTATGCTTTCAAATGACCATACAGTATAAGTAAGGAGGCATATCAGATTATGAGATAGATTTATATAAACACGAAACCTGAGCAGAATTCCAATTTTGCCTCCACACAAAATCCATGGAACAGCAAATAGCGCTACCAGTATTGTTGGAGAATGCAAAACTGAGGCACACAACTGGACAACACATGCACATGCTCATGTCCTGTTTTGCATTCCCCCTACATTATATTGTTTACTTCATGGCAGAGATATCACACATAACAGTACACAAAGCTATAGCTATTAAAACTAAAAGCATGACAGCATTTCACAGCACAATTCCTAGTTGTTTATATACCTCTCATGGGCTGGTCCACTGGAAAGTCACAGTTTTTTATGGAATTTTTACAAATAAATCATATATATTGACACACAGAAACTACATGCTCTGAGCAGTTAGGTAGCTCCTTACAGCCACAACCATTTGTCTATGTTATACCAGAGATCAATTGATCAAGGATGTGGAATCCATAGGGTAGTAAACCAATTACAAGGCTCAGCTTTTTATCATTTCACAACGCCAGTGAGTTACAGTCATGATGTGATTAAACTGGTAGAATCAACTGTCTTACATACAGTAAACAACACACAGCATAAGCCTTTAGTTATTTTTAAGCAACTATAGTATAAGTATAGGCAGTGTGTATTATCCAGGTAATAATGCAGTGGTGCATTACCATGGGTACCCAGGAATGCATACAATAGCACATACGTGTTTATGCAAACAAAACACAAATCCTATTAAATTATAAATCTAATAAAAAGTCATAATTACTCTCCCCTCACAGCATTGAATGCCTTAAAAGGGCGGGCATATCCTTTCACACAGATATAGCTGTAATATGATCCTGATATAATGGAGTTGATACGGGATCCTGTTTTGCCCTTTAGTAACTCCTTATGTTCCAGCTGCATTCTCTGTGTTGGATGTTTTGTAAATGAATCAATGGCTCATTTCAGTTCAACCAATCAAGAAGTTTAAAGTGATACTGGTGCCAAGGGATGTTGTTGTGAGGTGGACTGTTGCTGGATACTGTATGAGCAATCTGATAAGCTCCCTGCAATACAGAATGGTTGAGCATAGTAAGTAAATAAAACAACCTGAATCACAGTTGAACTCAGGTTGGAGGTAATGTCTACTTTATGTTAAAGAAAGCAGCAATATGCGTGTATAATGTCATATGGACAGATTTGACAAAACCTACAATTAATGTCAACTGACAACATGGTCTGATGCCTGATAATGTAAAAGTGGTGGGAGATGCATTGTGCTGTATAGTTTATTTCTGTTTATAAAGTAGTAAATAAAGTGTTAAGTAATAAAGAGCAAAATATATCCAAAGTAGCAATTACATAAAGGATTTCTAAGTAACAAAAAAAATAAAATAAAGAAGACATATCTTTGTATTCTGTGCTTTTATTTCATGGATTTTATCTTTTAAACTTCTATACCCTCTGTTTATACATCTCTCCCCCGGGCTGCTCTGACTGCAGGGATGGATGGGGGATAGGCTAGAGTGATGATGCTGATGTGTTTTGCCTTTCCTACCCTCCACTGGTTTTTATCTGAGCCCCGGGGACAGAAAGGGGGAGTTATGGACTCTTTGTAGGGAGAAAGTGTAACTTTGAGGTGCTGGACAGGTTATGTCCTGCAGCCCGGATGTGAAGTGGGAATCAACAGGGAAAGACTTGGAAGTGTATAACTGTATGTTCAAAGAAGCAGTTCCTGACCTGTCTGTCAGTCCCTGACAATGATGACATTTAAATTAAAATGCTCTTAATGGCCTATATGTAGGTAATTTAAAAACATAATAATTAAATAGTCACATACTATACAATTTACAACATAGCCTATATGTATTTTTCTCTAAAATCAAACTTTTTAAAGTTAATTTCACTTAGAAATGAAATCATGATTGTCACTGAAATAATACACAATATTGATACATTATCATTCCAGGCAAAAATACATGAATAAAACTGAAAGACAATTTAAAGGTATTTTACACTGCATCACTTTATTCAGGGGTAATCTTAAATATTTGTAAAATGAGGATCACATATCAGGCCTGCTGATATGTGAACATTGAAAAGACTGTGATAGTGTTGTGTGGTGTGGTTCACACCATCCTGTTTGTGTCCCCTTTTCCAGAACCAGGGCTGTGGACATCACCAGATTTTCTATCAACTCACAGAACGGACAGTTAAGACAGAGTATTTTATGAATTTGACGAAAGGTGTATTAGAATTAGAATTAATAACCCCACCTTTAAGGGGTGTCCCTAAAACACGCAACCAAAATTGACTTAAGTATTTTTTTCTACCAATTCACAACATATTCAAATGTTTTCAAAATCCCACACAATACCAATAATGCACAAAATGAACAAAGCTAAATAATCTTCTTTAGCTTTTATATACCTACAGTATACAGCTGAAAATGCAAGAAACAAGCAAGAAACAAGAGAACATACCTAAAAAGAAACATCATTACACTTTCATCATGGCTTACCCGGATTCATTTACCTCGCTGAGGGAGAAACGCTATCATTTTGCCAGCCTAATATACCTCTAATATAGCTCTTAATTGCTTTAGCTAAAGCCCCCATCTCCCTAATCGGTCCTGCCTGCTATAGCTGCAACTGTGATACCCATTCCTGGCTCTCTCAGCCTTTTTAGGCTTGGCCCAGGACCACAAGTGTCCTGTCATCCCTATAGGATCCCCAACAGGCCCTGTAGCACAATAGTAATAGAAACATACTGGTATACCTACCCCAGTCAGTCCCTATTGGCTACTGGCCTCATTAGGGCTGCTAAGGGCTCAATGGCCTGTCACACTGCATCGCTCTGCCCATTTATCTGGCGACAGCCGCTTGTATGCCTGTGTGTGTGTGTGTGTGTACTGTACGTTCAGTGTGTTTTGGTTGCAGTAGGTCAGTGTGCTGGAGACAGTCATTTGTTAGCTCTCTTATCGCTTCCTTGCAAGCGTTTTATTCTGGATTGTGTCGGGATAATATGTTTCCACATGAACACAGAACAATGCTTGATGTCAAGGTAGTATAAGACCCTAATAGGGTGTAGAGTGTAGAACATGTTTTAGTTGCGTCTAAAACCTACAGTAACCAATACTTTCACCTGTGTTGCCTGTGTTCTGCAGTACATGTCTGATTGAGTGTGTTGGTGTAAAAAACTGTTGGGCTCATTGTGGGACACAAGTTAATAACGCTTCAAAATCCAGTATTACGGTACATGTAAAAAAAATGTTTTACCAAGGAGGTTGTTTTTTTCTTTTTTGTCTAATAGTCCACTTTTGGCACTTCACAACTCATTAGTATTCCCTGTAGGCATAATTCAAGGACGCCTATATACCAGGTGAAGCTATTTGAGCTGTCAGGCTACATCTCTGTCCAGCACAGTAAACAACATGTGAGGAGGGTGACAGAGAGAATTGCTGCCATGACTCCTACTGCTATACCATTTGTGCAGCAGAATGGATGATGAATGACTTGTGCAAGTTTCCGTAGCAGAATGCATTAACCCAACGTGCACAGCTGGTTTATTCAAACTGTGTGTTTTGTTGATTCTCTGATATGGGTTTCTATTCTGTGTGGCACAACATTTAACATGTTATGTTCTAGATCTGTTTATCAGCCTAAATGACATCTTCCTTTTATTGATTCAATGCAACATTCTGACTGAGTATTCTATAGATGGATGGATATAAACTGCACGCACTACACAATGGGCCTCACGCAGCAACAAAATGCCATGATTTGTTCTTAATTTGTTAGTAGTACCGGGACTCAATCATTTCTGTGATTCAACAGTATTCTTATTTTTACTCTTCTCTTTGGTAAGAGAAGATTTTCAGAGTGGTCGTGTCTACTTTTACCAAGATAAGAAAAAAACAAGCTTGTTTTTACAGTCCAAATTGTTTGTCTAACACCAGGAAGTTACACATAGATAGGGTATACTATCATATTTCTATTATCATATTAGAACATGAGGGTGATATTTTTGTGGGGTAAAGAAATACTATTGGTCAATTGATTTAACTTAAGACTATCAAACCCTTGAAAGATAATGCTTGCGTTCAGCTTCTGAATGGCTTACATATGCGTTGGCCATCCAAGCCTTATGCAGAGAACGCACAGATCTATTTGATGAAATGGATGAAAGGCTGTTTCAGAATGCCAAGAGCACTTAGATTTGTGCAAGATTCTGGAGCTCACACACGACAGTCAAACCCTGTGCTTCCACAGCTACTTAGCACACTCTGAGTTTTAGCCACATTATCCTTTCAGAGAGCAATAGGAGAGGCTTGGGCATTTTCATGTCCAACCATTTTCTTTTCATTTCAGTTATGTGTCCCTCTACTGACCCCGGCATTTGCAGCATCACAAATGTTTCACCATTGCTGGGTTTTCCTGTAATGCTACTAATCTGGTGTAACCAGAAGCTTAATTTATTTGAAGGTAAAGTGCTTTGAATTACTATTGTGTCTGAACTCTGAACTGCACTCTATAAATAAAGTTGCCTTGCCTTGCAGCCTTTGATTTATTGGTAGAATCTCTCAAAATCTTGGGCGTGTGCCAGAATATTTGCACATGGCACAACACCTGCCCTTAAAGTGTTTAGAGGGCATTCCTATGCTAGTAATTAACATCTGCAATGTGCCTCCAGTGTACAGTACCATCAAGTGGGATTCATCATTTAGCACACCTGGGTAAGAACAGATTTGGAGGTTAAGAACATTTTATGCATCTGGAGTTGACAACTCAGATTGTTCCTCTTAAAAGGAAATTAAATGAAAATATGAAAGTCATTTAGAAAGAATATTGCTGCATGAGGCCCAATGTACAGCATTCAAGGGACACTGGAATGTCCATTTTAGGGTTGAAGCATTCATCTCTACTCCTCTCCTTACAGCTATCAAGATACTGTATCGCTTACACCATTCCCTACCCCCCACCCCCTTACAAAATAAGAAAGAAAAATTGCAAAGAGATGAGAATAACAAATAAATAAGAAAATTAATGTTGTGCATCTACTATAAAATATGTATACTCTGTCTTGAAAAAAACGTATTAATCTCAAAGAAGTGTGTGGGCTGGGGAAATCAACAGTAAAATTAATAATTTCACAGATTTCAGAGAAGAGATGCGGTGAAAAGGAGCATCACTTTGTTTAGTGGTGTAGGCAATCTCCTTGCAGTACGAGTTGGCTATTTAGTAGAACAACACAACATACTGTATAGAGGGGAAAGGGGTTTGGGACTGGATAAGATTTGATGAGGTGGGCAGACAGAAATAGCATGAGGGGGAATGCGAGAAGTAATGAGAAACAAGAAAATGGCATGAAATTGTCCCTGTACTAAAAGGTACACTGTGCAGTTCTGATGTATGATTGTCTGTCATGAACAGTGAATACTGAACAGCCTCTCTGTTTGACTGTTCTGCGGTTCATTTGAGTCTATTAATTTGTATGGCAAACACAATATATCAGTACTTCAAGCATACAAATTACAGATTTTTACCCATCCCCCTAAAACCACATGTATGCTTGTATTTCAAACATGAACACTGAGGAGTGAATTCTGAGGCCCATATAGCTAAAGTGAGGAGTGTACCTTTAACCTGATTGGATGGTGACATTAGATGAGGATAATGTTTTATGCAGGCATCCTATCAAAATTCTTTGAGATACATTTGACTTTTAGTTAATTAGCAAAGAAAATGTCTAGAGGTTATACAGTGATGTGTTTTTATAAAATGTTACAATGTGGACAAAATATGTACGAAGCCCTAATTATAATGAAAAATAAAGAATGTTGTTGTGACTGTTTTGGCTCACCTCTTTTCGTATTCTGCAAAAACCTCAGAGTACAAGCCACAGGGAGCCATATTTGTGAGCGTAGGTCTGCAATCTTTAATACTGAGAATTGTAATATTTTCATCAAACATTAATTTCAAGCCAATTACATGGCATTTCTATTCAGTATAATTTAGTTTAATTTGTCAATTTACACATATTCCTCTTTCTCCGCCTCAGTTGGAGTCCAACAACAGCGCTGTGGTTGTACATGAATCCAGCAGAAAATTGCATTTGGTTTTTGCAACTGCTGCTGATGATGTATGGGTTGAATCCAGCCAATCCGAATTGTTTGTTATGCACAATCAATTATTTACCCCCCGTGAAAGTCAATGAAATGACAATGAACACAAATGTTACCAAACATATTACTTTTGGTTATTTTAGGAAGTAATTAACAGATGCAAGGATTCGTTATTCCCAATTATTGGACAATTAGACACAGTTTGTGTTGTATTGAATGCAAACTGGAGAAATATAAATACTCTATGTTGTATGAGGTGTGGGCTATTCACATTTACTTGAGGGCACGGATTGCTCAAAATGGTATATCTTCCCTGTGATCTTACTAATAAATGCCATTACTTGCCATTACTACATATGTAGGCTATCATTTGTGGAAGTGCTTGGTAGCACACATTTCTGCAAATGGTCTGGCAGGGCTTATGGCATTTGGGCCATCTCCTTTCATCCTTTTCTAACCCTCTCTTTAAGCTTGGCTTTTTGCACTCACACTTTGTGTTTCTAGTTGGAGAGTGAATCCCCTGATTCTCATGAATTAGTGATGGACCCGGTCCTCCTCGCAAAGACAAAAGTTCAGGATGAAAGAAGAAATGACAGTTTGGTCTCAAAACCTCCACAACCTTCTTAGCCTGGAAAACCTGCACTGAGAACAATACATTAATATTTTGTCCATCTAAATTGTTCAGCTGAGTGAGAAATCAACACAATATAGTGGGCCTGTTTGTCACAATTAAACTTGGTTAACTTGGTTAACTCAATATTAGAAATGCAGTGATGAAGAAAAGGTCTAGTTGTATAAGTAATAGACATTAATTAATAGACATTATGAAGGAAAGGAAAGAATCATTAAAGTCACCATATATGAAGGTCCAAGTAAGAAACAGTTTGGAACACTTCACTGTAGCATTCATTTAAAAAATGCAGTATCTTGTCACCCCATACCACTGCAGCACAACCACCATGCAACACGGCATTATGGTTGCATAACATTGCTTATATGATGACATACAACACAATGTGATATCATACAATGTGATAAAGTATAGCTTGATACAATGCAATGGCATGTAATATCGCATGCGGTGATATGTGACGCAATACAATGCAATGCAAATATGGTACAATACAATGCAAATATGGTACAATGCAATGCATTCCAATAAAAAGTAATGAATGGAAAAATATTATACAATTAAAATATAATAACCTTAACCCTAGATACTGCACTGCAACATTATTGCTGAATGGGTAAATTAGGTTTAACATCTGGCTTTAATAGTGATGATAATATGATGTACTTTTCTGTTGGGTTGCTATATCAAGATAAATAGCTTTGTTGTTTGGAAGATTAAGTGCAGGTATACGACACTCAGGGTGACCTTGTAATGTATTGGTTGGATGACTGAGGCAAATGAAAAACAAAATAAATTTGGAAAGCTAGCAATGGAACAAAAAATCACCATGTCAAGACTAACAGGGTTAAGATAAGCGTGGGATAGAGAAAAAACGTCCATGTTCCTTTCTTTCCATCTAAGGCTGAGTGCATCTCGCAAAAACAGGCCCTAAAGCAGCTATTGGTTCTGAATGTAGTTAACCTCAGCAGAGACCTCCTGTCAAGGAGCCCAGTGTGGCAGAGATATCTATGGCCGCACTGCTGTGCCAAGGAGTTCTGTTTCAACAATTTCACTGACACTTCTCGGCTGTGCGACCCCTCAACTGTGAAGGACCCAAGCTACCTCCCCAGACATGCCTTTCAGACTTATTGTAGAGAGCTAGCTAACAAATCTCTGGGTGTTTGTAATCACCAAAGTGAACAATACAAAGTCATGTCACCAGAGAAAAATAAGGACCAACTCTTCTTGTCCATTTGACTAAAATCTTTCATTATGGCAATTAAATTGCAGATGCTGTATATTGCACACACACTGAGGTGGCAAAAGTACTCACATTCTTTGCACAGGTAAATGGGAAAAGGCTCTGAAATGTAGGTTACTTCAAATATATAAATGAAAAGTAAACAGTTGAAGAGCATTTCTAGTGGCCATTTATGTACAAAGTGAAAGTTATTGAACCTCACATTATAATATAATATAATATAATATAATATAATATAATATAATATAATATAATATAATATAATATTTAATGCCAGTAGCTCAGGTTTTCAGTTAACACAAGACATTAAACATTTGCCAAGAATCATTCTTAGAACCTACAGTTTCCAAAATGGCCATGGATGGGGAATGACTTTCTGCTCTGAATCTGCTTCGTCGGCAATGTTGTCTGCTTCACTTTCACCCATGACTCCACTAGTTCTCTCTGTCACGGACATCACATTGAACTTTTCCCGTGGTTGAGTCTCCCTTTATTGTCTTGTCTGTCGTGTTTGTGATATGTACCTATGGATTCAACAAGGGATTGTGTTTTGTAAGTGCTATTGTTAAACAAGTCTGGAAATTGGGATTGTGTGCAATTATAAAAAAATATTAAAAAATTATAATTCCCTTGAAATGCATTAAAACTATAGTCACAAGCCTTTTAAATGTATACCATATAACTTATTATTAACGTATATACATGAGCAGCCTGATACATTAGATAGCTTCATGATTTAACACGCCATTGTAATGACAACAGTACTATGTATCTCTTATTTGGCTCACAACCTACCTATGTAGACCAAAAAACTCTGGAGACTGCAGCCTCTAAATTCTTTCCCATCCTTCACATTGTTCCATCGCTCTACAGTATAAGTATCTCTTCAATTCTGGATGGAAAGCTGAATTGGGGTGTGATTATAGAATAGCTTTTGGCCGTGTAGGCTAACGTAAATGCAACACTGCCACTTCACATCCCCTCAATAATAGACCGACATGTTCAATCTACAGTAAATGAGCGTTGCTCATGCGGTAGGCTGCAAACACCACAAGATTGCTGCCATTTGCGTGTGTCCATTTGCATACACTACATACATGTACAGTATGTTTGCCTTCTTGCACTCTTCGCGACAGTATCATGAATATTCATCCATGTTAGGTGAGCTAATGATGAATTTCAGTTGTCAACCGGGAGCACACCGTTGACAGCACAAGCGTACTGTGATGTCTCTTATCTCCTCACAAGTGTCCTCATTTTTACATCTCCAGCAGCTAAGGAAGAGGTTTGTCTCTCAGACAGAGACAGCACATAGGCTGACCCAGATTCCAATCTGTGGGAAGTCAGCTTTAAGATACGGAGTGGAACTGCAGCTGTGGGTGAGATTCCCCTCAAATAGGCTGGTGAGATTTACACACACACACTGCTCGCATATATGACTTACATAGGCCTTATGGGAAGGTGCTGCTGCATTAAGCGTTGTTATTCAATATTGCTTTCTTCAGAAGCAGTAAACATACTGCTTCTAAAATATTTGGCCTCTTTCTCTGCTTAACAGGTATAACCAAGAGAACAGAAATAGAGGAAATTAGGACAAAAGACGGACGACTACATATTTTGGGGACTACCCCAGTAAACCACATTAGAAGCAAGGGGGCCTACACAGACACAGCAAAGATAAAAGTTAAGTATTTTGATTAAGAGCATGATGTACCATGGGTAATAACCAAGCTACAATGGATGAGGGTCCCTCACAAATACATAAATAAACGCAAAAACACACTCAAATAGGTCCCAAAAATGAATAGGGCTGTAGCAAGAGTATTTATGCAGTTGGAGCATGTATCTCTATTTCATCATTGAGAAAACATCACCTTCAGGGACACACAGAAAGCGTGAAGAGAGCCTGCGATGATTTATGCACCGCTGAAATTATATTAAATCCCATTGTTCTCTTGTAACAACCGCAGTACTCCACTAGAGACAGACCTATGTCCAGGAATAACGGATAGACAAAAGAGTCAAGGGAAGGAAGGAAGAGGAAATTCAAAGTCACCTCTCCAAAATGCCATTAAGCCCCATCATAGTGCTAAATATAAGTAATAAAGCCTATAGGAAGTAAGGATGGTGAGTGGTTTGAAGGGATTTACTGGAAGAGGAGGGAAGATTTAGTATGGAGGGGGAGGGGGTATCTATTAGGTTATGGAGGGAAAAATGATGAGAGCATTCTGCTGTTCTATTATAGCAGCAGTGGAAACATGTTTAAAGATGTTTGAGAAATGCCTTCTTGTTCGATCTCTCTCCTTCATTAACATTTTATTTAATATGACAACAGCAAAAACAGTGAAGGGTCAAACAATATTCTTGCGATGTTTTGGTCATGAAATAATTGTTCAAAGTTAATTAAATAATTAGTTTAATACGGTGCACTGCTTTGTGCAGTGTTTTTTATTTGTATCTCTTGTTAACATCTCTGCATTAAGTCTGCTATGACTTTCTTCATTTTAAAATACTTATTTCTAGCATGAACAAATATCCTTTTGGTGGCGGGTTGTGGGCATATTTAGGACTATGCCACTGGTTGGGAGAACTGACCATTTAACTTCAGTATCTGAGGGAAAACTGTCTGTTGAGAAAGAATGAATGACGGCTACTGTTCCATGAAGGAGTGACTCATTAATTGAATGGGAATGGAGCTTCTCTGTTTTGAGTAACTCATGACGTTTTGGGAAACTGGAAATGTCAATGAACAGCTTGGTGAACAAATCTCTTCATTGAACGAGTTAAACGAAATACAAACCTTTTGAGTTCCAGTTCCAGTTCTAGCTACAAGGTCAATGTTAATGTTTAAGGTTTGTAGGTGATTTCTTTCAAATGTAACTTAAATTTAGTGTTTTTGAAGTTCTCCCAGTTTTAAATGCAACATTTCTTGCTGTTGTATTCAGTAGCTGACCCACCAAGCAATATTAGCACCCCTTTTTCTCTCATGCCTGGAAGCTACTTAAAGTTATAGGGGCTTTTTTGTATCTGACGGATACTTTCTTTCCTACCTCTAGAAAATGTTTTACTTTATAAGAAATTCTGCTTATAGAAGGTGGTACTTTGAATCAGAGGTTATCATATCTCAGAGTCAGAACCTAGAACAATAGATTTCAACCCTGCCTGCAGTGTTTCTGTAAGGAGTTTGCATATTCCAAAATATAAATATATGGCTGTTTCCTGGTCCTAAAAATGATTCCGAGGACCCGAAGTCTTCTGAATATGAAAATTTCACCTCCCAGAATTCTGCTCTGCACGAACATACTTAATGCAATGTACATAATATTGCCTCCCTTAGGCATTTATATGTACAGTGTACACCTTTATACAATCAACAAATCCATTATACCCCCATGAATTGTCTCACATCACAACGTTTGGAAGATCAATTATAACAGTCATTCCATGAAATAGCAAGCAAATGTAGGGGAATCAAGGTTATATTATTTAATTATAATTGCTCAACGGGGGCACCACTCATTTAGTTCAGTTTTCTTAACTTAATATTTCATGATCAAGTGATCTGCAGTGAATGAGACCTGCGATTTAAATAAGATAAAAGTTTCAATCAGTCATTCATCTGAACCTCTATGAATTCTTGTCATAACAGGGACTCGTGGGTCATATATAAAAATTGAGCACTAAACCAAGTTAAAATTATAACAACGTGAGTTTATTATAAAACAAGTAAATACAGGTGTAGGTTATATATGCTTACAAGCTCTGCGGTCTCTCAAAAGATGCAAAACCGAATTTTAATGATAACTGTTGCGTGTTGCTCTAGACCATTGGGAATAATACAAAAAATACTTGCTACATGGTCTTGCCACGAGGTGCGGTTCTCTAACACAAAGTAATACGCGTAGCACAAGATTATAATGACACCGGGCGAAGATTCTAGGCTCTATCTCTTATACTAAGGGTCAGAAGGGGAGGGGCCTTGGCCAGCGTGTAACCTAACCCTAAAACGTCTAACCTAACCCTTCTTATAATTTCTGAAACTTTTAAACAAATTTCATCATGTCCACTTATTACATTCAAAGAAAAACAGGGACCAAACATGACTATAGCATCTTCCTTGATTAGTGGGCTATCAATTTAAAATATAACTACATGGATGTATATTTTAGAGAGGGTTTCTTAACTCCACGTATTAAAGTTTAACAATATGTACGTTTATCAAAGACACTTATAAAATGAAATAAAACAAATGAATGTCTAAAACTTGCACATTAAAATAAGTTTGTGTGAGAGAGAGATAAAGAGGGAAAGAGAGAGAGGTGGGGTGACGTGGGTCATCACTGGAAGGTGCATATTAAAGGTGCATTTCCTGGGACATTACTGTATCAGCTAATACACCCCATTATGGCTATTTGTAAGGCACTTTCAAATTAAACATTATTAATTGCTTTGGTTACATGTAAGAAAGTTCAACAGTTTGTGTGGGACGCGGGTAATGCTTTATGGCTTTGTCTCTGAGACTCTGGTCTGGTAAGAAAACAGTTCAGGGTCTGGTTTTCCTTAACCATGTGGTCTTAGTCACCAGCGGTGAGGGGGTTCTGGTGGAAGAGTGTTTTTGGAGGCATTCCTTGATGACAGCGATTGAGAACTTCTTCAAAGCAATTTCTTCACGTGGGGATTGGTTTATAACGCTAGGCATGGTAAGGACAACATTCTAGCATCGTAAACCTCTTCTCCTATTTTGTTAGTGTATGGGTAGAGAGACAGGGGAGTGCATTTCCAAAGGGGGTTTCTTTACGACCTGAGGGCTTAGGGGCCCACAGGGAGAATGTGTGGTGAAGAACACATTCAAAACAGTCAGAATTGTCCCAACCCCGATGCGTTGATTAATAAACAATAATCCACTTGATGGCGTCGTTGAGGAAGGATCACTACACAAAAAAGCAATATTTCTAGTTCTTTTCGAAAATAGTTATGTCGATGTGACTTTGAGACATACTGGGCCTTTCAAAGTAGACAAAGTATGTACCTTCCTGGTCTGTAATGGCCATAGAAGGAAAACAGGCGAAGAGTGCTTCTCACTGTCATTAGAGCAGCCCAGGTATCCTTGTCTGCAGCAGCATCCACCAGCTCCATCCAGGAGATCCTGCCAGTCACTCCCAGGCCAGCAGGGAGATATCACTCCAGTGTGTCCCAAATTGGTATTTGAACACTGACATCTTAGAGCAAATCAATTAATTGGTAGACCACACATTTATGTTTATAGACAATAGGTGAACAGTGATGTGATATACATATCAAAGCAAAGAAACAGACACATTGGCAATATTTGCTGAAATCTGTAGCGTAAATTCCTCATGTAAAAATGAATAAACTTATTTTAAGAAAAGTATCTGAAATAAATTATGAACATGGCTAGCAATACTGATACAGAAACAAACTAGATTTATGGATTATAAAAGTATAATAATCTTAATTGCTTAATTGTGTGTCTTAACTGATGTGCCAGTAGCTAAAATGCCTAAAAAGGCCTTTAACCACATTAAGTTAAAAGGTTTTTAAGGGCCTATGACCACCAACCAATGTGTATAGACAAGTTACAGGTTCAATGCAAATGGATATGTTTATAACTGCATGCTGCATGTCCTTCTTACACTGTGTTGGTGTCACTGACAGCTACTGTGCACTTAATACTGATTAAATAGAGAAGGTGTTGGCAGATAGCTTGATTTAATTTCTCTCTCTCTCTCTCTCTCTCTCTCAAAATGACACGTTTAACTGCTGACAGCACTTCTGATTTAACTTCATTATTTTAAACATTGTTAAACCCACCAGCTGAACAGGTCTTCAACAGCAGGGAACAGATAATAATACCTGTTATCTGAGAGTCGGGAGACACATTAACAGGCACTTAATCCTAGATATACAGGTCAAGAAACGTGCATTATGTAACTCTTTAGTAGCAATATATTTTCAATCTGGAATGCTTCATGTTAATCTTACTTTTGCAAGACAACAGAGTAATCAGATATGATCTTCATGGTCTGTTATACTATTATTATGAAATATTTGGGAAAACACAAACAGAAAACACTTCAGTATAAGTACATTTGTACAATTTGTCCAATCAGTCTAATTTAATTAAACATAATACACCTGGTCACATTTACACTGTGGCTAAGTAAAAACAGAAAGTAAATTACCACTTGGTAGCTTATTGCCTTAGCAAGCATATTCTTGGCTCTTTTGTAATATTTTCGCTTACTTTCATTCTGACATTTTTACTTCATTCCACTGTTTTATTTCTTTATCACCTCCACCCCCCCCCCCCCCACCCCATCCTCTCTCTCTCATGTTTATTTCATGGAGCCCTCCAGCATCTTAGAATAAATAAATTATACATTTCATTATGAACTCATTTCAAAGCTCCTTTCAGGAAAGGGCCTATAAGCTTATTTGTCCCTGAGCCAGCATTTATCCTAAATGGTTACATCTGACATGATCTTGAGTGTCTTGGTGCCCTAACTGTCCATGCCAGTTGGTCATGTAGCAAATATAATTCTCATTATGTATTCTTTCTGTCATATAAGTTAATATATCAGCCTGGCACTGATCCAGGGATTAGATCACAGAAACTGAAAATATGTGAAGCCATACACAATTCAGAGTAAGGGACTGAAATCATAAAATTACTTTACTATTAGACTTTATTTACTACTGCTTGACTAATTGTGGTAGTGGTGGAGGTGAATTATCCACATTTATTTGCTTAGCCTACATTGGACATGTATGCATATAATTAAGCAAATATGCCACACACACACACACACAAACACACGCATGCGTGCACACACAATAGCAGTGGCATAGTTTGGATGCATTCTGTGCCCCATATGGACACTCATGGCCATCTGTGCCTATGTGTGTGTGTGTGTGTGTGTGTGTGTGTGTGTGTGTGTGTGCGTGTGTGTGTGTATGCCAGGCACTGCTGCTTGCCTCCTTTCTCTATTGGCCAATGATGTTTCCCCGCTGGAATAGGCTAACCACTTTAGCCCTATTCAAATGAACCACAGGAACCAAATGTGAACATTACTTACACTCCAGCAGACATCATCCCAGTCCCAGAGGAACAACTGGGTTTGGATGTATTTATATTCATGTTACCTGCATTGACATCACTAAAGAGCACACGGAAAGCTACTTTAATATGTTTTCATGCTTTTTCCTGAGAGGAATCCTGAAATCCTTCAGTGGGCTTTTCCTGGAACCAACTAAATTTGTCAAATTGCCAGCATATTGTTATTACAGGATTACGTATTGCTCCAGTTACTGTGTTCTACCTTTTCGTGTCCTCTTTCGTGGCACAGCCTTGCAGGTGCCACAGGCAGAGTTCAGAGACTGCATGACTCACAACCACAATCCAAGACTATAGGACTCCCACGGAGCCAGTCTGTTAGCAAGGCTGTTCCAAAGAGCTGATAGGCTCACCTATGAGGTGTGATGCTATCCTCAGACATTTCATCTCTGAGAGAGAAGACAACCCTCTTCACTGATTGGCTGAGCTTTTCAAATAGAAAGCAAGTGTGAAACTCAGGGTTATTTTAGTAACTGTTTGTGCCATGCCTCTCCTTTGATCACACATCTCTTTCTTGTGTAAATTACATAGAGTGCCGTCCTCAAGGAGTGAACAAACAGCGACAATGATTTGGAGTGTATAGGGAGCAAAATGGCATGTTCCTTACCAATGTGCTTTATTTCCAGAGCATGTGGACTTGTTGATGAATTTTCCTTATTCTGTCTGTGTAGTCAACATTGTCAATCCTGACACAATCACATCACCATCAAAACAGGCAACACATCACGTTAACTAGTTTAGAAAGAATCTTGAATTTGTCATAATTTGATGTTTGACCAAATAATAAGGATTAAAGTAACATGCAGGATCATATTTAACTTCCACATCTTGCAGGTTTTTATTTTTGACATAAGCGTTTATCTTTTAAAGTTATTTTTTGCTGAAAAAAGTAAGAAAATCTCCTTCCTAGTTCCATTTTGTCCCTGCATCAGTCACTGAAATATTTGTACACTATAGCTTGCTACATTTAGCCTAGTCTGGCCTCCCCAGTCTAACCTATATACAGTATTCTGCTTCGTTTAGTCAGTTTATATGCACTGATATAGAAATAGCTAAAATGTCAGTAAAGCGTGACAGAGAAGCAAATCTCAGGCACACTTCCTGTCACAAATCAGACATGAATCAAATATACTCATGTTCATACAAGGCCTACTGCTTTGATAACTGCCATATCTCTACATGTCACTGAGAGATGGGAAGTGGAAGGGGTGGGTTCAACTAAAAGAAAGAAAGTAAGATTATATTTATCTCATGAACCATGGTTGGGTTTCAGCACAGTTTTAAAATGCATACATTTCTCAAATAATCAATGAGGCTAGCATATTCTTAAACTACAATTTAATCTACTCTGGAACATTAAGCTTAAATACTTTGGTCTTTTGTAGTGACATCATTACACTTTACAACCAAAACCTAACTGCTCAATGATCTTTTCCTCAGTTTCGTTGGTCCACCATTTTCCACCTGACAGCAATAACAGCAACATCCCTTTCTCTCTTCGATAGCCTGTGTTTATAAATGCAACAGAGAGCACTTAGTCAGAACTTGTCGTAGGAGTTGTCAAACTAGACGAGAAAATGAAAAACATTCAGGCTAGTCTGTGCTAGTCTTTTCGTTGGGACATTGTGAGGCGTCCCAGACGCTACATCCCTGGTCTTTGATTATGTCACACTACACAGAGTAAATTTGCCATTTCCGACGGGTCACATTCTGGCCAGATCCTGTAAATGTGTCGGCTATGACCAAATCAGGTCGGTTAATCGAGGCTGAATTAATGTAGTCTGGACCGGGCCTACTGTAACTGGCATTATACAATAATTTGTCTTTTGCAGGATTTTGGCACTAGATGCCTAAAATGCCAAAACTCCTGAAATTAAATTACTCTACACTTGAATATAACTGTCCAATATAGTCTCTTAGGTAGAGTCTCTTTAGAAATTAATTTTTAGCATGTATCATTTTTAACAAAACATAATAAAATATTAAAGATATGGGGCCATAGTTTCTGAGTCAAGATGCAAACGGAGATGCATGGTTCAGGATCACGGCACAAGTCGATCAAAGGTGTTTGTAAAACCTTTTGCTAATTTCAGAAAGTGGCAGTGGTGGAAGTAATCAGGCACAATGGTGGCACAGTTGTAAAAGGTTTGGATTAGAACGAATCCATTATCAGCAGGAGTGGTGGGGCCAATCAAATCGGCTATCATGGCAAAATGCCAATATCATAATAGATGGTGAAAGTCCATACCAGGTAGAAAATGTTCTCCCAGGCGGTAACTGATGTCTAGGTTCAAGGTGTTCAGAGGAACCTAGAGTATATGTGCACATACAGTATATGGCACCTCTAATTAACAATGATACACATGCTGAATATATTTTATTTTGTGATTAAAAACATTAGTAAGATAGTCATTATACTAATTGATAATTAGTGTAGGCCAACATAGCAAACACAAAAGTGATTTGTCCTAAAGCTTGGAAACTAACACACAATGTCTGTGATGCTATATATTTGCAATATTTGGATTTATTTGACATGAAACTAGAGTTTGACTGACACAACTTATACTCTGCCCCCACGTCCAATTCCACAATAGTGAAAGATTACTATACCTCCTTTCAACTGCAGCTATACTGATTATGCATTTTTCATAAGGAGACTAAAAGAAACACACAGAAGATAAATAAATATATTAATATAAAAAATTCACAACACATTTTTTTTGTATGACTTGTCTAGTATTAAGTAAATGGCCCAGGCAGCCCAGGTCTGGATATTGAAGTCTCCTCACGTAACATTTGTTTATACATGTCAGAGTGCTAGCTTTGGATGCTAAAGAGGAGTGTGGGTGATTCATATTAATGGTGTCGTGAAGCTTTACTTGTTTGTCTACATCTATAATATGGAAAAGAACTTGGATGCTTATCCGACTATACCTCATCCAACACAAAGCGTTCTTAATGGATTTAATAGCTCTTGCCAAGCAATTAAGGAAGTAATTGTTCTTGTATATTGCATGACTAACCCTTGTTTCCCTTTGTTTTATGACTATAGCTGTTGGTTAATGTATGAATATTTCAACAATATGTGCCATGATGCTCAGAAGGGTTTTCACCCAGCAGATATCCCTTTACATCTACACATCTGCACTGTTAATCACAAATCACTGTTAAGTTGTGCTACATATTTGTTTAAATATTTTCTGGATCATACTGTGTTATTATAAGAAATGCCATGGAGCTTCATTACAAAAATCCATAAAACCCAAATTCCAACCAAAGCTCTTACCCATGAGGGTTCAACACCTATCTGTCGCTCCCATGGCTTACATGTTGGGTATATGTTGTTTTTCAACAATTAGCTTAATGTTGATACTGTAGTATTGAACAAATAGAACTGCATACACACAAGGCTTGCTTTCATGCTGAAATACATATACCCATATAAATAATTTACATTTCACAAACATTTTAAATGTACCTGAACTCATATTTTGTCATGATAAACATGAGGTGCAGGGATTCATCTGTCATTTATTTGTTTTCAGATCATTTATGTGACAGGATATAGCCTACAGTATATAGTGTGTAAAGAATGTTTTTCTGGATGTGACATATACTTTCAATCTTGCATGTTGAATTTTAGCAGACTTACAGTCATGAACAATCTATTCTGAAGTCCCAGCTCATTGTTTCACCTTGCACACTCATGAACTAAGTGTGATCAGTGTATTTCTACTGAAAATTCAAAAGTACAATTAAATACTATTCAAAAGTCTGCCCTCGCAGGTTATTTCTTTGTCTGCATCAACCTTTGTCCCCTGCCACTTGAATTGATGTGGACACCATACACTTTTAATAGGTGTGCCATTGTGATTTCCAATTACCGGGTGTAAGCTCTGTGGTGGAGAACTGGCTCAGACTACAAGTTTGATCCTGTCATAAAACAAAGTAATGTGTCAAGAACAGTACTCCGCACAGCATGAATTACCAGGGGCCCCTGTGGAACCTTTTTAGTCAGCATGCATGTAAGTATAAACCACTACACAGAGCCTCCCACAAGACATAAGATAAATTAATGAAACTATTAACATTGTCTATGTGATTATTTAGATGACATGAATTATGGAGGAAAGAATCTTTAGACAACAGAAGAAATCACTTTTTTCTCTTTGTTGTTTCTCTCGCTATGACACATCCTTCAACAGCCACATTTCTTCACAGCTTTTCTACTGAACACCGGTGGTCACACCTATTTTTGTAGGTGTCATATTACATTTATTTTTTTCACTGAAGTTGAATTTTTTTCTATAAGTGAGAACTGATCTCAAGAAAATCTCAGTTTTTACAGGAGACATAATGTACTGTCAAGATATGTACGGGCAGTTGCTTTATGGCTCTGCTATCATTATGATTTATTTTGGGGTATTTCACCAACCAATCAATAGTTGAAGCAGGTTAACAGAATTGAATACAGGCTGGAATCTTTGGCAGTTAGTTATTAGCCTTAAAACAATTACCATTTCAGCAGGTAGAATGCATAATTTCACATAACGCCAGCATTGTGTGTACTTTTTACAGAGGCTCCTGTAGCATGACATACTGTATAACTTCATAACAGAACCAGTCCTTGGCATTCAGGTCTTCTGGAATAAAGGAAGGTCTAAAAAGTGGAGTCAGAACTCAGGTTCTGTAGGATTTACAGCAGCATATGCATAACAAGTTGCTGGTAGTTCTGTTAGCATTCAGAACTGTTTTATAACAAATGCTTTATAATCTCGACGTCAGTAGTTAGTTATCTTGTAAAATATACATAAAAAGGTATTAATTAGGGCAAGGCTTTGTTGGCTATCACAAAAATAACACCATGTCCTCATTGCCTGTCTGGGCATCAAGCAGTAAAATACATCTCTCATTATTTTTGATGTCTGTGGCCTATACCAAGCCGCATTGCGTCAAAAGGCAGATGCTTTGGTTTTAAGATAGATAACCCACAGACGCTGAAGCCCAAATGCAATACAACTTGCAACACTGCAAACAGTAGCCAGTAACAGTAACAACACAACCAGGGGTGCAATTGACAGAGAAATGCACAAAGGTCAAATACCTATAACAGCACACTGTCCACTAGTTGACAGTTTTACTCGAGCTATAAACCCCATTTGTGCTCAGGAACGGATAGAAATGAAGTGTGTTCCTGCTCAATAAATATTTACTGGCCGTCCACCATCCACCGCCATAACCCTCATCAAGCCCAGAGCTGAGAATCTGACCTCACACAACCCTTTGCCTCCACAACGTACACACTGCGGTCTCGGAGGACCGCAAAGTCAGCGCTCAACCTGCGTATCTGTATCCACTGTGTGTGTGTGTGTGTGTGTGTGCTTGCATGCTATTTAACACCGCTGCAAAGTGGCCGGTGGGTTGGGGACCTTCTGCAAACATTAGCGCCCTCGCGTCTCTCCTTCATGGGCAGCCTTAAGGTATAACAGGCGGTTTGGCAGCCTCGGGTGGCTGCAACAGAATCTGTGAAGGTCTAGCCGAGACAACCTCTATTCAGCCTCTGTAGTGTAGAGACCCCCTGGCACTAAGGCAGAGCCACACATTAATCAACATGGACACATCCCTATTGGGAGATGGGGTTGGAGGTAGAGAAAGACACGATAATGAAAGAGTGTGAAAATAAAGTAGGATAAGATGGAAAGGTAAGTACAGACTGAGGTAGAAACAGATGCATTTCACTTACATGCAGTTATGCTAGCCCGCTATTAGCCCTGTTGTATAGCTGTGTGTGATTGAAGGTCACAGCAACGTTCGCCACAGATCAGCTGCACCTCAGTGTCTAGATTAAGCTGTGGCAGCCCACCGGTGAGATGGCGAAGTGCTTCATTCATTACCAATCTGTACATCGTCCGTCCGCACAGCCAGGACTGCGTTTAGAGCTCGACCCCACCAGTCAGTCGCTCTGCCGCTGTTGATTTGCTGATGAAGGGCAGGGCCACATGCCTCACTAGGCAGGCTCTTATTGGCTGGACCATGAATGAAGTAGACCACATTAATGACAACCGCATCAGGAAAGATGTGATTGTCATTAAATCTCCTATTTGTTTATGAGAGGTTTTACTGCACTGTACGGTACTGCATGTCCGTATGGTTATTTCTGACCTATGGCACCAAAATGTACAGTATATAGGCTCATAACTCACACACCCTCTAGTCCCTTGGGTCACATACGCAAACGATTGGCAAGATAATGACAGCATAAAACATACACACCAAGGCAGGCCTTGATTTTCAACCCAATCTAGCCTAGATTTGACCCTTTTTGTGTACAGATATGATCGTCCATCTTCAATCCCTATTACTCTGTGGTATATGGCTTTCTAAGTTTAATGCTGTGTAGTAAATCAGGCTCTGCATCCCAACCACCACCACAGAGCTCAGCATTCCAGCCACATACACCTCACCATGCATTCCAGACCCCCTGGCTATAAGCTCAACAGTTTGCAATTGCAGTGAAGCCAGGAAAGGTTTTGGAGGGGTGGAGTCGAATGTTGTTTGTTTGGATAGTTCTCTTACATGTACATGTACAGGCTACAAAGTCTGCTCTAGCGTTAGACTGAAAGAAATATAAACTAAACAAATATTACATCAAAACCTTTTCACAAACACAGAAAGCATCTCTCCTCGCCTCTAGGAGTTCACATTGAGGCCCACTGGACATAAAGCACTACACTGCCGTGCGGAGAAGATGATCAATGCCTGCCCATTAGTTTCCCTGCATGTTCTGACAATCATACAATAAAGGTATTATATAGCAGCCCCACATTGTAGATATTAGTCCATAAGTGCTGTGTTTCCCTACAAAGCCAGAGATAGCTCACAGCACTCCCTGCCTCTAGCTAATGAGCTCCCACCAGAGTGAATGTGATCAACATTGAGACATAAGCTACATTATAATGCTCTCTGAGGAGGTGTACCGCCCCCTCAAATACTCTTTTTTGTTCTCCTAACGTCCTCATTTTTATTTGCCTCTTAATCATTAACACACGGATTCCTGATTTTATACTTTATTACATTTTTTTTTTCTAGGAAGCACAATGAGATTCTTTTACATCTGGGTCAATGTTTCATCTCCGCATTCATTTTGCATGAACCTACTTTTTGTCATCACACCGGCCCCACTTCCCTCTATCCAAACACACTCACGCATGCAACACACATAACCACATATAACACAACGAGCTCTGTGTTATCATTACCACAGCGTACTGATTTCCAGTACCTCCCCATTAGAGCAAATGAATACACAAGCAGATGAGAGTTCCTGATGTTGGCGAACAGGGGCTGAAAGGCGATGTGGTTCCGATCCTCCAGGAGCAGAATAATCTGCTGAGAAGGGGGGAAATGAACGTTGTGGACAGGCAGATAATTAAATCGTGGCCCGTGAGAGGACTAATGATGAGGTTTCCTCAAAGCTGCCTGACCTCTTTCCTTTCAATCGCAGCCATGAATACCGGCTCCAACTGCGAACGCCGCCGCTACTTTTATTAATCACTCAGCAATTCTCTCTCAACGCGAAGTTCTTCGGAGACCAGGGGACCTCTAGATATACGCCTACGTGAATCTGATGAGCCAAGCCAGAGCTGGTTGTTGACCACATACAGCTGTCACTCCAAACCTCCTCCATGACCCAAGTGTGTGAACCTGTGAAGAATATGTTGGTGGTCTTTACTGTAAGATGACATCTGAGTTCTGTCGCCGCTTCCTGTTTTTAATGTGGAGGAAACATGCATAATAATGGGAGAATTTGTGCATTACCCTCAGTCAGCGTAGCCACTCGTATACTAATACGTATACTAACCAGGCATACAACACAACAACATTTTGGATCGTCCCTTTTTGCTTTTTGGCTGGGTCTGGGTAGCCTGGTGTAACCAGAACCTAAATTCACTTACGTGAATAGGGTGTGGACAGCTCCATTTAAGTTAAGTTGTAACTTATGTTACAACTTATGTGTACAAACGTCTATGTTGTCATTCTGTTTGTTTTCCCTTTACTTGTAGATATGTTGTTTAAGCAGTTGATTCATCTTATTGGCTTTTACTTTCTTCAGCACTTTGGTCAACCATGGTTGTTTTAAAAATGTGCTATATAAATACAGTTGACATTGACATTGACATTTAGAAGTGTTCCCAGTCATTGCCTCCGTAGACCTCTGGGTAATTCTGAAACTACTGGAAAGCCTTTAACCAATCGACATTGCGATTGTTTGTTTGACTACATCTACAGCAGCTCTACCACCATTTAGAAACAAATGCTCGACTTCAACGTCATCACACTAAGTAACCCATGGACACTGAGTGGTCCACAATCCAGGGTGGCTGTGCAAATGCTAAGGTGACCAGGGTTCCAAGACTCAGAGAAAACTGAGCTGAGAGCAGTAGTCTGGTGGAGCCAGGTAAGCATCTGGATACATTTGAGGCGAAATGAGAAATAAGTGGCCTACAGTATATTGTTGTTTCGTCATTTTGACCAGAACCCCATAAATATATGATTCCCCTCTTGTGCAACAAGCACATTAAACTCTACAAACAAAAACGAAGGGATATTTGACATTACAACTGTTATATAATCATATCCAAAGCCTACAATGAGCAATATGTAGTATGGTTTTGTTTGGAATGTCAAGATATGAGGTTAAATGAATGTGAATACTGTTATTTGTCCACTGTAATGTATATGGTAGACAAGCATAGACAAATAGACATACAGTACCTTATATGTGCAACTGTAAACCACTGTTATGCCTCAATGGTCAAGGTATTGGTCTAGAAATCAAATGGTGTTTCTCTGCACAGGTTCAAATTCTAGTCATGCCAGTGTGTTTTTCTCTCTGAGATGTGGAGACATTATAGAAGATATAGTTTCTTCTGCCCTGCTAGTTTGTCCTCCTGTGAAGACACAATGAAGGATCAAAGCCTTTAGTTCTCTGTTGTAGCGAGTGATAGAAAACACAGATAATCACTACACACAGACAGATAAAATGCTGCCATCATCACAATATCTACAAAGTTATATTTGTGTCTTTTCTAGACAGTAAATCCAAGACACATGCGATCACACACACACAACCACACACCATCTACTTTTTTGCTTCTCAAATATTAAAAGCATACAGTATCATACAAATCATACACAGAGTATATTATTAGCCTACAAATGCACTCACACACACACACGCGCACAGACGCACGCACGCACGCACACACACACACACACACACACGCACACACACACACACACACACACACACGCACACACACACACACACACACTACAAAGTATAATGCACATGAATAATTAAATCAGCTATTTCCCTTATATTCTACATTTGTGTTCATTGTAAATCCAACATTGAATCCTGGATGCCAAGCCCTAGAGACAGACATTTCCAAATCTGTCATCTTTCTGTGACACAGAGAAAGATGGAGTTTCCTTTCCCCTTTGTCTGCAAGACAGGAAAAACCCTGCTGCTATTTTCTTCCATCATTTCCAGATTGGGCCTAGTACCGCAACATGATAGCAAGGTCTATCTTTATCCAGTGCACTCATGGCTATTGATCCACGAGCTTGCTGAAGTGGGAATGGCGCGGTGGCTGATCAATAATATAGTACTGAGGGATTGTGGGGGATATTGTTGGTGAAAATGGCCGCCTTTTCCAGCCAATCACTAAGGAATGAAGGTGATTTTAACATTGTTGACAAGCATCAAAGCAAATATTAATATAAACCTATATTTATCATTGTATACTTGACAGCTTTTTTTGATGTGATCATCGTAACATTAACTGTTTTTCCAACAAACAAAAGTGACGTATTTGCATGTAATTCATATAAAGTTGAATCCATTTTCAAGGTGTAGTGGCTACTGGATATGATCAGATTATAACCATTTTCATAGGGGACGTTTACTGTAAATAGCACCTGTGTAAATAACACAGTTTAACAACTGGGTGAGGGGGAAATGACACTGCAGTAATCTGACGTATTCTCATGTGTACCGGATGAGTTTCTGGCCTCATTGAACATAAACTCTTAGGGATTCTGGTTCACTGGCTGACAAATGACCTTTTAAACAGAACTGTGAGACACATTGTTAATGGAGATAAGATGTCTTAAATATAATTCACACGATGATAAAATCCTGACATCTGAGGATTTTTTAATAAGGACTTTCTGAAGTAGATATTTTTGGATATTCTCTCTTAAATTTTCTTCAATGAATTGTTCAAGTGAATAATTAGATAAAGCATTAATCTCACAGCCCTTTCATGTAGCATTCAAACAATTTCTTCCCTCCCTCAAACATTCCAATTTAGCCTCGGCCGACGAACATGTGGAATAAGCCTGTCACTATCGATGACAGAATCTAAAAATCAATGCTAATTGGACATGAACGTCGATGGCCTGGGAGCTTCTCATTGGCCACGGTGTGGCGGAGAGGAAACAGCAGGGGTCGAGAGAGGTAAAGGTATAAGCATTTCACAACGCGGATCCCATTTCCGACCTAACCTTCACAAAGGAAGGCGCAGCTACACTAATTACCATGCGGATGCTGTCAATCCACATCCATTATGTCTTCTGGAGAGAAAGGGCGTATGGCGGGAACAGGGTGAAAATGAGACCGGACAAAAAAAGACAAACTAAAGTGAAACTTGTAATGAGAGCTTCATAACTCATTAGCTATTGCTTTTTTCTAGATTAATCTTCAACCTGCGCAGGTTATCTGTTCCAGTAGAGCTGGGCTACAAGGCCAGCTGGGTTATTCATCAAATACTGCATTAGCATGGAAAGAGTAGCTTAAGCATGCCTAATGACATGAGCGCTGCTGTTATATATGAGTGTGTTAATGCAGGTCATTACCGTGACGTTAGCAGAGGGGTGCAGACCCTAGTCCTGCCCTTGTTCCTCTCTTGTGTCTGTGTCTTTTATCGCCACTATTAAAACGAAATGAGAATGAATGGAGAGGCTAGCTGTGTGGTGCTGGGAGAGGAGGGGTAAGATGGACGAAAACAACGGTCCAACATTGAATGAGACAACAGGAACTATTGGTTAAACATGGACAGGCCAAAGTGCAGGGGACGAAACGCTAGAACAGGGAAGAGAGGGATGGAGAGATAGAGAGAGATGGTGGTCTTTGGTGGGGTTTGGGGCTGCATGATTTGTTCTGTCTGCATGCGGTCAATGCCGACTAATAGCCCAGTTGTCTGTGTGTTCAATCAGGCATGCTAAAGCACTCTATAAGGTCTCTCTCTGTCTCTCTCGCTTGCTCTCTGCTTGCCAACATGACTGGATCCCAGGATCGATTGAAACAGTGCTTCTACTACGAAACCCACAACCCATTCAGCACAGATACACATATGTGTGCGCGTATAAACAAATGCATGTGTACACACAGAAGATGCATAATGCATAAACAATGAAAACCATACTTGTAAAATACTCTCGCGCACACACATACATTAGACGAAAGAGTTACATCAAAGGGGGTTTGGCAGTAATTTGTTTAAAAGGCAATATTTCACATTACTTATTCAAGGATGACTTATTGTTCTTTTAAATGTTGTTGGCAACCAGAGATTTAAAGAGCAGCATAACGCCCTGTTTGACATTGAAGTAAATAAAGTTCCCTAGGCACTAGGGATGCGATCTTCATCACTGACGCAATGTGATACATTCAATGCATTGCCAATGATACAATAAATAAAGATACATATAAAGCAATATTGTGATACATACGATTCGCCCCTATTGCGATGCAATGCGATTCCACGCAATTTGATTCAACGTAATGCTATTCAGCACTATAAGTTGCAAAACAGCATGATGTCATACAGATAGTTTGATTTGACTTCTTTGGTGCTTCTTAAGCAGATAGAAAATCATAAATTAACTGAAACTCTCATTTTTAGTTCACATATTTGTTTCTCTACTCTAGTGCAACTCAGTATGCATCTCATCTATGCTGTTTCTTTTTGACTTCTGAAGAACACTTGGCCCTTTCCCGTGGGCTGGCCCAAGCCTTTATGGGGCCCAAAGCAGAATTTTATTTTCATTTCTTTGCTCCTGAAGGATATGTCATTGAAGGCAACTACTTGTTTGAACGTGAAAGTGACATCAGCTCTGAAAAGCAGAGGGCATTCATTTTACCAGTAGTATCTAACCAGCCTGTTAACATAGCACTGATTTGGATGCTTATCACTGAGATAATGTGTAAGGCTAAACAGGACATACTTAGTACGCTGATGGCTGGCCCCACATACAGGCCTTTGTAATGAACTGAAGGGGCAGAGCATCATTACATGCATGCATCTTGTGAAATTGCCTGTCTCTCTTGAATAATCTGAAGTGTTGCCAAACATTTGATTTGTAGTTAATATATAGAGTTCTATGGGTGTAACATACTGTAGCTCTTCCTCCTCTATGATAATCTACTTTATGTGAGCCCATGACCCCCATGACCCTCAGTCTGCCTCCTTACAGTGGAAGCATACTGTATATAATATGAAGAATTATAAAATAATGGATTGTACTTAATAATGAATAATGAATGCACAGGGCGTTTAAATAAATTGTATAGTACAGATGCAAAGATGTTAGAAACGATGCATTGTGAGTTCATCCCAAATGTTATCCTGTGAACACATTTGTAATCAGGAAATCGGATTGTCGACTTTTTGCCAGTGCACCGATGTGGATCGATGAATGTTATTATCCCTACAAGGCACACAAAGGCAACTGGGACAGTAAAAATACACTATCCAAGTATGGCTACATGGTCACCACATCTGTTATACTGAATAGTTACAGTAATACCTGTTCTGCAAATTAGTCACTATCTAAATCCATATTGATTGTGTAGTGTAATTATCTTGGAAACGATTTAATTAATAAAGACTCATCATTGAATGGGTATTTACAGTAGTATGGCTAAAATCGACATTATTTGTTTACATGAGCAGAAACACATAATCAGTTTGTGTTAAAAAATGTAGTTCTGTGATTAGTTGATGCAGACCCACTCAGCTACAATAATCAACATAAATGTGTCTACAAATCAAGTTAATGCTGATTAAGTTTTTAAAATGGCTCAAGGGAGAAGTTTTTTTATTCACATAGAAGTGGTTCTATGTTTATGCTCTAATCTAAATCTGCCAATTTATCTGCCAGGTCGGTGTAGCATTAACAGTAAAACACACGCACACGCACTTGCACATGCACGCACACACACACACACACACACACACTCACACACACACAATCAAGATGCCTTCATCTCAAAATGTATGTTAATCCAATTTGCCATTTTTATGAGATAGCAGCATTACTTTAAGTTTGCTGGAGATGAATGGGTGAATAACCCTTCTTAACCCCTTGGAATATGTGCTGAGTCATGCAGGACCCCAGGCCATGGAGGTGAGGCATGCACTGGAAAAAAGACAAGCCTCTTAGCCTCATTTTCAGTTTTAAATATAGTGATAAGGTCTTCCATAGCAATAGCACAAGTGTCACTTGTTTTGTGTTTGAGAAACAACCAAAAACAGTTTATTTGTATAGAAAACAAGCACAAGTCTCAAGCCAAGAGAAGACATTTTCTGTTTAAAAATAATAGGATTTCAATCTCAGTGCTCAATTAGGACGTGTTGGAAATGGATATATTTTACAGTGCGGCTCATTTCATTGCCCACAGCGCTTTCTGCATCGATCAGCAAGCCGCCATAATAACCTTTCAAACGCACGCTTCTGGCAAAAGGTAGTCAGATAAAAAACACCTGCCAGCCAGTCAATAGACACTTAAATTATACCTTCTTTAGCATTGCTTTTTCCCTCTTATTTTTAGAATGATTAAAGAATGATAAGAAATAAGATATTTTTAGTTAAAACCAAGTGGGAAAGAAACATGAAAATGGGCCTAACCATGGTAAGTCCATACAGATGCAGGGAACCAAATGACTGCAGAATCTGACATGGCAGACAACGTTAGAAAAACAAAATACATAAGAGGAAATACAATAGTGGTGAGGCTGAGGCTGATTTATAAGTTCATTATTAAAGGGTAGGCCTCACATTCGTCTTTGTTGCTTTAATATGCATGAACTGTTGCTGGCCTCGTATGCTCTCGGTAAGAACCATGGTTCTCTAGGCTGTTTATACTTAGTGTCATAGTGAAAAGTAGGGAAAGAGTGTGTATGTGTGTGTGTGTGTGTGTGTGTGAGAGAGAGAGAGAGAGAGAGAGAGAGAGAGAGAGAGAGAGAGAGAG
>JAODUG010000124.1:0-11628 GCA_027564795.1 Aphredoderus sayanus | reverse complement strand
ACACACAAATCATACACAATCAGATGGCGCCGCCGTGTGGCCAAATACGAAATTTCTGAGTACATTACGAGGGTTAAAATGTGCTCTGAGGGGAATGGATAACACTGAAGACAGACCCAAACCGAGTGTGTTGTCTCCTCTTGGTTCTGAGGAAGAGCTGGACACACACACAGAGCCTGAGCACATGAAACGCCATGGCTGTCCATGTAGGAGCACAGTTTGGGTAATTGTTCTGACACTTATACTCTACAGTACGCAAAGAGAATGAGGTATGCTCGCGCGTACACACCCACACACACACGCGCACACACCTACACACACACACACTCACATATACATGCAGTCATAATATACCTATAGATACAATAGACATTGCAGAATAACACTAGTTTGTGCATGCATAGAGGCTTCAGATGGCACTCAGGTTCTCGGGCGTCATCTAAGATGGTGCCACATGAAATTATGACATAAAGCCTGCCAAGAGTATCATGTAGCAAATGGCGGGCTGTGAAATGCCAAATCTTGACCTAATCACTAGTTACAATCTGCCAGTTGCATAAAATCCCAGGCTGGAGAAAATCTGCTTTGTTGCCAAGGTTCTAGGCATACCATCAAAATCTGATCATTGCGCTTTTTAAGAGAAATTGCCCTAAATAAATGGTGACTACACATTCATACCTTTGTAGACGAATCAATATATATATTTTTTTGTAGTTAAATGGTGAAAAAGATATTTCAGGTTAACTCAAGTCTCCCCTGGCGAGATATACACAAATACAAAGCTTCTTCCTCTTTTGTCCTTTTGTACCCAGAAAAGGTTGTGATGCTGGTTTCTGTAAAGGTTACTTTAACAACCTTTTAACCTTAGTTTAAAGGGGAAAGAATCAGATGTTCTATTGCCTAGCAACAACAGATGGGAGGAGGAATCCCACAGTCTCTAACTTTACAATTTGGAAATAGCCTATTAAAATGGTTACAATTCCTGGTCATTTTGGGACTGAGCATTGTTGAAGAGTTGTAGACAGACATAAAATCTGACATTCTTGGGTGAATTTATGAGTGTTTTGTAGCTACTCTAACAAAAGTAAAGTCTGCAAGGCTCTCTCCATGGAACTTTTATGTTTTTCTTTCATTTACGCACAATCATTTGTTCCTTACTGATAATATCTTAAATGCTTTGTCATAAATGTGTTGATGGAAAAACAAATAAATATTCACTCGCCGTATTCAAGTTATTCAGGGTTTGATTTTGAATTACAGGCACCGATCTAACTTAGCATTTGGTTGGTAAAATCACTAGTTGAGTGATACTTTTTGTTACAAGCTTGGTGTTTATTTAACTAGTACCTGTTCATAGTGCTAAAATGTTAATAGTAATATGATATCTGTACTATATGTTTATTTCGAATTATTTTCACATTGATTTGCAGTGTTTACCTACCTCAATCTCTGTGATTACGACTGCTTAATCACGTTAAGCTATGTGGTAATAAAGCTATTTTATTTAGTAGAGAATACTGCATATGAATAATCAACGGTGAACATCCCAAAGACAAATTATACATGCGTAAAACCATTTCACTAAAGACATATTCATTCATAAAGCAGGTCTGTGTACAAATTCGAATATGATATCCAAAACGTTGCCGACTTCTAAGTAAACCCACTCAAATGTCACAGTATGTAAAAGTGTTCATACTATACTTCCATAGCCATAACTGACAAATTGTAACTGAATAAGTGTGCATGCGTGATGTGGGTAAAAAGCTGTTTCACTATATGAGCCATGGCTCTTGTAAAGATAGTAGTTCATACACGTGTCTGTGTGTGTGTCTGTGTGTTCATGCGTATTCACACACACATTCCATGGTTGTTTCTATAAAAAATGCCACTAAACATCTATTGCACACAAACACACAAGAACAGACAGATTACAATACCTACAGAGACAAATACTGTACATGCATGCACACACGCACACACACACACACACACACACACACACACACACACACACACACACACACACACACACCATTACAAGATTCATCAGTGTGCTTTGTTCTGATCAACCACCACCTATGGTTTTAATCAACGTAAAATTAAGACCAAAAGCAAAAAGGCACAAAAACACGACACAAACAAGACAAGTGTAAACATGCAGACACACACGGCCCCCACAGACATACTCAATCACTAGCTAATCACTTGTCTGATTGTAAACATGACTACAAGAGCAGAAACCGCAAAGCATCACAGCTAATAAGACAAGTAACAAGAGTACAATAATTTACTTTAACAAGCAAATGTTTTTCTTAGATTTTCCATAATTCAAGTTTCTACATTGGTATAATAAAAAAGTGGGAACATTTGAAGATTAGATTGTAGATAAGGTATACAGTAAGACAGACAACCCCAAGCTAAGCCCTAAACTGTGTAAGTGCACAGTACATCGATAGTAGAGGCCCAGGCTGTCAATGTGTAGGTCTGCATGAATGTGAAAGCAGGCTTTTCTCACAGCAAGGTATCCCTGGATACCGGAGGGTAAAATACAGAATACAATCACCAGCGGCCTGGGTGGCAAGGCACTTTCAGATGGCTTTTTTTTTTTTTTTTTTTACTTGAAACTTACAACTTGTGTCATCTCTGAAGAAAAGATGGTCCCAGACGAAAGTATAGTTCTTATGGAGTGCATTTTCATGTTACAGTCTGAGAGGGATGTCATTTTGATGTTGGCATAATAATTACTGACTGTAAAAGACAGGAGAGTGCCTTTTCCACCCTCGTCTCACTCAAAAAGTGAGAATCCCCCAAGCACACATACTGCACACACACACACACAATGCTCTTATTATTTCAGATAGGAAAACAATCTTGGCTGCTGACCCTATAACTCAACTATTCCACCCAGCCTCCGCTTAACTGTACAACTCCGAGCATTCCACTCATGCTATGGTATGTTCACTCATTGACGGGTGTTGCTTACAGCATTATCTGTATGAATGCATTGCGATTATAAAATCGCAAAATATGAGAAACGTTTATAAAATATATCCACATCTGTGCTTGGGTGATGGTCGATAACCAGCTGAGCAGGTTATCGACCATCAGAGCCCATTGTGTGTTGATAGAGCTGTATTTCACAACCCTTCATTTCCAAGGCTCTGCGGGCGATGTGCTAGCCAGCACTGGCTCTTTGGAACCCTGATGGGTACTATGGCAGTATGTGCCTGATTAGGCACTTTAAATAGGGGTCTCACAGTTGGTGTGAAAGGTCTTAGATAACGTTTACCTCCTCTGACATCTTTCACCCCTCACAGACTTCACACACCTTCAAACAGCTGCTTGTGTTGAAGAGTACCTCCTTATGCCACTCTGCTGTCCCTGTCTTCTCTCTTCTCTCTCTCATTCTCTCTCCCCCCATCTCCTTCCTGTCATTGGCTCAGTGGGGTTCAACTCCACTGTGATTGGTTAGCGGGAGAGGAAGTGAGAGGTATAATGACACTTTGACTGATGAAGGAATGAGTGGTTTATGAAAACAACAACTCTCACATCTGAATTACAACAGTGTGTGTGTTAGTGTGTGTGTGTGTGTGCGTATGCGTGCGTGTGTGTGTGAAAAAACTATAGATATATATATATATATATATATATATAGAGAGAGAGAGAGAGAGAGAGAGAGAGAGAGAGAGAGAGCAAGAGATAAATAGAGAGAGAGAGAGCACGTGGACAAATACAGGCTTTATTGAACTGCACATTATTACCACCATGTGGTGTTTCAAAACTTATCTTCCTTCAATCACACATCAACTTCTAGCAGCCATTGTAAACAGGAAATTCCTGAGAAAAACATGCAGCTCATAAGCCTCTTATAGAAGTCTGATACTAGTTTTATCTCCCATTATTCTAGCCTCTAACTTAAAAGCCTTACTTTAAAAAAACAGTTAGGGGAGTGACAGCTAATCACATGGCCATTCACTCTCTTTACGATGTTCTGTATGCCTTGACTCAACAGCCATACTTGCTGGGAACCACATGATATGACACGCCGGTAAACTCTGCACTTCACAACCCAGGCTTATTCACAGAGATGGCGGCAGGCTTCCTTAGGATCAGCTAAGTAATACACATGCTACTGTTTTAGTGAGAGCTCTGCTCCACCTCTCTCCGGCTGCAAGTGGTGTTAGTTTCACAATAATGGTAATAGCGAGAGGCAGGGAGGGAGAGAACGGTAGTCTCACTATTCTGAGAGGCAGTGACGCCCCATCAATTCAAGCAATCTTTCAGAACAACACAATTCACATATTATATAAGGTATGTAAATGTGTAGGCCACATAAACTGAAAGGGCAGATACATAGCATATAATAGAAAAGACAAACTGCCACACTGCCTGCCATGAAGAGACCCAGACTGACCCAGAATGATGAATTACTGTATTTCTGTCTTTTACAGAGACTTGGTAATGTAGATGACACACGCCCAAGCAGATGGGTCACTTATGGTCTTATCAAAAAATAACAATGTAAGCGGTTTACTGGAAAATGTCCCTTTTACACAGTAACCAGTAATTTAGTTTTCTGACATGCATACACGTATCTGTGCACCAGCACATTTAGTCACCATAGCATATATATACTGTAGGAAAGCAAATCATCTGTAATGGAAAACTTCAATTTCAGTTTGTTTGTCATCACTTAGAAATGTCCATTGTTTTCTAAAAAATAGAAAGCAGATGATCAGAAAAATAAGATTGTTAATGTAAAAAAAATAATTATTTTAGCTAGAACATTGATTTTATAATGTAATAGCAGGCCCAATTTCAGCAACAATCATTCCTGTGTTGTGATACATTGTGTTAGCTAATCCAAAGTTTTCATTTAAAAAAGGCACATTGATCAAAGGGAGAAAATGTTGAAATATGTTAGCATATCTGTAAACTGTTTTCAATTTAATATAGAAGCAATAAAAGTGGCCTTCTCTAGCTGAATATATGGAGCATCAGTGTTTGTGGGTGGTCTGTATTTCTGATCAATTTTATAGTTTAAAGGAAGGAAAGTTGACTAAGTGACAACAAACTTTTATAAAGTAAGTAGTGTATTTAACTAAGTTGTGCCTAATGGATACAGTATGTTCACATGTTTGTTGCATATTTATGATGAACTATGAAGCCAGATAAATAAAATGTGAAGCTGAACACCACTGTTGTTTAGGAGCTATTTGTCAGAGGGTTAAAATGACCCAGGGCCAGGACGAGGGCCATTGATGTGATTCTCCTATGGGAGATATGAATAGGAAAGAATGATAACGTAGGCACCAGCAACTGAAACTCAAACTTAGTTAAAACAAAGGTTTCAGCGATAGGAACATTGGCATGCTATATTAAAATGGGTTGTACAATAGAGCAGACCACTCCTGAGTATATTTTGTACCAATGAAAAAATTCTTAATATGAAAAGTTTGCGATTACCTCATGTTGTAAATCCTCCCTACGCAAACAATTAGAGAGAGAATATGCATCCTTCATCCATTATTGGATGAGGCCCTGTCTGTTCATCTTACCAAATGTTGGTAATATGTTTTTTTTAAAGAAAAACGTAATACAATTTAATGGAAATTATGGATAGATTTGATTTCTGTACCTTTAAATGTACACTAACACTTATGTTCTATAAATAACGCAATACAAGCCAAAATGATTAAGAGGTGTAATGCCCTGTGTAATTTAAAGTCTCAGGTGAATCTACAGACATAGACAACATATGGGGTGATCTCTTGTTCCCTTTGTGATACATGAGCTGTCACAAACAATGTCTGTATACAACACCATTGTACATGCACACCTTGTGCCACACCTCAAACGAGCATGTAGCCATGGGCAAATCAATAGATTTGCAGTTGAATAGGAATAAGAACTTGGGTCTGTAAATTAACTCTTTGGGTGGTAAATGTGGATCATATTTATTTTATTTACAAATTATGTTTGGGTGCAATATAATAACTTGGCTCCAGCTGACTATTGTACTGTTGTACAGTATGGAAACCCTATTTGATTAGTCACTCTGAAGGATGGTCCAATGGGGTGGTTGTGATGACGTATACTGTACTTCTAAAATTACTGTTGAAATGTAGTTTCAACAGTGGCAGCGGTGGTAGAGCTAGATTAAGCAATATGATTGATAAAAGGCTGCTCCAATAACTTTAAAATGAACCCAAGGTCTATGCCCATTCCCAATGGAACATTGATAAACCCTATTCAAATAGTAAATTTGCCATATATCTACTTACTTAATAACTTATTTAAGCTTACATAACTTACATTGAAAATAACTTCATAACACAAACTTGCGTTGAAAAACCCACCAAGGAAATTCCCTTACAGTATGTGTACATTACCTGTATAGCATTTTAGTTCAAATAAATAGCATGTAGTATTCTTATCCTCTTCTCCTGCTGATAAAACCAGAATACATAATGTCACATTCAATGTCATACAATTGATGGGGAACACATCTCTACTTCATAATGATGCCCGTACTATAGAATTTGTGCTATCCAAAAAGCCTGATTCCACAGGGGCACAGAGGGGCATTTGGCTGTGGAAGAGAGAGGGTCTCCAGGTTGAACTAGCACCGTCTGCCACTCTGTTACACTGAATATGCCTCCATCATACTACTACATCATCCTACTACATCTCTCTTCACGGTGAGCTCAACAAACAAGGAAAGAACACCCTTGTTAGATATTATGACCGGAAGCAGTTATTCATTAAAATGAGTATGAAATGAAAAAAGATTCTGATGTTTTTCTTTTCTTAGTAGTATTTATTTAATAGTATTTTTATCATGAGTAATTGACAACTTAACAAATAAGGATATACCGTCACAATATATTCCAATCGAGGTGGAAGTGTGGTAGAATTTAGAATAGCACATATAGGTCACATATTGGCAAAGACATGGGGAAGACATTATCTGAGTGAACACACACCTGAGGGACATACTGTACAAAGAGTCTGAGACAAGCTAACAGAGCTAATGCTCTGACCACCACAATGAACTGCATTAGCTTTCTTGTGTTATTTAAATAAATGACTTTCTGCCACTAGATGCCACACTGGAGGAGCAGAGATTACAACTCATATAGTACAGAGGGAACGCAATGTCATTCTCTTCTCAGGGGTTCCTCTGTTGATGTTATTACTCCACTATATCTTTACATAGAAAATATGTTTGCTGCTACAGTTTATTAATGTTTAAAATACTGTATAAACATAGTTAACATATTTTACCCTTTTAAACAAACATGGACAACTTTAGACAACTCCACAAACTGGTCAAGCTGCATGTACCAAATAGTCCTACAATCCATTACTTTAGAGAAACACTTGTTCTTTTTTATTATTGCTTGTTGAACTGTCGCAGTATTTCACCAGTGAATTCAGAATGACTACAGAGCCCATCCAAATGGACCTAGAGTACTATTTACCTCATTTCCCTCTTTTGTCCCCTGACTCATCATGATGAACAGTGTCCTCCCTCCCTCATCTACAAATTGCTCATGTCTTTCTGGATGAGATGTTGTAACGAGGCCAACACACAGAGGAATATCGCCAAATTCAGAAGTGTCTAAATGGAGCGTAATAGGCCATCCTCCTTTTCCTTTCCTCTTTTCATTAAATGTATCATACTCTATTGCAATTCTCTTTGCCCAACCAATGGTTATAGGGCTATTTCTCAATGACTGATATTCCATGTAGCCTATAACAAAGAGTCATGTACATATATGTTTATAGGCAAAAAGGGTGTACAGCAAAGCAAGTATTGGTATTCATGTCTGATAAATGGAACAAAAATTGGCTGCATGCTTTTCTGTATGCTTTTTCTGTACGTTTTGTTTTCTGTTTTGAAACAAGTAGAACAACATTAGGTGAACCACATGGTTATGAGACCATCTCTCTTGAGCTGCAATCTCACCATTTTGCCATAAGGACCAGTCTGAAACCCCTCAATGCAAAAGCATTTGTTGACCATGTAGAAAACAACTGGGCCAATCAGTGGCCAGTTGAAGTTTTTCCCAAGATGATGACAACAGCGTACATCGTATGTTTCGGATTCCACCGGTGCTCTAGCTCATTTTAAACATTTTGATTGAGTGAGACAAAGGTACTGTAGGAAGCCCAATTGAATGTAAGGAAGTTTGATAGAAATGTATTAGCACTGCCTTAATGGAAAACGCTTTTGAATTGAGGGGTCCCAGGTTGACACTCATGGCGAATTAGCTTTCGAGTTTAAAATGGTATCACAAGGCTAGTTGAAGCTTGCCTTGATAGTAAACTCAAGGTAGTTCACCCATTTACCCATTCACAGACACATTCATACACCGCCGGCGATGGCTGCCATGCAAGGCGCCATCTAGCCACCGGGAGCAGTTAGGTTATGGGTCTTGCTCAGGGACACCTCAACACTTGGTGAGGAGTTAGCAGGGTTCGAACCAGCAACTAGTAGTGTGTCCGTGAGAGGTTAAGTGAACATCAACAGAAGTCATGCACAGAAAGGTTTCCATGGAGATGGTTGATGTGCTGCTCAGTATAAGAAAACAACACACACAAATGCTCTGCAGCTTAGTCTATTAGAGATGTCCATATAAGTTTGCTATGAACATGTTCGGTGATCTGCTAGGAAGTTTGAATTTTGCTGATGAATAAGAAAATGTTTCCATAGACATACAGGCAATATCAGAATTGTGATCAGATGGTGATATTTATAGTTTCCATATGTTCTTTCCCAGATACCCTTCTGCTGTATGGCACTGTCATATATTATCAGATGATTTTCGAGAATGTTTGAAGCTTCATGGGAGGGTTACAAGGTAAGTAAATGTCATTGAGGGTCTGTGCTGTTAAAGGGCACCATGTTTATACAATAAAATAACAGACTAATACATAAATAAATACAATCATTAAGATGTTTTTGTTTGAAATGGTGGGGAAGAAGACTAGGTTTCTCAACGTACTTAGACAGTACATAATGCATGTGATGATATTCAAAGGAGAGAAGATACTGATTTGTGTTATGAACTGAAATAATTTGTTTACTTAGAGGAAATGTTTAGCTTTTGCTCACATCCAAAATCACTCAACATTATAAGAAGTTTATTTATGCATTGAAAAGTTTATTTTCAATGCATAAATAAACTTCTTATTACTATTATGGGCAACAGACTATTTTATCCGCGTTAGTAAACAAATATAATGTTTATCATCTATTTAAAGGAGGATTAACATGTAGTAACATTAGCCGTATTTTGCAGAATACTATGTGATGTCACTGGGGTTTTATGTTCACATTTTATGATGTTAACATTCATTTGTAGACACAGTAGGGCAGTTCAGAGGGAAAATGTGTATTTTATGTGGTATATTAAATGCCTATTTTACCAGCATGTTCTGTTGATACTTCATGTTCTCTTTATTCTGTGCACTTTATACTGGGAAATTGGTTTTCTTTTGCATCAAATTAGTGCCTGCATCTTGATCGAAGCTAGGCCATGAGCCATTCTTCAAATAAAACTGCAGAACAGACATTAAAATGAATGCAATTATCACCTAATCTGATAGGCTGTTACGTACACGCAATTGTTGAAATCTATTAAGAGGGCACCCTGAAATACACTCGACAGAAAAGCAAAAACCACCACAGATTATAAAGCCTAATGAAAATGGAGACTCGGTTATTTTCATTCATTGTTATGTAGCACAAAATAACTGAATGGCTTTTAAAAGCATATGTTTGTGATATTTGATTTTCATGAATGTCAAGTAAGATAGAGAGAAAAGACAAGCAAGTTTTTGTGAAGATGAGCTAATGCAAATCAGATTGACCAAGAATTGTATAGAAGCAAATGAGATTGATCAAGCATTGTATAGAAGCCCGTTGACAGAAAGACAGTATTTCTATTTGAGATTTACACACTAACTAAAGTCTGTTCTATTCTGTCGGCAGTGAATATCACATCCAGCGTATTGCAAGACAATTAATAACATTTAGCTAAAGGGACTGCTTGCCAAAATGACTCCCCAGATAAGAGTGTCTCTTTCTACACGTCACCTCACCTTAGTGCCATTGGCTTGGATGGCACTAACTTTAGAGTAATGAGCCTTCCCTGCTGTGAGAGCAAACCGTACAGCCATTGTCCTTTGATCAATATCCATCACCCAAGACACCAGGGACCCAGCAATTGTCTCCTAGAGCCACTCATTCAGCAAGGGGTGTGTGCGTATACACACCCAGCATTAGAGAGACAAATGTGCAGGGATGAGGTGGGTGAAAAAACACACTGGAATCAAGTGTGCTGTATGTATACGCTGTATATATATATATATATATATATATATATATGAGTGTGTTCACTCGTTACAGTATATGTATCTAACATTATAGAGGGTGCACTGTACCTAGGGCTGCCAAAAACAGCGGCTCATTTGGGCTAATTGGCGTCTGTAAGGGCCTTCAGCTTATTATCTGCAGGAATCCCTGTCATCTTCCCAGCTCTTGGCTGGTCTGATTTCCTGTCATGCTAATGTGGGATCTATGTCCTATGGCAATGGGATATGCTAAAGCTTTGACATTCTATCTAGCTAAAGTCATATATTACTGTGCCTTGTGAGAATACTCATATTGGCATCGCCATGCCATTGCCATGAATTCTAGTCCAGTGTAAAGTTCACACTGAATTTATTTCAAGTAGAGCTGGGAAATAATGAATTAACGGCGACAATTATTTTATCGCGCGTTAACGCACTTCATATTCCGTCCGTTGCTCGATGGCTCTGAACAGCGACGGACTGACCGTCAAAAGGTTCGGGAGATATCCCGAACGGCCGGTCCATTCAAGGCCAGAAAATCATTTTTCGGTTTCAGTTCAATCTCTTTAATCTACGATCCGCGACCAGGCCAGCCGGCTGCAGCTGAACACTGTTTCTGTCACGGCGATGTGGCGCCATTAGGCAGTCAGACCGGGCCAAACTATGGTATGGTTGTAACAATTGCTTCAGCAACTATAACTCCATTCAATGGTACTCTGGTCTCCAGCTAACCTGTCCTTACCTCACATGGAGTCAGTCTTTACAGGTCTGCTGCCTGAGTCAAATAGACTTTAAAAGTTTTTTACACTGCCAAGGCATTCTGTAAAAAATATTAAAATCAATCCGTTCTTAGTTGTATGATATGGGATGGTTTTAACACTTTTTAAAGAAGTGTTACAACCCACCCCACCCCTGTCAGCCATTGTTTATCTAGAAGTATTAGGACTGTGGTTTGATATTAACATGAGAACAATGTATCACATGTTGTCATACAATGTTATCTGAAATGGTATAGTACTAAACAAAAAAGATTCTTTGTCAAAAACTTTACTTTATAACCTCAAAATCTCAGTATCAGGGAGCAAGTATGTAAATACAGAAATTATCTATTTTATCCTATCTTATCCGGTGGAATTGGTGATGTTACAACTCTCCCAGTGTTACAACCATACCCGGTCTCCCCAAATTTTAATATTGAAGGGAGATATGAGCGGCCCCTCCCAACATGTACTGAACCTCATGTTTACTGAAATATGATTTGCA
>JAODUG010000113.1:0-11628 GCA_027564795.1 Aphredoderus sayanus | reverse complement strand
TCGTTGCACTCTGGTTCACCTCTGGTTCTGGAACCAGATGTGACATTTTGTCTGTGCAATTTGAGTGTCAATCTTAAGTGCTTTCATAAGAGGGCATTTAGCATGTACTTGAGAATGGGCTTATTTCAAATGTCTGGAGTTGGTATGTATTGGGGGTCAGACCTGTGGTACAACCCTGTTTCCGATTTTATGGCACGCAAAATATTCCATGTTCTGTTGAGATCATTACACTTTGTCAACAACTTGACAGTGTCGGGGACAGAAAAGACAGACAAACTCTGGAGACTCAGACCATGGCTGGCCTCATTCAGAGAGAAGTGCCTTCAGGTGATACCAGAAGAACACAACTCTAAATACAATGAGCTGAATCTGAACTTGGATTGTCAGGGGATGTTGTAATGAACCTGGCTTCCACACTCCAAGAAGGTATGAACATCAGAATCTACGCCAACAACTATTTCAAATGCATCCCATTGGTACAGTAGTTGAGTTCTTTGGCCGTGGGATTCATTATGTGGGAACAGACAGGAATGTACGCCTACCCAACTGTAACCTTGAAGATGAGAAGAGCTTGAAGAAAAAGTCCTGAATTAAAGTGGATAGGTTTTACAACAGGGGTGCCTACAACAAATTCATAAGAGGTGTGGATTTATTGGACTCATTTGCAGCCAAGTATAAGTTCCACATGAAATCGCACCGGTGGTACATGCACATCTTCTGGCAAACCATAATCCTCTCTATGATCAACGCCTGGCTCCTCTACAAGAGGGAATGCAAAGCTCTGAAGATTTCCACAAAGGAGATACTGAACAGGAGACAGTTTCAGGCATAACTATCACTCTCTCTTATCCTGCTGAACACAACTCCGAGCAAACCAAAGAGAGGGCGACCACAGTCAGCTAGTGGAAGCCCAGTAATGCAGGAGCCCTTTGAATGCTCCCAAGAGATTGTCCTCAGATTGGAGTGAACCAAAAGAGTCCTGAGCTAAGAGGCCACGTGCACATGCAAGCCCTCCACTGGACGTGCTCAGGAACATGGTTGCACATTTGCCAGTGAAGACCAAGAGATGCTGCAGACACTCCATTTTATTTTTCATTTGTGTTTTTTTGTGTATTTATTTGATAAATTACAATTAATAAAAAAAGGTTGTTGTGTGATTATTATTTGTGACATATATTGTTATTGGATTACATAAGAAATCAACAATGTAAATGAACCCTTATGTATTCTGTATATTTGTTAAGATAAAACCCTTGAAAAATTTACTTTTCAGTGGGTCAACCTGAGTATGGAGCTAAATAAGATACTTTGTTTGGCATTGTAATAAATAAATAAAAAATGAAATAAAACATTGGCATTGAAACACTTGATTTGCCACAAACTTGAACTTTGGCCACCAAAAATATGTTTATGTATTATTATTTATTCTGATGTGCTTTATCAATGACAATCTTGTATTTGTCGTGTGCATTGCAACATGGGTGGCAGTGAAGGTCAGGGGCCTCAACAGACCAGACCTAGGCAGCAGAGGCTGGCTCTGGGGACGTGGAACATCACCTCAAGGTTGGAAGGAACCGGAACTTTGCAGGAGGTGGAGCGCTACCAGTTAGATATGGGGGGGGGGGTCTACGCACAGTCTCAGTTCTTGAACTGTTCTATTGGATAGGCGACAGACTCTATTCTACTATGGAGTTGCCCAGGGTGTGAGGCGCTTTATGGATACTCACAAGCCACCAGTTGAGCAATATTACATTAGAGTTTACCCCAGTGGACGGGAGGGTCGCCTTACTATGCCTACGGTTTGTAGGGGGGGAAACTCTGACTGTTGTCTCTGCATTTGCTCCGGCAGTTTTGATGATTCAGCCTTCCTGGAGACCCTGAATGGAGTCCTGTATGGGGCTCCAATAAGGGATGCCATAGTTCAGCTGGAAGACTTCAACGCGCAATGATGGAGACAACTGGAGAGGTGTGATTGGCTGGGAAGGTCTCCCTGGAACAAACACCATGTTCGAACATAAAGATGGTCATAAGTGTGGAATTATATTTTAATATGATGTGCTTAACCCTCGGAATGTACTCAGAAATCTCGTCTTTGGCGACACATCTGATTGTCTGATTGGCCACACATCTGATTGTGTATGATTTGTGTGTTTTTCAATTGGTATTGCTGAGTGTATTTATTTCTTTATTAATTATTTATTTTTTTGTGCCTTTTAACCCTGTTGTTGCCCTCAGGTTTCAAAGTCACATCTTGTTGTGCCAGCAGTGCACATCATATGTCTGTGTAAGCTGTAGAATTAGGTGAGAGAGCTAGTGATTTGGGTCATTTTGACCCAGAGAACATTACGAGGGTTAATAGAATATTAAACATATTGCTCTAATGTAATAATGCTGTATTTAGAGGCATATTGGAAACTTGTATTGTGAATCTATGCTCTTAATTTCTTTCCCATATATCTCAAAAGAGGAGCTCACCCAAAAACACAATGAGTTAGAAATGCAAGGTCGAGAGATAAACATATTGTCACAGTCTGCTGTCACCCATGTCTGTCTTGTCTTGTTTTGGCCTGTTTCCTTGTTGTTGTCCACCCCAGTGTTCCCAGTCCATGTTTTCCCTGTGTCTGCTCCCTGCCTCATGTTGATTGTTTATTGGTTTTCTCCTGGCCCTCGTTGTTCCCTGTCCAATCGTTTGTGTTGTCTTCCTGTATTTAAGCCTGTGTGTTTGTCCTTGTCACTGTTGGTCCGTTGTTTCCTGTCGCTGTGTTACCTGCCTGTTCTGCCTTGTGTGTAAATAAAAACCCTGTTCTTACCTTTCGTCGTGCGTTTGGGTCCTTCCCGCCTGCGCACCGTGACAGACTGGACCAACCAACCATGGACCCAGCCGACGATTATCTGTCCAGTTTGGAAGCACGCTGCCAGGATCCACAGAACTCCCCGTTCATAGGGACCCAACTAGCTTACAAACTTCCTCCCCGGGTGAAATGGGGATCTAGACGACGCCGGTCTCCCCAGGTGTCACCCATGGCCGCCGCCCCATGTCCGGTACTGACAGAAACCCCGCCGGCTCCAGCACCTATGCCCCCGTCGCCTTGCGCTGTGGAGCTGGAGACGTATAGGACGACGTTATTCCGGCTGCGCCTGCATGATGGCTGTTATCGAGGCAGAACCGACATTCTTGGGCCTGCCAGAGACGCAGAGGCTCCTGCACTGCCTCATGGCACGCAAGGTGGACATTACAATGTCCCTGCCCCCATCCACCTTCGCATCCCTCTCTGTTGCCTGTCTAGAGCCCTCTGAACTGCTTGTCGCAGTGCTGCAGTCCTCATCAGTCCTCGCTCAACTCGAGTCTGTCCCCAAAGTGGCGTCGTTCCCGCCTTCTGTCCCCATAGTGTCATCTTCTGTCCCCGTCGCGGCGCCGTCCGAGCCATCTGTTTTTGCTTTGCCTATTGAGGCCGATTTAGCTCCGCCCCCGAGACTTTTTCTGTTGTAGCTCCGCCCCTCGAGGCTTTTTTTGTTGTAGCTCAGCCCCCCAAGGCTTTTTCTGTTGTAGCTCCGCCCCCCGAGGCTTTTTCCGTTGTAGATCCGCCCACTGAGGCTTTTTCTGTTGTAGCTCTGCCTTCAGTCTTGCCCTCTCCAGCGGCCGTGTTGCCGCCTCCTGTCACTCCAGCAATCATGTTGCCGCCTCCTGTCTCGCCAGCAGCCGTGTTGCCGCCTCCTGTCACTCCAGCAATCGTGTTGCCGCCTCCTGTCTCGCCAGCGGCCGTGTTGCCGCCTCCTGTCACTCCAGCAATCGTGTTGCCGCCTCCTGTCTCGCCAGCGGCCGTGTTGCCGCCTCCTGTCTCGCCAGCGGCCGTGTTGCCGCCTCCTGTCTCGCCAGCGGCTGAACTCCCACAGCCAGCTCCGGTCCCTCCAGCGGCTGAGTTGAAGCCGCCTTCCGTCTCTCCGGCTGCGGCGCTCCCACAGCCGCCTCCGGTCCCTCCAGCAGCTGAGCTGCAGCCTCCTCTGGTCTCTCCTCCAGCGCCAGTGCTGCCTCTAGCAGCATTGGCACCTACCCCAGCGGCCCCAGTGCTGCCTCCAGTGGTGTTGGCGTCTCCTCCAGCGGCACCGGCACCTCCTGATTCCTGTCAACATGTTAACCTGGCATGACCGGCCCCCTGACTATTCCCCCGTGTACACCCGGTCATCCGGCCAGGCCCGTCCCGTGCCTGTCAGCCGGCCCCCGGCCGGTCTCCTGGCCCTGCCACCCGGCCTGCCACCTTCCCAGTCTCCTGGCCGTCCTCCTGCCCAGTCTCCTGCCCAGTCTCCCGGCCGTCCTCCTGCCCTGCCTCCCGGCCTGCCACCTGCCCTGCCATCCGTCCGTTCTCCCGTCCGGCCTCCTGACCTGCCATCCGTCCGTTCTCCCATCCGGCCTCCTGACCTACATTCTGACCTGCCTCCCGACTGGCCTCCGTCTGACCGGACCTCCTGTTCTGTCGGTGTCCCGACTGGCCTCCCCGAGCTGTCATGTCGGCGCCTCGGCCGACCCCCGGCCGACCCCCTTCCCCCGAGCTGTCCCGTTGGCATCCTGGCTGACCCCCCTGAGCTGTAATCCTGCTTGGTCGTCTGACCACCCGCCTGTCTTGCCTGTCTTGTGTCGTTTCCTGTGTCCTGGCCCTCCTGTCTGTTGTTGTCTGGTATCTGCCCCTTGAGGGGGGGGGGTACTGTCACAGTCTGCTGTCACCCATGTCTGTCTTGTCTTGTTTTGGCCTGTTTCCTTCCTTGTTGTTGTCCACCCCAGTGTTCCCAGTCCATGTTTTCCCTGTGTCTGCTCCTGCCTCATGTTTATTGGTTTCACCTGGCTGTCGTTGTTCCCTGTCCAATCGTCTGTGTTGTCTTCCTGTATTTAAGCCCGTGTGTTTGTCCTTGTCACTGTTGGTCCGTTGTTTCCTGTCGCCGTGTTACCTGCCTGTTCTGCCTTGTGTGTAAATAAAAACCCTGTTCTTACCTTTCGTCTTGCGTTTGGGTCCTTACCGCCTGCACACCTTGACACATATAGTTATGAGTACATCCTGACCCATCCTGACCCATCAAATATGTTAATTAAACACATTGTCACATTAAATGACACCTGCATTCATTTAACCTTTGTGATGTCCCTAAAAATATTGTATTTGCCACAAAGAGCTAGTGATTTGGGTCATTTTGACCCGAAGGACATCACAATGGTTAAACATGCCATTACGTTGACAGCATTGTACACAAGGTGCCAAGACGCTGTTTGTATCAACACAATCCCTCATTTATTATTATCTTGATGTTAGGCGTAGCATAGACCCCATGCACCCAACTGTTCCTGTGTATTTATACGCCATGTGTCGCACATAGGAACAGCAGCGGGTTTCAAATTAACCAAAGTGATGAATTAAGACTCAGTGGGACAGAGTGAACACAGCCATCACTGACGAACTCATGATGAATGGCCTGCTGATGCTTCAATATTACGCAGGCACACGCACACACACACATACACACACATATTAGCTCACACTCATGCATACATTCTTCACAAACTGCATGCATTGATGAGTTGTCTAGCATGCAGACACACAGTGTTTGTTGCCTCACATACACATGTGCACACACATACTACACACACACACACACATGAATTTGCATGCACACAGGGTGTTTTTATGTTGCAGTATGCTTATTGGTGCAAAACAACAGCATAAAATACCCTACATGGGTGTTAGCATGTGTATCTGCTTTGCTTATGCGTGTGTGTGTGTTTGTGTGTGCATTTTAGGAAACAACACAAGGCATTATATGTATGTGACTTCATCTGATCCCCACCCCTCAGGAAAGTCAGCAGAAAGAGCTTATCAGTCAAACGCTGGCCTGCAATGAAAAAGATTTCTCACTCTATTCCCTGAGCCAGCCAAGCAGACGAACCAGAGCCAAGACACTTCTGCATAGTCAGCCTTCTTTCTTCCTCTTCTCCAACCTCGATATACCTCTTGTTTACCAACCAAGCAATCATGTTATTACATAGAAATCAAGCTGTTTCAAGCTGAAATTTCAACATGTCTGTGCCAGGGAGAATGCAACTTTTAGACAGTATCATTATTGTATTACTTCAGTCGGCCATAAATAAATGCAAAATTTACTTTTATTCAAATTGAAAATGATTTGATTGTAGCTTTAAGCTATTGACAGAAAGTTTCCGAGCAGTACAAATATGGCATTTGCTGTATATACCCTAGCAGATGTTGCCTGACCATCAAGCATTTAACATGCTCTTCTGCATTATTTGACAAGTTACAGTAGCTTTAAATACAGAATACGGTGCAACAAGCCATAGTTTCATTATAAGTGGCCATCTAACTGGATTGTAGTGAATTAAATTAATACTCCCTATGCCAGTGAAACCTGGACTTCCTATGTCAGTAAAAACCTTGCTCAACATTTTAATTCATATGTTGTGTGGCAGATTATTAGTGAACTGAGGAGGCCCATATGAAACAATTTACATGTAACCAACACACATACTGCAACATTATAAATACTTTTTATTTAGGTGATTTATCAGGTGATTGAGTCAGCCTATTTTTCTGCCAATTATTTTCATTATTCTATTTCCCCTTATCAGGGACCTTCCTATGTTTTTATTAACCTTGCAGACTAATTGCTAATCATAACCATGTGGTCCTTCACTTTGACAGCACATCAGGGACCCGGTGCTTTAAGCTACAGGCTAATCTCTGAAGGTATGAACAGCAAGGTATGAAATAAATCTACAATTAAAATTAATTGGTTGCTACAGTATACCGCACTGTATTTAATCCCCTCTGTATATGTGTATGTATGTAAGTGTTTGTGTATAGCAAACAATCAAAAAACATTGCATTTATTTGAGGGAAGGGGTTGAGACGAATGTGAATGCTTGTGTGTATATGGTTGGGGGAGGGGATTGTCAACAAACAAGGGGGAAATCCTTCCATTTCAATTTGATTGGGCTCAATAATTTCATGGCCACGCTCTATCAAATCCATAAGTCACAGTCAGATAGGCAGGCGTAGAGGCGACACACCCGCCTCTATCTTCAGAAAGACCCTCCCCCACTGCGCTCATTACATGGATGAATAAGTGTGCATTTCTCACACACACCACTGCCGATTAGTTACATTATTGTGGCAACTTCTGAAATGTGCTGTATTTTGTGAGTGAGACTATCTTTAATATTTTTAAAGCAACAATCCTTTATTCCATATAAATATATTTTTATTTTGCTGTGGTTGGTCATTGTTTTTTCTAATCTAGTGTCTGTGAAATCAAAGATTATCGTTGGGAAATTATGTTAAGTGATTTGTATGCCATACAGCAGTGGGTTGTGCCTTAGAAATAATAGGCAAAACTACAACTACAATATAAGATGAATTATAAAATCCATGAGCTGATGTCAAGTATAATTTAACCTTTTTGTGTGTTAAATACTATTTTTTGGCAACTTGAAAAATACACTAAACAAAAATATGTGATTTAAAAGGATAATTTAATACAATCATTGTATTCAATTATCCTTTTAATCACACATTTTTGTTTAATGTGTATTTCTGTTTCGAAGTGATTGTAGCTGGTAGGATGATAACGCCATGGGAACGTAATCGTACTCAACGTTAGTCATATACTGCACTTCCCACAGGCAAATAAATACAGGGATGTACAGATGTACACACACTTTTAGATGGCGACAGACATAATTAGGCTCTGGCTAAGTGTGGTTTGGGGTGGAGAACTGACAGTTCATTAAACAGTAATGTATAATGCCCACACGCGCGAGCACATACACACACGCGCGCCACTTCATCTACAATCAAGCCGAAACCCATAACTTCCCCCAGACTTGTTCTCTCTAATGCAGAGATGATGGGAGTGCAAGAAGCCTAAGTGTGTCTCTAAGTGGTTCAAATGAAGATGAGTGAAGTGCTAGCATGCTTGCGGTCCTGAGAGGAGTGCTGTTGTCGTCCCCTGCCTCGACAAGAGGCGTCTGGAAACATTTAACACACAGGTGCTGCAACTTGATGAACCATCCCCCTCGGTAACATCTTTGTTCCAATTAAATGAGTGAACACTAAGAAACTTTGGCAGGCATTGTGTTTTTTAATTTGCTGCATCGGAGGTGAGTGGGTTAGGAGTGTGTCTTTTCTTCAGAAGGGGGAAGGGCAACATAAAACACAGATCGAAGGACTTTCTGTTAAAGTAATATCTACAGTACTGTCCAGACGGCCTTGGATTGGTTGTCTACTCTGCATATAATGAACTGGCTTGACAGAACTGTCTCCTTCTAATATTATCTTTATATTATGGCAGATGAAATCCAGCCATGAGCCAGTTACAAACATTCCCATGTACAACACTGATCCAAAATGTTATCTGAGCAAAGCAAACAAGGAAGATTATGGACTTCATTTCTGGATTGTCTGGGCCTATCCTGCCACTCCCGCTCATACAGTATAGCCAAGCTAAGTACAACACCAACTGAAATGTTCCAAAAAAGGCAGAAAGGTCTGGCCAAAAACCACAGTAGGACAATAAAATATATGCCTCAAATGTAACTGTGACGATGACAGAGAATACATAGTTTATCCATGTGCTGTTGTAGATCAATTTCATGTCACCACATGACCCTCCTCCTGAAAAGTTTTAATTATTTTCTTACATTTTTAGATGAAATTGAAGCGGGTATTGAAGAAAGTTTCATAAGAACCCTCTGAAAGGACAGAAGAAATTGATTCATCAAGCGCAGCTCTGGTGGGTATTGTTGGTGGGCGTACTTGTGTTTAAATAGCTCTCACGGTTCTCCCACTATTTACTCAAGATTGTCTCATTCCACATCAGCGATCACGCCTCAACACTTCTTACAATAGAAGAGCAGGTTCCCTCTTTTCTCCTCCATACTTTGCGAAGGTTACTTTACACCCACACACGTTTACTTAACTCAATATACCTTATAAACAAACTTAATTAGCACGAGGCGATGTTGGAAGGGTTTAGCTGTGAGCTCTGTCTCGGGGCGGGGGAGGGGTGAAACAAACAGCTGTTGATAATCGTCTGTTCGGCTGTTTTTATTTTTTGTCTGCCCTCCCATTTGGCTAACACAGTGAAGTCTATTTTCAAGTGTTGCCATGGCAGCGTGTGGCTCGAAAGCCGTGGGCCGCGTGTGGTGACAAAAGTCAAGACCTAAAACTTGTTTTTTCATTCTTTTTTCTTTTTTGAGCATGGCACCTTCTAGTTTGTCAACCTCTGAACTGCAGTATAGATGCTAGCATATAGCTTCCACAGAGGATCATTGTTACAGCTGGTAATTGATTCCAGTTCTATTGCGCTGAAGAGAGTCATTAGAACAGACAGAGTTAACAAAAGAAACTTGCCATGACTCATAAACTTTAAGTCCTCTGTTGTTATTAACTGTAATCCTTTCAATTTCTGAGCTCAATACAACAGCAGTACAAGCAGACGTAGAATGATAAGGTCGGGTGTTATAGATCAACAATCCTCTATAGCTCTACGTGGTATTTACACAAGAGGCTGGAGGGTTATTTGGTGGGTGTCTGACAATCATTAGACAGTGTGGCGCTTGGAAAATGAGCATTACAAGTTTAGGTGGAGATGTGATGTTTCAGATTCAGTTCTCATTACAATTGTTACAAAGTTGAACTTAATCTCTCAAACACGCCACTCATTTTGTTACAAGACACAAAACATTGCATTATACTTTGCAAAACTTGACTTGTTTTTTACTTATTTTGTAATAACACTTCACATCTTTGTCAATCTGCCTTAAAATTAAACAGTTAAATTAGTTAAATGTTAAAAGTGTTAAAACAACTAAAAACCACTTATGTAGTGACTATTCTGGATATGAAAGTGGTTCGATTGGTCCTAACCTTCTTAGCATTACCAAACAGCAGCTGGTCACATCTGATGCAATTCAATCTTCAAACAACGGGGCTGACAGTATATATACAGAATCATAAGATGGAAAGGTAGATAATGTTAACCTGGCTGTATTTATGCATGCATACATATTAACAAACACACATACACACGTGTAACACTTGGTAGACACATACAAACACATCAGAAAGGGGGAATGGGGGTGGTCACCGGCTGAGCCCTAGTCTTTGTAATAAACAAGAGGGGATCGAGGAGAGGCTTACTCGAAGTGTCAGCGAGGCCAGGCAGAGGACACAGGCTCCAGACATCTTAATAAAGCCCTCCTCTCCCCCCCACCCATATCCTTTTGTCCTATTCAGCTGTCTGTCAACCCCCACCCCAAACCACCCCGAGCGAGTCTCCTCTTTGTCTGTGTCTCTCGTTTTCCAACCTAGTGTCCACCACCTCCTCTGCTCTGCTCAGCTCGCTCACTCTGATGTACAGTAGATTGCCTCTTCTGTTGTGTACAAACAGTGACCCAAGCAGCTCGCTCTATGCATATCCTCTACCGCAGTGTCTCTTCATGGCTGGATCTAACTTTGTAACTTACTGTGGACTTACTGTGATGGATTCAGCATTTCTATTTCAAATCAAAACCTTTACTGTCTATAATTGCAAGGGAAGTGGTCATTTATCTTTAGCTTAAATGTGCATGACATCTGGGTGTGGAAATATGTGGTTAATATAGTACTGTATATGATGACATATAAACCACATATTTACATACACAAACACATTAAAAATGTACAGCTATTTGATATATATATATATTTATATACACAACTAAATACATACAAATTGGGGAAAAAAAACAAGTTAAACAATAAAACAAAATGTATGCCTGCCATCCCTGAGCTAATACCAGGAATGGCAGTCTAAGAACTGTTGCTGAACCTAAAACGTTTGGATCTGTAGCCATGTGTGCTTAGAATTCAGTGAGGTGTGTGTGTGTGTGTGTGTGTGTGTGTGTGTGTGTGCGTGCGTGCGTGCATGCGTGTGTGTGCGTGCGTGCGTGTGTGTGTGTAGCTCTTCTGGGACTATGTTGAAACTCATATGGAAGGCTATATGCAAAACCGAAATCCTGGCAATGTAAAGTATGATCACCATTCCACATGCTAGTTTCTCAGAAGGTGGGAAAGCATAGAGACACATCATTCCATTCGCTGGCATGGGTCCTCCTGGCCTGTCTGTTGGAATCAAATTACTAGGTGATTGTTGACTTTGTCCGAGCCATCAGTTTTCCAATAGGTCAGACTGTCTTCAGTGAGTGTTATTTTACTGCTTTTACTTGGTTATGGCTGCAGTAAAATAAAACTGAACGAAAGAAAAACCTCTTATATTTCTTCTCCAAATGTTTGCTTTTTCTCCACTTGTAGAGGTGTAAGGTTATGCAACAGCGGATCAGCAGATGGTCAGGATTTCATATTTTTAGGTACATCTCCTCTTAAAAGTGCTAACATTATACTCTTATATCGTTTTTTCTTTTTTTGCAATATTGCAGTAGACCACCCTGATCCAGATTGAGACTGTTTAAGATGAACAAATACAGATTACCTTTGGGTCATGACCGAAAGATCAAGATCCCGGGTACAAGTGGCCGAAATGGGTTTCCTCAGGAGGGTGGCGGGCGTCTCCCTTAGAGATAGGGTGAGA
>JAODUG010000102.1:0-11629 GCA_027564795.1 Aphredoderus sayanus | reverse complement strand
CCTCTCTCTCCCTCTCTCTCTCCCTCTCTCTCTCTGCCTCTCTCTTTTTCTCTCTCTCTCTCCACCTCTCCACCTCCCTCCTCGGTTGTTCATCAAAACCTAAACAGTGACCTATAGGGTGGGGTAGTCTCTATTTGTGTTTATTTATACTGTATGCATATTAATATGTATAAAGTATATGTAATGTATATTTCAAGCAATAAATATTAAATTAAACACTAGAAAAACCCTGCGGTGACATAAGCTGTGCACACCAGTGGGGTGTGTGTCAGCTTTGCAGAAACACAACAGTTAGGTTCTTGAGAAAACTCAGGAAGTCAACAGACATTGAGTTACCCTGCGAGTCAAGAGCTCACCATGTCAAACTGACAAACACGAGGAAAGATGGCTAGCCATCATCCCTTTAACCCTCTCGCTGTCCTACGGGTCGAAATGACCCAGTGCACTACTCTTTTTTGGCCAGCAGAAGGCGCCAACCACAAACGGACACATCTGCTGGTAGTTGGGGGTGGAAACCGAAGGACAGCGGGAGGGTTAAAACAAACTGGGTGGCCACATTTACTGACAGACAAACACACAATGACACTATAGTCACGCAGCATGCCGGAACTGTTATTAGGCCAGGCATATTGCCTTGCCTGCATGTTCTAACAACAGCCTATGAGACAGATGGACAACGCTGATAACGACAGGAGCGCTGGTATATTGGATGGGAGAGCGGCAAGAAGCAGTATGCTTGTTTGTCTGTCAGTGAATATGGCAGGAACATCTGTTGTGTTTATTAGCATGCAGTATGTGTTGAAGACATTTCAGTGTGTGCATACATACTGTAATAGTGTGTGAGGTTGATCAATGCAGTAATAGAAATTCAATTAATGGTGGAAACAGCAGCTAAAACAATGTCCCGTTCTGCTTTTTTCAATTATTTTTTATTTGTTTGCATATTCATCATATTCATCATATTCATTGCATGGTCATTACAGTATACCTCTGCAGAATGTAAAGGTCCACTAAGCAGTTTAGCGAAGCTGACCTTATCGGTAACCATGGCAACCTCCATGCAAGGTGAACCGTGCAATGTGGAAAAACCAAAATGCGTTTATGCGGTTTAAAAACATGTCTAAGATAAACAATATGTTTATGTTGGTCTAAAACGATGTTTCGTGGACCTTAGTGGAGCTATTGCTGACCTTGTGACGGTTGTTCTTCTCTGTATTCTATATGCGTATATGCCTTTCTGTATTCACCTATAGCGAATTAGCTAGCGTGGATTCACTTGTATATTGGTTAACCAACGCCGCCCACAAGCCCCCTTCAGCACTGAAGCACAACAAACCCCCCTCCACCCCCTTGAGAGTGCATTCTCTCTATCTCTACCACTCTCCAACCATCCCTACTTCTGTCTCTCTCCCTCACTCCCTCCCTCTCTCTCTCGCTCGTTCGCTCGAGCTGCTACGTCATGCATAATTAAGTTGCTTGTGAGGGGCCCCCTCTCTCTCTCTCTCTCACTCTCTCCCTCTCTGTCTCCCCCACTCTCTCTCTCTCTCTCTCTCTCTCTCTCTCTCCCTCTCTCTCTCCCTCTCCCTGGCTGTTTTAGACACTTGTGCTCTGCCACCTTCTGCATGGGCTGTATTATCTCAGGCCTTCATCTCTCTGCTCTTGGCGCGTTTCTGCATGCACAGCCTTTGTCTCTTATCAGGCCTCTTTTATGTCCCTCTCTGTTGTTGCCATGCTCCTTTTACACACAGTCCCTCGTAATGAATTCCTTCTTGGCAATGTCCTGCTCCACAACCATCGCTGTCTGTCACCTTGCTGAAGGAACGGGCCCAGTGGCAAGTGAAAGAGGGGGAGGGGAGGGGGGGGGTGCGGGTAAGCATTACAATGCTTATGCAGGTTCATATTTAAAATGTATGTTTATTTTTATGTGGACCATGAGTAAAGCATTTAGAAACCATAATAAAATACAATTAAGTAAATTGGGACAGAGCTCTCTGGTGCCCCCTCTCTGACTAGCTGGTGTTAAGACAGCTAATTCATTTTAGTTCAAAATAGTAGTTTTGAGGAGAGGAAAATATGCTTGAAAGATAAAAACACATTTTTATTTTAAGTGACACCTTTTCATCAGTTAGTTACATAATACAACTTCTGTAAAGTTCTGTAAATCATGTAAGTATTTTTGTAACCGTTTTGGATTTTTATCAAAACAGTACATTGCAAAAAGTCAAAAGTTATCTGCCTGAATACTACTATTGTATTGTCTGCAGTTATGATGGTTCATTTATTTCTGGAATTTCTTGTGCACTCTAATAATAATGTATGGGCAATTAACTTCCATATACAGTCTGTAACCTAGTGGTTCTAAATCTTTCTTGGCCAATTCATGGGACAAGATAATAACATCAAAACATCTAAACAACCATAAACATTACATGTTTAATTAAAGATATTAAACTAGTTTAACAATAATAGCAGTATGTAATCTTGAGGCCTCCAGAATGGCAAAACCCCCTGGGGGGGGTTCTTATAACTACTGTGTAATGTGTAAAAGTGTATGTTCAGTCTGCCTAGAAGCCCAGTACAATATATTTAACCATTAGTGATGTATACTATTAAGAGGAATGTTCTTCTTTCTTGGGTCTCAGATGACAGTACAGTATGTGTGTTTTTGACTGTGGACAGACATAGTTTCCTATCTCCTCTTGTTTATTGCTCCTTTTCCACATAGAGCCAGATATTCAGTGTGTTTTTACAGTGGATCCACACCATAGCACCACAAGCAACTCAGTTCTACTAGGTCTGTGGCTTGGGCCAAATCCATAGCGTGCTTTAATTCAGCTTCTGAATGAAGCGATATTTTCTAGTATGAGCAGCAGTACAGCTACAGCTCCACATATCCGTTTATATTTATTGCTAACGTTTCCTGTTGTAAGGACTCACACATATTTTAATATTTCAAATGTGACGTTTTTTATTTTTATTTTCTTAAACTGTAATACCAAGAGGAAACGGCTCAGGGTTTCATCTAAAGCTGAAGTGACTTTAAGTGACAGTTCTTTATCCTCCACTAGGTGGCTGGCTCAATAAGACAGCCTGAATGAATGACATTCAGCTCTTCATGAAAATAACTTGTGACATAACCTACACAGGTCCATATTTGATATGATATAATCTGCAAACAATAAATAAAAAAGTACATTTCCCTCTACCGCAAAAGCAGTTGAACATGTCTAATGTTACTGCGGAATGTTAAGTGCTGTGCACAGTATGCATGTGCACGGTGTGCATTCTTGTGCTGTTTATGTGTGTCCTGTACAGACAGTGTATGCTGGGGCCTATGTGGACTAAGCTTTGGGGGTGTCAGTGTTGGACGATCGCTCCTCCAGATGACGCTGTATGCAGGAGAAGCCGCAACACAGCTGGAATTGTTATCTGCTTTGATATTGGGACTTCATGTAATGTGGAAAACACCCTGGGCCGGCTGTGCTTCCTCCTCAGACCATAGGGGTTTCACATGCCAATTGGTTTTTATAATCCTCTCGAGATTTGTAGTTTATTCCACAGGATTCAGCCTTAGCTATGTTAAATATTTCCCTGTGCTTAAATGTACATTCCCCAGTTTGTGTCCAGATTTTTGCCCTTGTGGATGAAGCCGGTGTTGCAAAAACATGTTTGGTTTGATGACGGCATATGTCCATCCCACAAATATGGCCGTCACTCCTCTCTACTCCTCCTATTACAGCACTTTTAAGCATGCCCCCGTCTCTACCTCTCCCCTGTCAACCACCCCTACCTCTGTGGACTGTTGTGTTTAAACTGTTTCAAATATGCGCTATGAAGCAATCTAGGATTGTACCTTTTTCAACTTGAAGGATACAGGGCTTACATTTTGTTTTCTGCTTTTTTTGGCACCACACGTGTACTGTATGCAGGTTAGGATCTGAGTAGGTGGTTTGTTGTTTTGGTGAGATTAGATTTTTGCTGTGACCAAACCGCCTGCTACATACAGTTACAACCCACTTACAGCCAAGCTACGGTTGCAGCAGTCAGTTAATTGACATGTATTCAACACCTGTGGTGAAACTCAAATGTGTTTGATAAACCGATATGTCAGCAAGTCACTGATCAGGTTGGCAGGGCCAGATAAACAATATACTGTATTCCCCTGTGGGGCCGTGCTATCAATATGGCTCCTGTCAGATGAATGCCTGTGTGAGAATCCCTGTCTGTCTCTTAGCCTTGGCAACATGTTCGTTTTTGTGCAAATATGGGGGAGGAAGTGCTTTGGATGTCACTGCCAATATGCCCGGAGGGGCTGCATGTTGAGACACACCCTTGCCTTTTCCCCCTCATCTCCTTCATACCCCTCCACTGATCTCCCAGCCCATCCATCTCTCCCGAGGCGACATTTACAGTACGTCTCCTTCACCAGAACAGTTCGGCCGTTGGGGTCCACATAAGGAAAGAAAGCCTTGCTTTATAAAGGTCGGCTCCAACTTCTCTTAAACTCTGTTATTAATGTATGATATTGTTGTCTTGTGCTCTGTGTCATGGAACCTGCCAATGGAGAATTGATTCTACGCAGCTATTTCAGGCAGTTACAAATGTTAATGGTGTTTGAGTTTGATTCATAATGTACCTCTTGACAGAATCAGTTCTGTCTTGATCCTTGTATGTATTCTTTCTGTACTGGCGTGACCTATGGGTCTGCCTTTCACACAGATCATTCATCTTTATACTTCAAACTCTCTCCTCTCAATCTGCCTTAGCCTTTATCATGCATTTTTCAAATCCAAAACTACCCCAATCTTTTATTTGTATCTGTTTTTTCTCTAGAATCGGAGAATCCCCTTTTAAGAGACTTCATTCAGTGGGTGAACAAATACCGCTGGTTTTTCAGCTCGTTTGCTTTACCTGGGTGATGTGTTTGCCTGGCGCCTGCCGATATTGACATCCTGTCGGCATGCCAGGAACCACAAAGCAGGAACAGTAGCAATAACGCACACATTTTCTTATGTGTAAGGGTGTATCCAGCTGAATGGTCGCCCTGTGTGCTATCAGGGTGACTCATGCTCCACTCTTCCAATATTGCTGTGATGAAAGGCCTGCAGAGAGATGACTAAACAGGGCCTCCAATCATCTGCATGTACTCATGTTCAATTAGCTGTTCTTGTGAAGATATGTGACGCGCCAGGAAGCAGACATTTATAGGCGTATGTGCACACACCCAAGGTTTCTGCTAGAGGTATTCATGTTAGACTGAATTAGATCCCAAGGTATTACTCAACTCATTAGGTAATCATTAGGTCATTAAGATGCTATTTCATCCTGGCTTTTGAGCTACATTTACCTCAGTGAATAGGATTCAGCAATAGACTATACGTTGACATTTTAAGTGAAAAGATGAAACCAAAATCTCGAAAGGCAAAATACCACAATATAAACCCACTATACTGTCCTGACGGTTGATGTTATTATTTTGTCAGTAGTTTAATGCTGCACATGGGACAACTTATTTTTCAGGTAAAGTATAAACTTTTAATTGCTTTTAGTAATGGAATTGGTCCTCCCAAGCCTTAGTGAAACTAATTTGCTGATACTATAACTATAACTCTCTGCCAGTGTACCTACCCATATACTGGTACTGTAGGATGTGAGTTTTCTGTCTCTCTACCATTGACAAAGCTACACCACAGATGAGGTCTGCATCTACAGCAACAATTCAATAGAATATGCTAACTAAGTTATCATATTCAAGCATTTATTAATATTTGTTTATTTATATTTTCATCGAGATTCTGTGCCACAGTACATATGATATAAATATAGTGTACAGATACAGTATACTGTATAAGGTATGTTTTTTTTTATATATATTCAAGAGTCATATTTTACAGATGGTACAATCCCATTGGCATGAACATGAAATTATGATCCAAGATGTGTACAGTAAGTGTGTATTTGTATTGTTGTTATATTGCTTGATAACTTAAAAGCTGTCAGCAGTTTTGTGTTGAATGTCGTGGCTGAAAACCAGCATTTGATACCTCAATAAGCCAGTCCACACATATTTTCACAGCCTCTGACCTACACTGGAAAGTTACGGTTTAGATAAAAGGAACATTTCTCCACATTATCGCCACAAAGCCAAAGAAAGAAAATTCCCTGTGGATAGTCCAAAATGATACGTTGTGTTGAAACCAGCCAAAAGAATGAACAAAAATTGAACATGTGGCTGTTATTTTACTATTACTTTCCAAATATGCCAACAGATGTTAGACATTAGTTTCAGAAGAGGATGTTTTTAGCTGTTTAAGGTAAAAAAGTCAGTGTTGACACACTCTCCCCTTTCCACTTGTGGCACTGTTATTTTGCTATTATGCCTCTGTGATGAGCTGGTGGGAACAGGGAGGGCTGTGACAAATGGGGAGGTGATGACTGGTCTTAAAGGTCATGGGCGCTGCTGCTGCTTGAGTCGTGATGTGGTTTACCACGGCAGAGCTTAGGTGTGATGCGAGCTGTGCAGCATGAATGGCAGCTGACCAATGTCGCTCACTTTTTAAAGTGACAGACCTGCGAAGGCTGGTTCAGACCCACCCATGCGGCAGAGCATGAATGAACCCTCCGGGAGAACACTGATTATTTCCCACTCGGCTGTTACTGTTTCCCTGCCTGGATGCGGTTATTTGCTCCGGTGTACTCTGAAGTTCAGTGCTTTTTTTTTTCTGTATTCTTTCTCTTTTTCTCCACCCCCCCATAAGGTGCAGGTGTGTGCATTAAAGCGAGGAGATGTGTTGGCTTGTCTACAAAGGCTCCAACAAAAAAATTGGATCAGGAATTTCTGGTTCCACTTTATACCTGGTCCCTCCCCTCACAGTTCCAATAAATAACACAAACCAACCCCTCGCGCCCATTCGCAGCAAACCGGAACGTTTGCGCCATATTTATGCTAGCCCAAATATCAACATTAGCAGTGGTCCTCAAGTAGAAGAAAAACCCAGACTTGTATGATCAATTGGACAATACGTATAAGGGGGTCTAGTGAGTGAATTGCCACAGGGCTGTTCAACAGAGGAACATTAGATGACAGTTAATAGGCGTCTTGAGAGACATTCTGCGCCGTTGAATCTTCTGCCGTCTCGACGGGAGTCTCCAGTCTCCTTTCATGCCACATGAGGTCACCGCCTTTTGTGTCCACACGCACACGCACACACACACACACACACACACACACACCTTCACAAGCTCTTCACCTCAGCATGGACACACACACACACACACACACACACACACACACAGTCACAGAGACTGCAGCCCATTGCCCCGAGGGCTAAGGGAAAGAGCCCCAGTAGAGGAAGTGTAGAGGTCTAATGTGAGCCTGCTGAGTGACTCTGGCAGACGGAGTGATCAGGTTGCAGGGGCCAGCCACAGGCTTTATTGTGAAGATGAGTTTGAGATGTCTCCATGGGCTCTGTCTCCGTGGGTAGGGTCTTGATTGTGTTGGCGACCTGCAGACCTTGCCCTGCAGGCTGCCACTGGACTGTATGTCATGTGGTCATGGCACAGAAAACCCCCACTGGCAATGCTGTAAATAACAGAAGTGAAAATAACCACGACCATGCATATATATAAACATAAATATGCGTCAACTGCAACTCACTATCATTTGATTGATTAAAAATATTAGATTTAACATTATTTGGAAAAAACAGTTGATAAGCAGTTTCAAAAAAAAAAAAAAAGATAAAGTCTCAGTTTAAAGTCATTGCAGAGCGGCCCTAGTGGCCGTGTAGTGCTATTTACATACTCGGCCGAAGACAGACTGGCTATATCTACTGTATATCCCACACCACAATCCACCATCCAGAGTGTCACTGTGATATAGGCATACTGTATATAGATGTACGGCCATACATTTTCCCGCTACACTGAGGCCAGAGCAGAAAATATCATGTTTTTAGCAGGAGCCAGAATAAAAGCTTGTGACCCCATGCCCTTTGAGAAGCAGCAATTGAAATAAATATTCCAGCAGGAAATTGCTTAAGGAGGTCCTTTGAGCTCTCCGCAGGCTGGTTTTGTCATCTGCCAAATGCCCGAAAGACGGCAGCAAAATAGAAAAGGTCCACTCTCTGCTGGTGGCACACCATTTTGCTCTCTCTGTCTCTGTCTTTGCCTCTGTCTCTCTCTCTCTTTGTCTCTCATATACACATACGTATACATAGCCCTGACATTTGTCTATGACAGAGAAGCTTCCTTCTCCATTCCTGCCAAGAATCTGCAGAAAGCAGTTTTATCCCCAGGCCCAGAGTATGTTCAGGTCAGGAGGGGGGGGGGGGGGGGGTTGAAACCCTGCCTGGGTTGCCTAGATTGCTGCCGGGTCTTCTGCACCTTTTAAAATGTTCACGATGTCTCTCCCTAGTGGACTGGTGCCTGCATGCGTCGTCAGCCAGCCACTTAAATCGCACACAGACTGTCCCTGCTGAAGAGATTCATCTAGCAGTACCAGAATACACTGGAAGGGCTGCCCGTTCTCAACCGCATAACTGCCATTTAAATGCATTTTACCATGATATGACAGCACACTAGTGAAATGTAGGATCTGCCCCCCTCCCCCTGCTGTACCTTTCATCCTCTAGAATCTAGAATAAGAAGGGACTGCTGAACGGCCTTTAAAGTAGAAAGTGGCATAATGGCGCTCTTGCGGTAGCGGTAGCCTTGTGTTTTGTTGTCTGAGGCCAAGCCAGTCTGGCTCAATACGCTCAACAGGCATTTCCCCTTCTGTAATTATGTGCCAAATATATTTTAATGAGGATTGATGTCTAAATAAATGTCATTTGCGCAAGGGATGTTTGGTTCTTTTGTGCCTTTTTTGGAGGATATTTTGAATGCTGACTGCAGTCCTTTATCCACTTCAATGGGTCTGACCACTAGCACACAAGGGGCACTATAGGTGAATGCTGCACAGTTTGTTCACAGGACTTATGACCATACTGTAGGCCGCTGCTCACAAATGAAGGTCCTTGGTTTAAATAACAGTTTGTAACGTTAATCTCGTCCAACCAAAGGTTTCCACCTTTTGTCTGTGCAGTGAAGAAGTAATAATAATAATAATAATAATAATAATAATAATAATTAGGGGTGGGTTTAAATAATCTTTTTTTTTATGTATGCATTTTCCCATGAATGTGCACAGCTTTTATCAAGTTTTTATCACCTTTTATCTGTTGCACATGTGTGTGTGTGTGTATTCCAACCACTGAGAGAATCTCAGCAAAGTGAATATTTTCCTGAGGTATTAAACATGTTTGCAGCCAGCTACCTTATTTACGCTGTTGTAGTGTGTTGGTCATGTTAACCCTCGTAATGTACTCAGAAATCTCGTTTTTGGCCACACGGCAGCGCCATCTGATTGTGTAGGATTTATGTGTTTTTCAATTGGCATTGCTGAGTGTATTTATTTGTTTATTAATTATTTCTTTATGTATTTATGTCGTTTTTTTTCTCGTTTTTTTTTTCTTGTTGTCCTCATGTTTCAAACACACACCTTGTTGTGCCAGCAGTGCACATCATATGTCTGTGTAAGCTGTAGAATTTGGATTAGCGCCTTCTATCTGCCGCAAAGAGCTAGTGATTTGAGGTCAGTTCTTAATGTAAAATTATATATTTCATAATGCATCTGGTTAGAGGGTTCCTTGTAAAATTTACAGTATGAGTTCTGTGAGAATCTCATACGAAAAATTGGTATTGTATCGATACCGAATTGATATCGAATCGAAATCGAATCGGAATCGATTTGATTATGGAAATCAGTGGTGATACCCAGCCCTGATGATAATATATTTATATACTGTGTGCATGTGTGTGTATTTGACTGGAACTGGCAGACAGCACCATACGCCTGCCTGTCTCCACTCTTTAAGGCACACATCAATAGAGATAAGCACCGTTTTTCATTCATTTAGGAGGCCCAGCTGTTAGGGGTGAGCCACACATTTTGGCTTCAATTAAAACGAAAGTGCCTCGGAACAATGGTTGTTACTTAAGACTTGCTCTGATGTTCACTTAAACATTGAGTCTCTCGCTTTCACACACACACACACACACCCACGCAGGCGGTGATCCTGTTGGTAGGAGGGGAGTGCTGCAGTGAAGGTACCCGGCCACTTCAGTGGATTCCTCAGCCGCTGGCCCAGACACCGGGGCAGAGCCTGTGGTGCCTACGTGTCTCCTGTCAACACTGGAGACATTCTTACCCTGATATGGCTGCAACAAAGATGTTGAAAGGCCCATATTGAGACAAGAGCAGGAGGCAGGCAGGCAGGGAGGGAGGGAGGGAGGGTAGGCAGGTATACGCACCCTCGTGAAGCCACTAGCACGGTGGGTGGGGGTGATATGTCCTGCGTGTAGGCAGGGAGCAGGTGCGTCTCCTGTGCTTCAGCGCACGTCTGTGTTCTTGGGTGTGTAGGTTTGTCTGTGGGAGTGTGCCGCACCTAAAATAGCACTGAAAGAAAACATGAACCCAAAAACTAAAAACATAAACATAAAAGTTTTTATTTAAAACATTTAAATCACAAGATTTATTTCTTATTGCGGTGTGGAATCAAATCACTTGGCAAAAATGAGAAGTGTGTGTGTGTGTGTGTGTTTGTGTGTGTGTTTGTGTGTGTGTGTGTGTGTGTGTGTGTGTGTGTGTGTGTGTGTGTGTGTGTGTGCGTGCGCACACGCGCAACTTCAAAGCGGTGTGACAGCATTCTCCGGGCCCGGCCTGTTTACACTGCTCAGTGCAGTCTGCATGCCTCCGTCTCATTTTTCCATGGCATTCCAAGAGGATCTCCGTACTCCTGGCTGCATGCCGAAGCCCCAACGACCTTTCCCTCCCTCTCTTAACCCCCCCTCCCCCCACCCCCACCCCCACCCAAGGCAGTAACAGATGAGGATGGCTTTCCCAGCATGATGCATTCAGAGGAGGAAGGAGCATGTGAACCTCGCGGGGGAGGTCCGGCCTGCTTTTATACAGTATATACAGGTGCCTCTCTTCTTCTTTAAATATTTTGTTCTTTAAATATTTCCTCACTCGCTGTTCTCAGACAACTGCCTCCAAACTCATTAAAGTGACTGTCTGTAGCGTGCTAGGCAGAAACATCTGCCACTGTATTTTTTAAAAAGCTCTCAGGGCTCAGATCATAAATCAGGTTGCCTCCACACCTTCCTCAATGCACGAGTGATATATGGCGGTGAAGGGGAGGAAATCAATAGCTCTGTCAATTAGAAGGTGTGTTGTAAGCCGTGGCGGCCACATCTAAGGGTTGTTTGTGTGTATTTGCTGTTGTGTTGCTAAGCATGGAGCCTGTGAACCGAGGACATATGCTGCCATAATTATTTGAGCATAACAAAAATAACACGGAAAAGCCCTGCATTTAGTCCTTGTGTTTAGTTGCCCTTTTTCCTTAAAGGCTTGTCTTAGCCTATGTTGGCCACAGGTTATTATGGGATTCTCTGCAGCGTGGAGTGGCAGGGTGGCGGTAGACCTTGAGTCAGACAATATGACATCTAATCTGTGGAAAAATATGTCAACACTTCAACCCAGCCACCCCACCGCCCGCCCCCCCACGCCCCCACACACACACATACA
>JAODUG010000091.1:0-11629 GCA_027564795.1 Aphredoderus sayanus | reverse complement strand
TCGGGTTTCAAATTCACACCTTGTTGTGCCAGCAGTGCACATCATATGTGTGTGTAAGCTGTAGAATTAGGTTTAGCTCCTATCTGCAACAAAGACGTAGTGTGTTGGGTCATTTTGACTCAGAGGACATCATGAGGGTTAAGAAATTACACAAAAAGAAATACCTATTTCCATAAGGCCAAAAACATTGAGAACACTCTTCAGGTATTGTTTTGTAGCTGCTGTAGTAAATAGCGCTGTCAAAGACTAACAGAGAGAAGATTACACCAGCTTAACCTCAGAGGGTTCACTCCAAGCTGCAAACCCTGGTGAGCCTCAAGTTCACAATAATGTGTTGCAGTTTGCCAAGTATATTGCGAAAGCTGTACAGGAGCAATGTTTTCGAGACAACAGATGAGCATGTGCCAGAGCTAAAGAGGAACAACTTGATCTAAATCATACCATCTCATCTGTAAAACACAGCGGAGGTAGTGTTAAGGCTTTGGAGTACATGTTTGGCTAATACTTGCTTACTTGTCTTTACCAATTATGTGTCATTGCAATTGCCCCAAGAACATATACAGAAACGTATTTATATATATTTTATATATTTATTTTTATTTTTTATTTTTTAAAACATCAACAGAAGGATGTGTAATGCCAGGTACACACTACACAACTTTTTTTGTCTTTTGCGATTGTCACCATGTCAGATTAGATGAACATTGTGCCGTACATTTTGACGTGTCATGGCAGGGAGACTGGCAACACTACACGTATGACACCGACCGATCACCATATGCTGTGTTCACGACCTGGTGAGAGATCAAATATCGTCGGGCAGGAGGAGTCAAGAAGTTGTCAATCATTGCTGCGAGTTCACAATTCGTGGCGCCGGTCAAGCATTTGTAAATAATTGCTACACAATCGCTGTGTGTGATTTTATGTTCAGAAAAAAATGAAATAAAGAAAAAGTTTCCTGGGTGTCACACAGAGGCCTAGTAGCTAGCATGGGTATAGTTGTCATTATTCAACAAGTGCTCTTCTGTTTCATGTGTTCATTTGACAGCTGCAGTAGCATCCGTCCTTTTCTTCGCCATTTTTACATAGTCCGCCGGAGAGCATCCTGCCATCCTATTGGTTAACGTGGAGAAATATGCCGAAACACGTCGTAGGGGATGTCAAACTAGGAAAGAAAATTCAAATATGCTAGTCTTTTCATCGGAACGTCGTGGGGCGTCGTAGACGGCTCGTAGCCTATCTTAAAATATGTCACACTCGACTAGCCACGTTCTGTCCCGACACTGAAAATGTGTCGGTCACGACTGAATCGGGTCAAAAATCTATCAATTTGACAAAAAGTGTATTAGCGTACAATCACTGCCATGACAACCACAGTCCTAGCAAGGGATAGGAATTGCTAAGATTATATTGATACCGATGCCATTATCGATTTTGATTAATGGTCTGATTCATTATCAATTCCTTTATTGATTCCTGATTATTTTATGAGGAATTTTCCTCCGAAAATTGCTACTAGATGTCAGTCACACCAGCATCTCAGACCAAACAAATGCTTCATGGGACACACACGCCCGAGGAGCTCGGGAGAATTTCAATAGTTTCCCATTATAGTCGTAGCCTAAAATGAGAAGTCAGTTGGGTGAGTAAGCATGGTCAGTGAAGGCATGCTGCATATATAATCAGCACTAACCAGCTATATTTAGACTGATTAGCCGATTGTCAGTTAAATGATTGGCTATTTGCGTGTCACTCCTAGCACACTCTATTATCAAGTCAAGAAAGGGCCAAAGCTTGAGGTTTACTCATGCAACCCAACTTTGAGTATTCATTATGTGCTTTCCTGGCAGTTTGCATTTAATGCATTTAATTTTATAAAACAATTTTCTTATTGTTATAACTGATGAAGTGTCTATCACGGTAAATGAACATGAACAAGACCAATGTTGTAACGGCCGGGGCTGCTGGACATAGTGCTCAGAATGGCCAACAGTTGGCAAGTTAACCCTCGTAATGTACTCAGAAATCTCGTATTTGGCCACACGGCGGCGCCATCTGATCGTGTATGATTTGTGTGTTTTGCAATTTTCATTGCTGAGTGTATTTATTTCTTTATTTATTATTTATTTATGTTGTTTTTATGTGCCTTTAAAACCTCTTGTTGTCTTTGGGTTACATAGTCACATCTTGTTGTGTCAGCAGTGCACAACATATGTCTGTGTAAGCTGAAGAATTAGGTTTAGCGCCCTCTATCTGCCACAAAGAGCTAGTAATTTGGGTAATTTTGACCCAGATGACATTACGAGGGTTAAGGTACTGTCGATATTTTTGATCAGGTACGTCAAAGTCAACATAGGGAGAGGATTCAAAAACAATGGTGTTTCTTGAATGTCCTACATGTTCTTATATTTTAAACATGAATCATGATGCATACAGTATGGTAACTCATACATACTCCATAAAAGACATGTCACTGAATTTGGAAAGTTTGGAAGTTAATGTTTTGGATCCCAAAACAGATACTGTTTTTGACTTCCTCAATTTTTCTCAAATTGCTTTCACACCTTGAACACACGCACAGACAGGCCTCAAACCATGTATGAATGAAGTATGAAAAGTGTCAAATCATTTGTTATTCCATGAAACTCTTTTTATTAGTTTAATACCAATTTTTTAATGTATAAAAATGGATACATTTGTATACATTCTGTGTATGTAATGTACAGTAAGTATGCATCTTGTATTTACAGTGTGTTCCTTTATTGTACTGTAAATGGTGTTTTAGTGCACATATACAGTAGGAAGCGCTGAAGCCTCTGTATGAGGTAGAAGCTCTACTGTGTGAAGGTAAGTAGTTCCTCATTGTATTAACATCACATTTCTTTCACTCGAGTTTAACAGAGTGCATGTTTAGTTTCACTTCCTTCCTCTACTCCATTTCCTCACTTCCTGTGTCTGTGTGTGTCTGTGTTTGTGTGAGTCAATGCTTTAGGACAGTTTAAGTGCATGCTGGGCTAGCGGTGATTCCATCAATGTCCTCATGCCGAATCCACAGCTTACAAAACTGTGTTGTGTAAAATGAAAGTAAACGAATATATTGAATTTGTTTTGTTACAAGGTTATCATAGCTATATTAAGTTGTTTAGTTTTTACTGAACGCACAGACACAAACATGACTTATTTTTGCTTTGTCATGTGTTGAACTACATATGAAAAAACATTTATTTGAACATACAATATGTGTGTTTTTGATATTTATTTTATTTAGTGGACATGTCTACTGGTATGTTCCTTGTCACATACAGTAATAACCTAAGAAGCCTCTGTCAAAACTGGGCTAATTATATTTTGATTAAGACATCTACAGTATATCGGCTATATGTGGTACTACTACTTTATGCAAAACATAGTAGAAATATAATATGTATGCCATAATAATGTAATAAAACGTACACAGCACAACAGAAATGTTAAAGACTACTCTACATCCTGTCTGAGTTTCCTAAATCATGGATGCTCTTCACATAGTCTTCCTATAATCACACATCCCTAAAGTACTAGCCCAGAAGGCTGGTGCTTTAGCCCCCCATACTGTCCTTGGAAATACATATAGAAGGCAGCCATACAGTTTCTTTGTAGCCCTGTCTCACCCGTGCCTTTGTCTCTCTGTCTCGCCATGGTCCCTTGGGTTAGGCCACAGTTGTGTCCCATGTGCTGTTACTGGCCAATGACAAAGTAGCTGCCACGGGCCTCATGTATTATGCATTGAAACTCCACCCTCAGTTATGCAAATTGTACCTCTACAGAGGAGGAGGGGGTTGTTGGTTTTCTTCATTCACAGAAATAAAAAAACACTGATGTACCAGCAATGCCCATTTCTAGCCAGTGGCGCAAACGTAGCAGAGCTTCCATATAAACTAGATTGCAAACCTAATAATTAACAAGGCCATAAAACAGCAACAAAGTAACAATAATAATAATAATACGTCAAAGTACATGAACAGTAGCAATATGTCAATGACAGACTGGACTGTGCAGCTTCTACAGTGTAGAATCATCGCTGCATGAGAATGTGACTAAGGTGACTGATCATGCACTGTCTATAAATAAGCCATGCCGAGCCAGGCCAGCTCACGCCAGGAAGTGTGGGTCATTATTCTACATATCCCCTCTCCTGTTTATCGTGAAGTCATAGGAAAAGGCACATGCCACCCAATAACTATCACTCTTTTGATACTGACAGCCATTGGCTGAGACCACAACCCCTGCCAGTGAATGGCCAATCATGTTCTCCTCTTACGACAACAATCTAGTTTTCTATGATATTCCTGGGTACATACTGTAGATACGAAAACACAACATGACCATTTCAATAGACCACGACCTACGAGTTCACATTAATCAATGGAGGCACATCTTAAATTACCTTGCAAGGCAATTGGATTCGCTAGATCATGTTTATGTGAGAATTCATCTTGTCGGACTTAAAGTTGGGCAGTTCCAACCGAACCATGTAACTTGATCTGAACCATAGGTTGGGACAAATCACCATCCTATGAGGAACTACAGTATTGGCAGCTATGGGCATTGTTTAGGTGTGAAGTTAGGGCTTGACATACAGTGATAGACAGATGGTTCATCCAATCACCTGCAAAATATTGTTGATATAAGTCCTTTTTACAAGGACAACTTCTAGAATGGTTCTGTCTAACAAACCATCTGGTGCATCAGGTTACAACTAAACTAAACCACTGTAAGAGTGTACTGTACATTGTTTTGATGTTGAGAGCATGATTGGAGTGCTTTTTCCAAATCCAACCCCCACTTGTTCTGAGGACAAGTGGGGGTTTATTTTCAATGCTTCATCTGTATTGATAAGCTGACAGCAATATAGTATAGTACTAATGGAATATATAACAATATAAGTTATTTGTGCTCTTGTCTTTGGGTTGGCAAGATGAGATCATTATCTCATCAATGATGGGGATACTCTATACGTTTACACAATATTATCATGCATAATATTAAGTATTATGCAGATAGTTTCTTACAGGTATTATGAGGACATTTCCTCTCAGTCATCTTGTTTTGTGACACATCTACAGTAAGAACATGAGACCATTGTGGTACAGTTGGCCATTTCATTAGAATGCATGTAAGTTGAATTTGCTGCAAAATCTGACAAACCCTCAATATACTGTGTAACTTTAAAACAGCTGAACTACTACTATCATCCCTACTATTCTCCTCAAAACAAACTCACATTTTTACTAGAGAGCATGGTGTGATCTTTACTTTTGATGGCATGACAAACACAGGTAGGTTAGGCCTATTGTGAAAATACATGCACAATACACTTTTTATTGTTTATTGTCCCCATGGGAAAATATGATATACTGTAGGCTCACTGTATTCCCTGTGTCATAAACACACACATTCTACACACACACTCATACACAGGTTGTACTCACATATCGGAGTACATAGAGTATAATGAACTGTGAAACAACTACAAATACTGTGAAATTTTGTGTTACATTGGCCCTGTTTATATTCTTGTCATATTTTGCTAATGCAGACCCACTGACCCGCAAGGTGTGTGTCCTACTGACTGCATGTTGTCAAAAAGCCAAGCCCCTGATTTACTGTTATGAGGGAGAATGTTAATCTGGGCCAGTCCCTGGCTGTGTTGTTATTGGAACAGATGGTACCTGTATTTGACATGCAGGGGAGCCTAAGGCCTCTCTAGCTGTCAGTTGGTAATAGTACAGGATTCATCACCTTTTTGCTGGGCATTATTATTATTATTATCATTAATAATAAATATTACTTGAATGGTGGAAGCACTAGCAGTATGTGTATTTGATGTTGGACAATCTAGAAACCAACAACCACTCAACAAAAATGCAAAAACAAATCTTGGTCATATATTAAAGTAGGCTACGTGAAACTGTCCTACTTTTCTCAACATAGCTAATGAACAAATGTGATGGTGAAGGTGAAACTCTAACATAACACACACTTGTCACCTGACATCTGTGCAACACCACCTACTGCATAGAGGTCAGATAAACTAAAGGCAGATGTAGGATTAACATAGGCTAACAGTAATAAGTTAAGTCAATTAACTTCATAGCTATAGGTCATATTGTTCATAATAAGGTCATATTGTCGAGAGAAGGAATATCATTGAATGTAGGCCTAAAGATAGAAAATAGCCTATACAGTACATCAAGTTGACCCATTGCTGGTCTATTGGTCTTAACATGTTAAAGCAGTAGCTTGAACGCGTTCTTCCGCGATGTTTTACCTGGGACATTTGGGGTCTCAGGTTGATTTCCTTCAGGTTGATGGACTGGGGCTTCAGGTTGTTGAGAAGCTGACAGAGGAGGACTCCATCCCGGAGCGTTTGAGCCAAATCGAACACCTGTGCAGATTCCCATGTCACCCTGTGGTTGGCAGGCAGTACCTTGCAGTTTATGAGCCACAACGCGCACTGTCTCCAAAACTCCATCATGGTTCGTGGTCTGGTAAGATTCCGTGCGAATATCGCTAACTATCGTGCAATACTGCGAGTCCTCCGCGATCGACGCTATAGTCGGCTTCTACGCTTGGATCCAACACGCTGGCGTGCCCAGTAACACGCGCACTGCAAACGGTGTGACAACGCTTCGGTGGATCATAGCTGGGAAATGACGAGATGGCAATGTTTATTTACACGAGCAAGGTGTCCGACAGTCGGTCCCGTTTGCCTGGGATGACACCCCTGCACCATTCCTCTCTGCTGCTGCCAAGGTCTCTCTCGCTCTCTCTCTCTCTCTCTCTCTCTCTCTCTCTCTCTCTCTCTCTCTCTCTCTCTCTCTCTCTCTCTCTCTCTCTCTCATCCGCTTGCTTCATACAGTACCTCCCCCTCATCCCGCTGTACATTTCTGCTCCCCACCGATAGGCCACCCCGTGCGCTGCTATAAGTAAGGTCATAAAATCATACGATAAATACAAAATATACATGGATGCAACATATATATAACGTTTTATTAGATAAATATACAATTGGCCTAGGCCTACATCTCATAATAGGCCTATGCAAAAATTAATAACTAAAGGAAAATGGACATGGTCAGATGAATCTACAGCGTACTGTACTTTGCCTATTGGTAATGCTACAGTATAATTGAGCTTCACAGAAAAGGACAAGGAAGTCGTTTAGAGGGTGTGTTGATACTGTAATACATGGGTTTTGGTGAGAAAAATGTGTGCCTAGTTATAAAGGCACGCATATTGCTCACATTTTCTCACATTGTGACTTAAGGGCACAATCTTAACCATCCATTTTAATACCTCAGCCAGTTGCTTATATTATTTTTACATTCATTTCATTGTGAAACTCTGTGTGGGTGTGAGTGTGGGTATAAGGGCAGGTAGAGAACTGTGTGAGCCTATGAGTGCTGTAGTAGAGGGATGTGTAAAGAGAAATACCTTTATCTATAATATAAGTGGAAACACGTGGATCTATATAAGGTATTACACGTGGATCTATATAATATAAGGTTTTTCTGACTGAGATTGAAGTGGTTTGGGAGGCGTTGCATTGTTGTTGTTTTAAAGTATTGTTTTAAATGTCTTTGTAGTGTGAAGTACTTTGTGTTACATGTATTTGTATAAAAAGTCTATATAAATAAAGATTTATTGATTGATAAGGTGTTGCAAGAGCAACATACAAACTATTTCTCTAATAACTGCTGGCATAGACACAGACCTACAAGTTTAGAGAAACCTCCCCAACGATTTCCAATGTTCTCCAGCTGTAGAAGCAACAGCAAGGTTTTCTACTTTTGACACAGCAAGTTCATAAAAACAAAAACTAGACGAGGCCAAGATGGTTGTGATGATAGAGCACTGCTTTGCAGCTTTTTTAGCATTGGTTTCAACCACAAAGAACCTTCAGACACAAGTGTTTCTTTAAGCTGCTCAGTTTTTTTAAAGAGTGGATTTGCTCAGACATTTCCCATACTCATGCACGAGAGTACTGTATCTTTGTGGGTTTTTGTGTTTAACGTGTGAGCACCTATGTTTAGAGTCCTACGTTAACCGTCTCACGTCTTCCTTTTGTACTTTTAGTTACCTTGTGTTAAACCTTTTTGGAGTTTACGTTTGCTTTCGCTTCTTTGCGTTCAGCGCCTGCACTTGCACCCGACGTGTGACAGTAATAGAATTTGTTTCTACTTGCTTTCTATTTGCAATTGATTTCTGTGGACCTACACATAATGCCCTATTTTGCTGTTTAAGGATAACAGTAATCAATGGACTGGGAGACCCAGGAGTCAGGGGTGGGTAGTGTTGGAGTCATAGGAGCAGGTCAGCCAGACCTATCTAGCATCAGTGTACAATCACAGAGGTACATGAGAGAAACTGAGCGTGATATGAGTAAACTCATCAAACAAATGTATGTTTTACAAAAGCACTGCTTTGATTTCTCCACAATGGCCCTTGTGGTTCAAACCAACAAAAACATTGTTTTGGTTTGAAACTCAGTGTGCAACTCTCCTCTACAGGCTCCATTGTTCTTTACCCCTCCCCGTACAGTGTGTGTTTCATTTGTGGTATTGTGGCAATCATTCATTCATCTTCATTTATGATAAAAGTATTTGTTAGCAAAATAATTAAATATTCTATCATGTTCATAAATAACTCATAATACTTACTTTATATTTACTTGCAGTCTTAGTACACTTTGAAAGTTGACATAAAAGTTTCCAGGCACATTTTGAATTATTTGAAATTAAGCGATTTAATTTAATTTAGGACACCTCCTCTTGACTAGTGACATTTACTCAGGAAAATGGGAGAAAACTCGCCAGATTACTGTTTCTGATCACGCCTGTGCTACTGTGTGGCGACTGCAGTTATCTTTGACTACTTGCCTATCCAGTATCAAGTTAAATGCCCCCTAGTGGCAATAAATATTTTTGCTAGGTGTAATATTTTTAATCTCAAATCGTGTAAAACCAGCTACAACAAGAACGCTTTGGATAAATGGTAAGAAAATATAGTATAGAAAATATCTATATATAAATATTTAACAATACAGTATTAAAGCAAAGTAGTAAAGTAAAACATGTAGTAAATCTGGTAAAACAGTGTCATCTGATCTGACATATTACAATGAATATTGACGACAGAATGATAAATCACAATGGTGTGTTTTCTTTAAGTCTATACATTTTGAATAATCAAGGAAAGGCTCTTGTATTCTGTAAAAGTTAAATAAAATCCTTTTTATTCCTATTGTGGCTTTGAGAAAAGAAGAGAAATATAGTTAACTTTTATATCCCATTGTGTGTGTGTGTGTGTGTGTGTGTGTGTATCAGCCCAGCCTATGCATTGGATCTACAACCCAAAAGCGCGTAAAGAAGATCTGGAGCCTTATCCTGAGTTTAGTCCTGAGTCTGTGCATAGTTTACATTATAACACTGACTCCACCGCTCCCAGTGGTTGCCAGAGATAAGATATATTTCACAGGCTCCCTGAGAAGAAACTTGTTTCCTGTGTGAAACTGCTTTCTTAATGTCTTGCCAAAGTGAAGTATTTAGTAACACACTTACAGTGTGAGATGTGCACATGTACTGTGTACAATTACATGCTTCTGATTAGCTTAATGGTGGTCCTTCTGTTGAACACAGTTCTTCTCAATTCCTCTCACTGGAGGTCAAAATAATTCTTATTACTATTTACATTTAAAATACATGTGATTGTTGTTAAATCGTTTGATAATAAAATTAATTAATAATGTTTTTTATATAAGTGGAAAATACATATGTTGGCATATTTCTGCTGCAATTTATCATATATCCACCAGGTGAATATGCGCATGCTTTACATTATAACACAGTGACTCCACCGCTCCCAGTGGTAAACCAATATAAGAGATATATTTCATTGGCTCCCTGGGAAGAAACTTGTTTCCTGTGTGAAGCCGATTACACAGAGCCCGATAGAAGGCACTGACCCTCTTCACACCTTGCATCACATTCATGTGTGTTTCAGATGGTCTTATCACAACCCGTACTTGTGATGAGACCATGAAACTAGTATTTACAACCACTACATGTGTGAATGCAGTAATGCACTGAACATCTAAAGCATTCAGTTACTTCCAGGAAAGTGAACTGTAATAACAACTGATTTGGAGATGACTGGAGATGTGATTGCCAATGAATAGCATCATACAGGATATGAAATAGTGCAGAGCATACTGAGGGGAAAATCTTAGTTTAATAAAGCATAACTTTAAGATCGGGGGTGGTATTTTTGTGAAATGCCTTAATAACTTAATGAGATCAATACTAATGATAAACATATTCACCCTGCTAATATCAGAAAATTGTGTAATAAACAGGGAATTAATTTTAAATGCAAAAAACTAATGATTTATTAAATAAGCCAATATGACCATTGACTGTTGTGTTTCATTGTGATTTCTGAATCTATTGTTAATGTAAAGGTCTGTTCTAAAGGCAAAATGTTTTTAAAGAGAATCACATGGTGTCTGCAGATATCAATGTGGAAGACTTCACCAAGCGTGTCTACACATTCGTTGGCCCAAGAACCATGTAGGACCTCCCACTCAACAATCAATCAGACAGAAAGGAGGTACGGTATAAGCTCTTAGCTCTACTACTGGTTTTTTTTGTAGAGGATGGCTATTATCTGATGGCATGGCACCTCTAATAAGTATTGGGACAACAGGTCTAGTATATTTTAAACAACATTTATCTTGTGTGGGCTGTATTGTGAGGCTACAAAATAGCCTTCATCCAGTTGCCTAAACTATTTTGTCGCAATACTTTCTCCCTGCTTATGGGACATACTGTAGTAAAATAACATATTTAAAAACATACATAGTTTTACACATTAGCATGTAAACATTTAAAATGTAATAATTGGAATATTCTCAACATATAATTTTGCTATTACAAATACAGTTTTTTATACACAGCAAAGTTGTATGTGTTGTTACCATTTCATGGGCAGTGTAAGGGTTTCCTGTCTCGCCGGCAGGACACCCACACTGACATTACGTGCACCTGGGTTGATTATGGAATAGGCGTCACCTGGGTGTTTTGTTAAGATATTTAAGGCTGGGTTTGGTATTGTTTCTTTGTGGGTTTTTGCGTTTAACGTATACACTTTTATGTGGAAAGGATACCCTAAAACCGTCGCACGTCTCTTTTGTACTTTGATTTTCCTTTTATTAAACCTTTTTGGAACTACTTCTGCTTTTCGCTGTTTTCCTTTTCGTTCAGCGCCTGCACTCGCACACGGCGTGTGACAGAAAAACCCACCAAAGCTTTTGTTTTCTTTCAAGTGCAGTATTTTTTGTGGGCGACTCCGGATATGGGCACAGCAGCAATTCTGCGGGACATACAGGACCAGATAGCGGCGATCATGGCTCAGCTGGGCTTGCCGGCTGTACCGACGGCTCCGGGACAGGGCACAGCGGCAAACCCGAGGGACGTAATGGACCAGATAGCGGCAAATCTGTGGGACATAACGGACCAGATGGAGGCGACCATGGCTCGGCTGGGCTTGCCGGCTGTACCGACGACTCCGGGAATGGGCACAGCGGCAA
>JAODUG010000070.1:0-11631 GCA_027564795.1 Aphredoderus sayanus | reverse complement strand
CACACACACACACACACACACTCACCTTTAAAGTGCAGGAGGTAGGGCTGGGCGATATGGACCAAATATTATATCCCGATATTTTTGGGCTGAATTCTGATACACGATATATATCGGTATTTTCTACAAAGTGGGCAAAAAAACAAAAAAAAGAGATTCCTTAATGATGGACAGGTCTAGCAATAGTAGCAAATTCACAGTTCTATGCGTTAGGCCCCATCCCTCAATAATATGCAATAAGTTAATTTATATAAAAATACAAATAAATTACAGTAGCAATGGTTTGCCTTAAAATATGTAGAATGTACCTGTTAAATGCCATTTATTTAAATGCATTTGTTTGTCAACATGTTAATAACAATGTTTAGCCCAAAAAAAAAGAATGCAGGAAAAAAAAAAATAATAATAATAATAATAAAAAAATAAAAATAAATCTACGTCATGACCAAATGTGTGATGTCACAAGCACTTTTATTAAATATAAAACACGACTGTGTAACCAAATGTAAACAGGCCTACCCTGATGACATAGATTTTTAAAATCCAACATACGTCCAAATAACTGAACCATTATTTTTCTTTTTACAAACTATTTCTTCAGCTGTGTCGAGGGAGAGACGGACATATTGAAATAGTCATGAACAAATGCATAATATAACTATACAGATATAACCGATAATGTCAAATGTTATATCTCTTTTGAAAACATTCCAATATAACGATATATATTGGTATATTGCCCAGCTCTAGCAGGAGGAATGTAAGCCACTCTAAGGAAAAATATGTTTTTATAAATCTGGTTTCAATTCCATAATGTGCTGAGGTGGGTAACCTTTAGCTTTAGCTTTGATTTAAAGCACCAATTCTATCTGAACTCGCCTTTGTATAGCTTAGCCTAGAGTAGCCAACCCTACCCACTCAGGTGTCTGGTTGAATGGTCACCAAGCCGCTGGCTGCACTTCTGTGTAAGTTGAGACAAGAGCTCGGGGGTCAACTCCGTCAGAAATCAAGACAGAGCATGAGAGGGAAGAGGTCTGTTCCTGAAGGCTCTTTTAATTAAAGTGACCGACAGAACCTGAGAGCCACAGGGTTAGCGTCTGCCATGTAGTGTTTGGGCTGCAAGGTAATTATGGTGTCCACAAGTCAAGAGGTGACACGACGGTGTACCCATACTTGACCTCCAGGATTCACACCCAGAGTTTGTTTAGTGTGGTGAATGCGAATTAAATGTGTCCGGCTCTGTGGGTGTGTTGTGTAGTGCAGGTAGGCTATGTTTGCAGTGGACATTCTTACTTTACTCCCAGTGACCGGCATGAGTAGCTCAACAAATATTTGAAAAGTTCTCCATTTACTTCTTCAGTCTAGTAACACTATGCGTCTATGCCCACGAGCTCAGGGAATGGAAATGTGTGAACTGCGAGAAGCCCTGAATAGCCCACTCTGCAGTATAAGAACCCATTCTACTGGCCCTCACTCTGCAGTATTAGAACCCATTCTACCTGCCCTCCTGTGTCTGGCCTGACCTTCCAGCTAGCATTGTGTGCATGACTAGAGCGTCTCTTTCACTTCGCTTTCTCCATCAGTCTGTCTCTTTCTCTCTCTCTCTCCCTCTTCTTTCACTGCCTTATAGCTCGCATCAGCCCAGAAAAGAAAGCAACCAATTTTTTTTTTACAATTATCATGCATTGCATGCATTGTGAAATTATCCCTAGAACGTTGTGATTTTAAACAAATAGTTATAAAGCTAGCATTGATCGCATCACATAGCATCATCCTTAGTAGGCAGTGAGTGACAGAGACAGGCAGATCATTACGTTAATGGTAAGGGTGGGTTTACAAAAGAAAAAATAACATAACAGCTCTAAAATTTGAATTTAAACTTTAAAATTATACAAAAAAGCTCATATTTTTTATACAATTGAATGGCATTTATGCAAATCTTCGTATTTTTCTTGATGATTAAAATATGTTATTAAAGAATTGTAATTCAATGTGCTATGTACTCTAGAATATCTGCTTCTCTGGAAGTAGATCTATTATGTTGCTCGTCTGAATTGTTGTCATCATGTTAATATAGCCTATGATACTACATATCTTCACTGTCCCAAACCATGCATACTATAGCCTAATATAGCCTTATAGACTACTGTTAACAGCTTACTACTAGTAAGCTAAAACTATACTAAAACTAGTATTATTTTATTTAAATATAGAAATGATATCATGAGCAAATAGTTAATGTTTATTTATATTATAATATATTTGGTTGATGTAAATTAAATACACTCCTTTGCAATATATTTGGAATATTTCTGCTTTTTAAACCACTTTCCCATCTCTTTAAATTTGTTTTTCAATTCATGAAAAATATACATGTAGAAAGTATAAAATCGTTATCGGTCAATTTTACAGGCTGAAAATCAGCCATTGGTAACAGCAAAAGAAAAGAAAAAAGAAAGATGTACAGTTTAGTGATTACTCATTAAGAACTATGAGCCCTCTAAAACAGAAGTTTTAAACTTAAGGGTGAACTTGACAGAATTGTCAATGTTCACTAAAACCTCTATTTCTCAGCCTGTAGCAGATAGAACATGAAATAAAAGATAATGGAGACCTGAAACCTTGAGATTCATTGGAAATAATAAGCCATGGCCCTAAACATCATTAACATTAATAAGAAAATCTATAAATGTAGGCTACATATTTCTACCAGTGTTTCTGCTAGAAATTTGTTTTGGAGATCAACGTGTCCTGGAAAGTATCAGTGTCTTGGAATAAACTGTGTTTATTATTGACCTTAACCCTCCTGTTGACCTTCAGGTCAAACTGACCCAACACACTACCTCTTTGTGGCAGACAGTGCCACAACAGAAGGCGGCAATCCTAATTCTACAGCTTACACAGACATATGATGTGCACTGCTGGCGTTTGAAACCCGAGTACAACAGGAGGGTTAAAAGGCACGAAAAAAGATACCAATAAATATATAAATACACACATCACTGACATAAAAGAGAACTACACAATCAGTTTGTGCTGTCTGTTGGCACAACCTGGTAGTGCGTTTGAAATGCGAGGACAACAGGAGGGATAAAAGTAATTGATAGGCAAGCTATACAAAGAATGACATCATCAAGTTACAGTATGAATGATGGTTGTTGTAGGCTCTAAAAGTCCCATCTGCTATGTTTCTTTTTAAATCACAGTTTATATGAAATAGTCAGTGGCAACGTTTAGGTAGGCTGCTATCAACATACCCATACATATATTAAATGATAATGTTAATTCATTATTCAGTGCGTCATTTCATCCATATGCCACAAATTACTGAATAACGGAAATGCTGATTTCTACACATATAATTAATTAGCTTAGTTATTATGCATTGCAATGTAATGTATCATCGTCATTATAATCGCCAGAGGCATTTATTACCATGGTTAATATTTTTATAGACAGAGTTTGACTACAGCATGGGTAGGCTTATAATGGCAAACTGTTTTCCAGCTATCGTGAAATCAGACAAACTTGCTGTAATCCTCCTCCTCCAAAATATGTCTCTCACCCAGTGAGCCTTGGTCAGCAGTCACATCATAATCTGGGTCAAAATCTTTATTGTTGTTTTTGTCCTCAAAGTAACTGTAGGGCGGCAGTGGCACAGTGGGTAGAGCGGGGCGACTGATTGAGAAGTTGCTGGTTCAAGCCCTGCTAACTCCTCACCAAGTGTCGAGGTGTCCTTGAGCAAGGCACCCAACCCTAATTGCTCCCAGTGGTCAGGTATCTCCTTGCATGGCTGACATTGCCATCGGTGTATAAATGTGTGTGTGAATGTGAGGCAATCATGTACAGTGCTTTGAGTGACCGGTAGGTTAGAAAAGCGCTTTATAAATGAACGCTGATTTGATCTCCAGCCTTTAGCACTAGCTTTGGAAACGTTTATGCATACAGACGTGAACAGTGAATAATAAATAATGCATTTAGTTTCCCCGCATGTATTTCAGGGAATCTCTCTGCATTTTATCCGCTTTGTATCTCCAAAACAATGGCACAATCTAAAACGGGCTCTCGTCCAATCCGGTCTTGAAAGGAGAAGCACGCAGACGGTCTTAGAGGGATGCAAATATTGCATCCAGGCTCAGAGTTAACAGGGTTTTTTTGCAATAAATTGTTTAACAATTAGGCCTAGTTTGAATTTAACTTCTCGGAGGTTACATTTTGGTGATGATTTTTAAATACATTGTGAGAACTACTTTATCGTGTGCCTTGTAGGGGGTAGCTGGGCTTCTGAATTCTGGGGCTTGTAGTATTAGCGGTGTGCATTCTATATACTGGCTGGCCAGTTATGATAGATGCACCTTTGGTGTGAGCACGCAATTATTGAAGATGGTGAATGATAGAGAGGGAGAGTGCAGGTAATTGAGATTAGACTACAAGTGGTGTCAACTTACTCTAGAGATGAAACCTTCAAATACACATCCTTATCTTGTTTCAAAAAAGAGGAAACATTGGGCTCTCCGGCCTGTACACTATTCAGCTTCCCCTTTTGTGAAGCATGAAGGCCGTAAAACATGGAAGGCTAGGGTGGAAGGCAGAGGACAGCCTCCCACCACAAATACAGCATCTTTAGAAACTCTACAAGCTGCTTTTCAGATTACCAGCACTGCAAACTAGGTAATCTCTCCCTGGCACAAATGGACTTATATAGCAAGTGCAAAGTATGCACAATTCATTTTCAGGACCACCTCTCCCTACTTGAATCCAGTTTGTTGTTTTGGACTCCCGATAAAGCCTTTTGTTGTAAGCCTGTGGAGCGTTGAGCATGCATTGTCTTTCTGCTATTGTGTGACTAGGAAGTATGATTGCATGCCCTTAAACCTCCAATAAAGGCAATACTAATGCACTGATTACTTTGTCTTGTTAGGACTCAAAGCTGCAAACTCTTGGAGACTAGGCATTCACCTTAACTGCTAGACCGACATGCCACAGTTACATGTCAGTAGAGGTTTAAGTGTAGATGTCTAGCTCTTAGTAAAATTAAAGCTTACAATTATTTTTTACAAATCTTTGAATATGTCACATAGAATACATTCCAAGAAGTTAAACTGTAAGGATTATACTTTGGTAAGAACACAAACACAGATTTGAAACCACGATCTCTTGGTTGTCAGTCAATCATCTTAACCTGTTTGCCACTGACGATATAGAGTGGAAGGAGATATTTGAGTTTCTTGTGAGTAAATAGCTAACAGCTAGCCCGTACCTAAAACATGTAGACATTTGATTATTATTATATATTATTAGATTTATTATCTTTTATAAAAATGAAAACAAATAAATAAAATAAAAAATAGAAGCGGTACTGCACAGAATCCGGACACAGCTCTCTCTTTGGGCATACAGTGCTTGGATAGCCTTTAGAAGGGAACCCCTCACCCCATATTCCCTCAGCACCTCCCACATTATCTCCCCGGAGACTCGGTTATACGCCTTCTCCAGATCCACAAAACACATGTAGACCGGATGGGCATACTCCCAAGCCCCCTTCAGGATCCTTGTGAGAGTACAGAGCTGGTCCGTTGTTCCACGACCAGAACGGAAACTGCATTGTTCCTCTTCAGTATGAGGTTCAACTATCGGCCGAACCCTCCTTTAGACTTTACCAGGGAGGCTGAGAAGTGTGATTTGATAAGTGCGAAGTACAATTTATTGGATAGTATTCCTGTACATTGAACACTTTGTATAGAACCTATGTATTATTCTGTTTCATTGGAAACATATAAAGCAGTCAACAAGGTAACATCACACAGGCACAAGTTGACCACAGTTTCAAACCTGCGTCGTGTTCTTACCACTGTAAATTCTTCCACCACTGTTGCCATGTAGGCACCCCAGTGAGAGAGGAGTAAAACCAAACAGGGAAACATGAGAGGAGGCAGGGTGGTTCCTTGGCACAGGTTTGAGTAAAGCCATGGAAAGAGTTAGCTGCTGCTAGGCAGGCAGGCGACACATTGTTCAGTCTCAGCCAAGGAGAGGCTTGTTTTGTTACCCCCCACACCCACCCCACACTCAGTCTGTTTTGTTAAAGGGAGGAGTAAAAATTAACGGGTCCCAAATTCCAGACTCAAAGCCAGCCATTCTCTGCTCTTGAACTTGCTTTTTTGTCTGTGTTAGAAGAACAAAAAGAACAACTGAATGACATTTTTATTGTCGGAAAAAATGTCAGATAGGTTGGGATAATGTTGTGTTCAGATGGAAGGAAATCTAACCTCAATCTCAATGTGACAGGGCGGTGTGATGAAAGGGGAAAAAGTGACTTACAGAGTTCTGGCAGATCAGATCAAATCAGATCAAATGTTTCCTCTCCCTTCATATGCTTTGCATCAAGCGGAGACACGCATGATGTCAACGCCTATGAATATGTGTGTCTTTGCACACATAAGAAAAGGCTCGGAGCAGGGACACAAGTACTGCTTTCCAAATGTCAGAATAAGGAGGGAATTGAACAGAACAGGATGGAGGAAAGAAATGTGAGATGGCACACAAAGATAACAGACCATTGTCTGCATAATGCGGGTTTAAATGTATTGCAGCGGGTGTTGTGATATGTCGAGCCAACTCACCCACACTATATATTGCTCAACATCGAGAGCTCAACACCAGCTTGGAACCACAATTTCCTCATCAGCTCTGGAAAGGAAGCCATGTTGTAAACATAACCACAATTTTCTTCTTCTTTTTTTTGTACTTGGCCTTGAAACTTTTTGGCATCTTATGTGTACTGCGCCTTTCAGAAAAAACAGCTCAACTGCCTCTTACTGTTGCCCCCATTTTCCTACCTTCTAAGTACTGCCAGTGTATCCTGAGCGGTGCTGGATGTTACCCAAAGTTTACGTTGCCCTGCTATTCAACCTGACCCTTCCCTGACCTTCCCTACGCTTGGCTCTCTGGTCATTAAATGGTGGACGTAAAGCTGTGACCGCAGTCAGTAAAGCACATTTGGCATCATTAAGCCAATTAAGTGTCCCTGCCTTGATTACTTCTCAAGATAGTGTTTGAAGAGTGGAACCTGCATTTGTATAGGGCCCTGCCAGACATTACCACCCCCCACACAAACTCACACAGACAGTTTACATTTAGTGAGTCATTTAGACTGTAAACACAGTGAAAGGGCTTGCTTTGATGGTTTGGGAGTGAAGTCACGAAAGGTCACAGACCCTCGGATAAAAAGACCCCTCCTCCTCTCTGTGAAATCCTCTCCTTCCACTTCAACATACAGCCATTTTGCTGTATGTATGTATGTAAGTTAGCAGGCAGAAATAAAATAACAGCGAGAGCCATTCAAAACTACTTTCCCAGAATGACTGGAGTGATTCGAGCCTTATTTTCTTAGATGCAAGGTTTATAAGGGTGCTGGGTCAACTGGTCACTCTTTAACAGAGGTGGAAGCTAGTTCATAGTTTGCACCCTGGTACACTCTTATGCCATCTGGCAGCCATAAATGGAGCTGGGGATTAGGTTAGGTTGAAGAGGTTCTAGAATTCCTGTGTGCCTCAACTTTTGCAGGTCAGATGTTCAGCCCTGTCAGTTTTCAGCTTACAGATTTTGTTGTTACTTTGGATGGGCCAAGTTGCAGTTACTTTTCTATAGGCATTAAAGCAATGTTATAGTCATTGAGGTAGCTCAAAAGTCCACACTCTGAAAAAAATCCATCCATTGTATCTCTCCAATCCATTGTTTACTGAAATTATGTTTATTGAAAACATACTGTACATATAACATACTGATATCCACAAACCTAATAGGTGTCTCTTGAGTGTATTCTCATATTACTCCGGTATGCACACTCAAATTGGTGTAGTGTTTTAATTTGAGATATATTTAGATTTATTTTGGAGTAAATCTGTCTCTTACCTTTTGTGATAGATTTTGAAGATAATGTTGAATATATCTGATAGCCCACAGGTCGATGTTGATGTAAGATGCTAATAAAATGTAGGCCTAATAATTTAAAACTACAATACAATTTTCACGTATTGCTGTAATAGAATAAAGTCAACCAATATGTTCTATCATTTAATTTCCTGTTATGGCAGTCATTTCAGAAGGTTAAATGAAGGACAGTGCTTCCAAACCTTTTTCTCTATACATATGATTCACGTGTGAGACATGAAACTGAATACAAGCAGAAATGTGTTTCTTTTACCATCACAAATTCGTTTTTCCATTCACTCTTGAAACTTCTTCTCAACCCATGGGTCCATCTTAAGCCTCAGTTCCATTACTTCATTGGCAGAAAAATGATATAGACATGACCAATAACAAAATGGTGATTGAAAATATCAGCACCACCTAAGCTGGACAAGGCAGAAATAACAGCCCAGACTAAAAGTTTAAAATACGAAGCAAGAAGCCAAACTTTAGAGCGTCCCTTATGTGCTGTGTTCCAAATGTTTCTTTGATAAGTAAACACTTAAAGCACATATTCACCACTTTTTTGATCTCCAAAAGACTGCAAGCAGAACCCAGTGATCCACAGGTCTGACTGTAGTATACAGGCTGCTTGAGGAGAAAGGCCTGGGGTGAAAAGAAAAACCTTGGGGACATTGCTTTTGTCCCAAATTACAGCTAATCCCTTTAGCTGCAGACAAAGTGAAGGCCCCCAGCTAGCATGCTCAGAAGACAACGGAGGAATGTAACATAAACCAAGCCATTTCACCTCCCACGGTGAAGAAAGTCAAGACCCATCATCTGTCTTTTCTCTTTTGCTATTTATCTGCCCTTTGTGATGAAAATGCACAACTTCTTCTTCTTTGCAAAGCCTGAAATATGCTAATCCAAGAGATGTTAGCCAGACCAATCCCGTTATAACCATTGGTCTATTTAACATAAAACAGGAGATTAGAAGGGGCATTCTTCAATCTCCTTAAGTGATTAATCAGCATATTGACCTGTGTTGTGAAAATGGAAGTTTACTTTCATTGAGCCCTAGATCAATGGTGATGTAGAGAACTAGGCTACATCATTTGGATGCTGTTTTAATGCCCTTAGCCATCATTAACATAGTATGAGTAGATTGTCAACTGCAAGCTGCAGGGGTGCATGTGTGTGTTTCCACTAGTGTGGAAGTGTTTGTGTCATAGTGAAGGAAAGGTAATTTGGCTAAGGAAATACCTGCACCCCTCTCTAACACAGTCGGGGGCCTTCCTTGTCTTGATACTTCCCCTTTCTTTTATAGGGAGAGATGGGGACACTGGGGCCCTTTTATGATCTGCCCTTCTTAAAGCAATTACTGGCTTTAATGAAGATACCTGGAATTTGACAGGACCCTTCACTGTGTCACTTAAGCCAAGCCAGGAAAAATTAAAAACGTCTGATGGCTCTGTCTAGGCATTTTTTGATGCAAGATGCGTGAATGAACATTGAAGAGCACCTTACATGGTTCTATGGTTTGTTTGTAACCAAGCCTCATTAAGCTGCTATGTATTCTTAACCTTCTACCTTGAATTTATTTCATAAATTTAGTTTTTATCCTAAATTCTTTAACGTGTTTAAGACTTTGACAGTGTTAAAATGTAATGATTTAAAGGACTAAACCAACGCACTCAACCCATTTTTATGTTAAAAGCTTTTATTTTAAAGGGCATGTCAAACTAGGTCAATTAAAAGACAGTGGATTAACACTACCACCCACACAGAGTGGCTACATCTAGCCTCAGATTGCAATATTTCTTTATTGTCATATTTTTGTATTATGCTTTTTTGAGTCAGTTATATTGTACCACATACAATACCTAACCATGCATTTTCTTCTCTTTTTCATGTGTCCTTGGTGTGCTTCTTGAAAACAGGTAAGTGGCAAAATCTGCTATGCTTCATACTACGCAACCCATTTTATTGTATGAATGTACAGGAAATACCACTATTCTATTATGCTTTGCCTGCTAGCAGATCTGCTGCAAAAGGGGATTGCTGTCGAGGTTAAGTGTCAGAGGTGGTCCTATAAGGGATGTCATGTGGGGTTACAAGAAATGTGATGCAGATTCCCTGCAACATGCATATACGTTCTCATAGCATAACTGGGAAACAGTTGGGGTAGAGTTTGAGATCTCTGCCCCAACCCGACCGACCCATGACCCGATCGGTCTTTATTTCTCTCATATTTCACCAGGCAGGCTTTGGACTGGGTTTGGGATGTATTTCCTAATTAATGCTTATGTATATATACATATGCAGCATGTTTAGAAGCCTAAAAACAATTTGAGTCCTATCTCAGTCAGATCTGTTGCAGCCGTTGTAGCCATCAAACTATTCCAGTTGCCTTTTGTCCATCGCTGATCCGTTGTTGACATTTTGAGAGAAATGCGAAAAGCAGGATTGGTTCCAAGCTATTTTCACAAATAATTAATGTTGAAAAAGTTAGAATGACTCCTGTTCTTGCTTAATTACCTATCATACAATATAATTATAAAATATAAAGATTTAGGCTAATGAGATAATTGTTTGGCAGCTGCATCTCTGTGCTTTGTTTAACACTAGAAGTGCCGACCACCGGTCATTTGAACGCTGTGAATTTTTTTTTATATATTTTGTCACACAAACAAATTCCTGGGGCCTCATTTATCAACCGTTCGTATGCATGTGCGTACGAATGAATCAACGCAAAAGTTGGGATTTATCATTCCAAGAGATTTCTTAGAAGTGTGCAGAAATATAAGATCTAAGAAGAATTCCAAGTTGTGAAGCAAGACAATTGCATCATGAACACGGGAACGCTATAGACCTATAAGATTGAAATCAATAATTAAAATACTTTGCCAGGATTTCAATGAAATATTGAATTAATGAAATATTGTAATGATAGAATTAAACACCATAAGGGGAGTTGTTAATATTGGCAAATTGATGCAGTGTAGTTTAATGTATGATACAACAATACTATGCACGTGGACCACTATAAAATACAGTCAATTAATATGGAATATCTAATAGAAGATGGCAGATCTAGCTGTGTTGGAAGATTTAGCACAAGCTGCATTTCGTCGAGAGCGCATTTTTAGAGACAGGTATGATTTGTTTGCAGAAAGTAGTGAGTGGCTCATTAGCAGGCATCGTTTCCCTAAATGCATTTTAGTGGAATTATGCGAGGACCTAAGACCAACTTTACAGAGACAAACAAGGAGAACGAATGCCATTCCAGTGCACATTCAGGTCCTATCCGCTTTGGGTATCTTGTCGACGGGCACTTTTCAGCGTGAGATTGCTGATCGGTCTGGCATCTCACAACCCTCCATCAGCCAAACGATGCCTGCTGTTTTACACGCAATCATCTGTAAATCCCTTTAGTTTTCCGTACACAGTCGCACTACAGCTGGAAGTCAAACGAGGCTTCTTTGAGGTCAACGGCTTCCCAAATACAATTGGAGCGGTGGGCTGCACCCACGTTGCAATTAAACCTCCATCCCTGAATGAGCAATGAACAGCAACGTTGGCCTTCGCTTACAGGAGGAAGCTGTTCAGGATGGCTGGCTTATTGGTATGTCCAGAGTCTTCCCCCACCCCTTGACCCATCTCACCACCAGATGGTGATCAGTTGACAGCTCCGCCGCACACTTCACCTGAGTGTCCAGAACA
>JAODUG010000059.1:0-11632 GCA_027564795.1 Aphredoderus sayanus | reverse complement strand
ACACAAATCATACACAATCAGATGGCGCCGCCGTGTGGCTAAATACTATATTACGAGTACATTACGAGGGTTAATACCTTGACACACCTCTTTAACTATGCTCAACCTTTGGATAAATGTTGCTGTAGAGCAAAGAAATAAATAATTAAATGGTGCAGTCCATGTACCTGCAAGTAGTGATGTTACTGAACCAGTAGGGGGTGGTAAGGGGTCTGCTCTCATTGCGGAAGTCCTCAACATTGAATACAGACAGGGTGTTGTTGATGTATCCTACCATAGTGTGCTCAGTGTGATCTCCATAGGGATACACAGAGAAAGACCAGTAGTACACCAAGCGTGGGATCATGTCTGATGTGAACGCAATGATCATTGCCTATTGTAAAAATGCCAGGAGACAAAGTAAGAAAGTTGATTAGTGGAATTATTTTTGTTTACACCTCAGCACCCAATCCACATGACTAATAACAATGTCAACACAGGATGTCAGGGCGTGGGAGTTTAAAAATAGCAGAGCCCACATTATTTTGAAAACAGCACACAACACAATCGTGTAGGGAGTTATGGTCAGTAGAAGGATGTATATTATGTCATTTATCCTATACGTTCATTAATCACACACTTAACCACCACCTTGCACAAACAAACAATAGTCATTAAGCTCACACAAACAAGTCAAAGGGTGTCTATGCACTAGAAGTGGCTTACATTTGTTACCACAGCCAGGATAGCGACTCCTTGCAGAATGGGTTGCCAGGCCCCTATATCTTGGGCTTTTTCTGGCACCATGCGACGGAACTGGGTGGTGATTTTCCAGGCATCGACGCGGATCTCACACAGGTTGTTGACCAGAGCCAGGACCGGGGCCAGGGGAAAGGACGCCACAAACAGGGTCACAAATCCAAACTGGATAACTGCAAGATAACATCATTGGACCACAAGTTCATACACTGTAGCACATACATACACTGCTCCTCCTTCTCAATAGGTTGACAACAAAAGTCTAAAGGATCAGTCCTGGATCCTGCGCTACAAAAATGTTGATACGTTGGTTTGAAATCTCATGCCCCTCCTGCATGTAATACTGAGTGGTTGGCACTTTTCTCTACTCCTCCCCCAATGCTCTATAATAGGCTGCTATTGTTGTCAGCCCCGATTTTAAAAACAAAGACATGCCGGTGCACATACAGTACTGTAGGTATGCAAAACCACACTATCTATGTGTAGACACACACCTGTACGAACATGAAAATAGAAGGAACAAACACACACACACCCATACTGTATGTGTGGTCATGCATGCAAACACACTTTGAACAAGGTGTGTTGGCCACCTCTTACCCATCTCTAGATACTCGTAGAACAGTCCCAACTTTCCAATGGGCTGAAGCTGGTAGTCCTGTTCCCAGCGAGGAAGCACCTTCTCTGAGCCCGCGCGTGTGCAGTAGCGGAAAATCAAATTTTTCACCCACCTGAGGACAAGTAGTGGCCAGAATTACAATCTCATCTGTGCAATGAAGACTTGGTTTTATGATTATGATATTATGATACCTCTTTCTGCCGAGTCCCTCTACATCTCCCCCAGCCCCTACATCACCCCTAGGCTCACACCACTCTCTCCCCATCCACCTACAGCCCCATGCCCTACCTCGCTGTTGTTTATTTCAAACATAAACAGTGAACTGAGGCAGTCATTCTGGAGATGTGGACAACTATATACAATAGCTCTGCTCTATGTATTGAATATTAGGCAGGATCAGGTTTACAAAATGTTCTTATACTGTATATAGTTCTATGGTTGAAATGGCCATTACTTACGGCACTAACACCTCCTGCATGTTATTCCAGATGGCTTTGCCACCCATGATGATGGTGAGCTGGGTGGTCAGCTCAAACAGACATCCACCAGGATCACACTACAAAAACCAGACAGAACACTCAAATCCATAAAGATATGATTTATATATGTATATTACCCAATGATGAGTAGATTAATATTGTTAGATGAGCAAAACATTCACAGAAATATTTAACAGATACAAATACAACTTGAAATGTCAGCGACAATGCAAAACAATGAAGATTCATAGACAATTGTTACCTCCTCATTGCGGTACTTCCCCAGAAGATAAACAGGCTGTCCGGGATAGCCAACAACTTTTCCCTTAATAAAGGCAATGTAGAAACAGGAGGAGTAATAGTTGACAAACTGAAAGAGGAACATCTTCAAAGTAAGACTGTTCTCATACTCCGTCTTAGTCCGAGGAAGCTCTATTAGAAACAAACATTTGAATGGTATCAGTGTAAGAAATAACGAAATATTGTAGTCTGTTACAGTGTGCACTGATACAAAAATATAATAATAAAGCTTTTGGTTCTGTGTAGCTCAAATATAATTAAATTAATGCATGCACTATTATTTCTTTATTTCTTTTAAATAAATAAAAGTATATATTATTTATTTATTGTCTGTATGTTTTGTTTAGATACATGCAATGTAATGTTAATCAAATGTTCTGCTTTTCATGCATGTGAGAGAAAGGAAATGAACAGAATTCTATTCCAATTGTCTACATTGGTATTGCACCAAATAAACACTATACAGGGTACACCCAGCCAGTTGACAGTCTTCACAAAGATGTCTCACCAAAGTCAGTGATCCAGATGGCAACCTTCTCATAGAGCATGTTAAGGATCATAATGACAATGAAGCTGATGAGGGATGCGGTGACAGCGGTGGCCATCTGAGGGGTCACATACTCCTTGAAGGGCTCCAGTTCCTTCAAGTCCTGGGCCCTGAGCTTAGCCGAGAAGGCGAAGAACACGGCCAAGCGGTACACAATGATGGCCACTACAGACGCCACGATGAGCAGAATCTAAACTCAGCAGTTTCACATAAAAAACATTCAATCAAAAGAGAGAAAACTCTGTGATAGCAACCTAAAAACAATAATATTATATTTTAACTACCCAAAATAAGACGGTCCCCATTCCCAGGGAAACCCGAATACATCGTCCGCAGGCTGTATATGGCACCTTTTCTTTCATCTAAAATATCAAAATGAATATAATACAAAATGATTTAATTGCAAGGCACCAAAATGTCTTCATCATTTAAAAGGGACACTCCTTGATTGCCATAATGTCTTCCCGGTTAATGTTTTGAAAAACAAATCTGGGAAAAAAATGTCATAGGGGGAGGTGTGTCACTGACATTGCAGGAACATTGGGTCTGGCCACAAGAGGAAGTCCAGACACAAAATAAGGAGTGTACCTATGAATATATGAATCTGTTTTCCAATACATCTTACACGTGTGACAGCATTTATCCTGTCGTGAACACACTTGGCCTCGTATTCCGGACGTGGATGCTCCTCTTGTTCCAGGAATTCCACAGTGTCCCAGTCATACTCTAGCTCTACCTGGTAACGCTTCCAGAACTCTAGGAATAATGTCACTGGAGCCAGGAAAATGAAATGCAGAGGCACCAAGTTAGCTATTAAAATAGGACCTGGAATTGTCTTCATGTTTTTACAATCAAGAATAGAATGACTCACCCCAGATGGGCATAAAAACAGCAAAGATCAGGGTCCCAAAATTATCAAAAATGTGCAGTTTCTACAGGAAAAACAAATAAAACATGTATTGCAAACTCATATGAGGTTACTGCTTGATGTATTGCAAGTTCTATCAATGGAAACTGAGTATGCAAGCACCTAGTGAAGGCTCTCCGAGCTGAGACAGACTTACTTTAGAAGCTTCACACGTGCTGTTTAACCTCCAGTATCCACATTCCTGGTCACACTGTGGACACATCACAATAGATCCCCCGATGTCTGGGTCACACACCTCTTTGCTGAGGACAAGGGTCAGACATTTCAAAATTAGTAGTTAAATGTATGAATAATTCCCATTTTAAATTCATTTTACATAAATAGCCTGTTTTTTCTATTTATATTAGGACAATCTTAGCTATTGCTTAGGTACACAGGGAGACATTTCTATAAGTTACCAGTGCTCACCACCCAGTTATGATACAAGATACTGCTATAGTGTTTATACAACAGAAGTTGAAAGAACACTCAAAAATACTGAACAAAATGTAAAAATGCATGATTAACAACAAGTATACCTCCATGTGCTAGTTTCTTGAGTCTGGTATCCATAAATGAAACAAGCAAACCCCACAGCAGCAGCGAGTGCAAGCATGAATGTGTAGAACCCCAGCCAGGCAAAATAAATGCCAATCTTTTCTCCATAATACTTCCTGTGGAAGTATTAACAATAGTATTAGTAAGTATTATTGCATCCATACAATTGTTAGTTCACAGTAAGACTAACTCATGTCTGAAACTGTACTGTACAGTACATGAAATTCATGCTAAAATATATATTCAAAATTAATGATTTTGTTACCTTATAAGATCAAGTGGCTGCATTTTGTAGAAGCTTTTCGGATGGGCCCATTCCTCATAAAGCAGGTATCTCTCATTGGGACAACCATCTTCTTTAGATCTATGATTGAATCGGCACTGAATATAAGAAACAGAAAACATAATAACAAATATAACAATTGTTGTTGTTATATTTTACTTTACAAACAAAGTAAACACACACAGAACAGCTGCACTTACTGTAAAGTGCTGTTGATAGAAACACGATACTGTACCATGAATTGTGGTTTTCTTTCATTTTAACAGTAGAAAGGTATGAGAGATGCCCACCATTCCTTTGAGAAAACATTAAAAGGGATAAAACTGTACAATGATAACTGGAATAAACATCTCACTTACATCATGAAGGGGATAGGCAGCCTTGTAGATCCCATGGTCCAGTAACTTTGTGATGCCAAACTTCTTTATCTTCCCTCGTACTTCATAGGGAGTCCGGCTCAGGATATAGTATGCCTATACAGCAAACATATAATATCATTAAAAGTAAAGCATTATGCATTACACAAGCATTATTCTGAAAAAGTAAACCATATACTGTATAAGAACCGTATAAAACCAGTTAATGGTAAATGTTTAGTTACAAAACGCACACAAGAACATGTTAAAAACTTGTTGTGTGTTTCATATTCCGCAATCTCATAATGAATAATGTGGAACACACACTGATATCGACTATCTGAAACAATACAAATGCTCAATATACAGCTAAAGCAACAGAGAACTTAAACCTGCCATTCTGCTCCGCATAGACGGTGTGAAGAACATATCCTGGTTTTTAATGTAGAAGTACTCCTGGCGATCTTTTGCAAAGGGGGCTGTGAAGAATTCGGCCTCCTTGCCGATCATGTCTTCGCTGGGGTAGAAGTACTTGGTGAGGCAGGACAGGAAGCTCAGTGGGGATGGGTGGGGGCTAATGTCGTTGGGCTGCAGGGGCATTTTGATGTGCATCACCTCAGCGTAGGTGCACAGTACCTCCCATGGCATGTGGACCTTGACATACATGAGTTTCTCATCTACTACCTACAGACAGGGAAATTAATGAATGAATAGTGGATATACAGTAAGTACAGCAGACATAACATAAGAAAAAACAAAACCTTTTCTATATTTGGATGGCTTTGGATTTATTCGATGATTAAAACTGCGTCTATATATATGTGTGTGTGTGTTTCTATATTTCCTGCTAGTGTGCAAGTAGCTACACAGATACAGGCAATACAATTAATATATCTTAAGATTGTGCCCCAATTGTAGTTGCCTATACAGTTTCACTTCATGAATTAAAGGGAGATTTGCTAAGAGAACAACCATTTTCTGTCCTGCCAGCCCGTCCTGCACCCTCTCCATACCCAAAATGGACACTTTGTGTGTGGTGCATGCCACTTACTGATCTTGTGGCCTCCAACTCTATTCCTGTCTTCATCAAGCTGGCCTCAAAGTATTCTCGCTGTCGCTGGGTAGCAGAGCACAGGAAATGGATTCAATGAGCCTTGTGTTTAAAACTTCACTTATCAACAAATCCAAGATTGCAGTGAGCTTTACATGAAGCAGCAAGCATGCACATGCATTGTATTCAATAGTATGTTGGCCATAAACATAGTTTCACTTAACAAGCATTTAATTTAACCGGAGATGAAAAACACTGAATGCATTTCACTTATTGCACTTCTTTGGCTCTGTTGGAAGTGGCCAACATCCAGGTGAACTATTATTTTACATTGTTGTAGCAATAGCTTAACAAGTAAAGGTGTGCCTGGCAAAGGAGGCTGCACTCCTGATCACTCTAATTAAGCTCTGGGATATTGCAGCACTACTTTAACCCTAGTAACTCTCAAGCTTTACTTTAAATCAGCTTTCACAACCATCCACCGTATGTGGGGAAACTGTCCACTAAACATCTGCTCTCTCAAAAGCAGTAGGCATGTCAATAATGTGCTTTAAACTAGAACCATATAAACACGTTGGCTTACTGATCAATTAAGTCAGTTGAACATGGATAGTGTAAATAAATACTGATCTTGCCTGACACCAATGAACTTGACATGACTTTGCTCATGCCACATTGCAGTAGCAATGTAGCAAAAAACCATTCATACAGAAGTTGCAGCTCAAACTGCTTTACTATTGAAGAAACTGAAAAAAAAAAAAGGATGACTTGGTTAAATAATAAGGATGAAAAGGAAGTTTTAAATCTACTGGTACATAGAAAATATCAAATAGTTAAACAAGGATATCATGGGAAAAAATATAAAAATAAATTAAAATAGCAAAAAAGAGTTTAATATAAAACTAAAATACAAAATGTTTACCATTTAGGGCTGACAAGCAAGATTTAAAGATTTCAAGCAATTTATTATTTATCAGTTATGGAGCTTATAGCTGTACATGGATCCATACATGGATAAACACATTTGCAAGCACTATATTAGTATGTCCATCATGACTTTGCTTGTGAAAGGCAGAGCTAACACTGCAAGAAACACCTGGCTGTGTACCTTCATGATTAAATCCCCCCTCTTTCCCTCACTATACATGCAAATAAACAAAAACACACAATAATTATATTCTATTCTAAGTATAAAGAAGATAAAGCATGAGCGTGAGCATCATGAAGAATACAAATGATAAAATATAAACAGCATAGTTACAGCAACTGTTGAATATGGCTACTTTACAAGTAGGAATAATTCCTGTAGATATTTCATATATATGTTTTTCGATTTATGGATGACAAGCCACCTTGGTGTCATTCGTGCTTTTGTGGTATTACTTAATGTCTTGAAAAACACAGATATATTCAAGACTTTTACAATTGTGCACGTTTACAAGATTCCATTACTGTATGGTCAGTATTAATTTCAGAGTATGTTGAGATTATAAAATATTTCAAGTCAACCACGTAGCCAACCTATGCTAAACTTCATTGGCATAGATTAAGTGAGTGTATTGTCTTAATTCTCCAGGATGTGAATGTAAATAAAGCAGGTAAGCAAGAAGACAGAGCACTATTTGCTCAGCAAACATGCATCCTTTTGTATTGTTTGTATTTCAGTTCCATTTACTGCAAGTCCTTCTTTTGATTGGTACAATAATTATCTTTCTGATAAAGTTACCATAGTTTAAAAATACATTATGCTAAGCAGCATTAATGCTGCTGTATACGGCAGTGTCAAGTTACCTATTATGGAATGACGTGAAATTCAGCTAAGGTCAATCAAGGATGTGTAAATCAAAACAGCTGTTTTTACTTTATTAACATTGCCCATGATTTAATACTAACTCTAATTTCAATTATGTACCCCCAACTAACCAGAAGTAAAAAAAACTAATAATACTTGCCTTTCGTCGTTGGAACACATGCCTCTTCTCAAACTCCTTCTTGTCCTCGTCTTCGTAGACAAGGACAAAGTCGATTCTCTTCACTCCATCATTGAAGAATAAAGAATCCGGATTGTTGTTAAACTCTGTCTGAAGGTAAAAACAAGGTTCACTGGGTAAATCTGCAGGCTCAAATTTATATATGTCCTCCTCCATACGATTGTACATGCTGAAAGGACAGTTAGAACTGTCCTGAAACTGTTAAAGCACTGTTTATGCCCACTGAGTTGTGTGTCATGTGACTGGAGTAATCCAGTACGGAGGTAACCTAGAGTAAACAGACATTTCACCATCCGCCCATCTAATTGCTATAGACCAATGCACAAATCATATCATGTTCCATTTTTGTTAAGAAAAGCTCCTTACAAGTATCCTTACATTTAATTTTAATTTATTATGCTATACATGTTTGTTTTATTTACACTTACTTCTGCTTAATACTGGCATTTAGTTGGGAAAGGATACATAAATATCTATATTTAGTACCTACCTACTAATAATAATAAAAAGTATATAAATGTAGCCTAACTCATATGTCTCGAGGTTCAAGCGTATTACTGTGTGTATACAGTACATACATAGCATGTATGCATGTTATGAGTTTCCTAGATGTGGCTTGAGCACTTGACCGATTAGTCACTATTAACATATACAGTACATAGTGATACCAGTATAACGTGTTTTCACTCACTAGTTGTGCTTTCTGTATAGACTCTCCTTCTCCGATGGATTGGTATGTCGGTAAAAACTCTTCAGGGTAAACTGTAAGGAAATGTTAGGTGTTAGATGTTATATCTTAGGTTATATTAGCTATGAAGGTGTTGCCAAGAAAGCTCTTTAACAGCACTGGACTGCTTTTCTTTCTCATTGCTACAGCTACCCACATTCACACATACATTATTGTACAGTATTTCCTATATAACCAAAGCCTTCTAACACTAGCCACAAAGATATTTCATTAAAATGCTCAGGTGTATGCTGCTGTAGTTACAGTAACTTGTTGTTGGAAAATAATATTATCCAATTGCACATTCTTGTATGCCATTGCATTAAATCTTAATTCTGTGGTAGAAAACACAGAGGTGTCCACCCAGTTGTTGCATTAAACTGTAAGGAATTACTTGAGACGCCTGTTGCACATTAAACAGAATTCATTAACAAATTAAGAAGTAGTCTTAGTGGTTAATGAAAAACAATAGTTTGCTTATTGGAAATATACTGTATGTGTAACAAAAGTGTTACTGTATTTCATAGTCAACATAACATTCAACTATGAAAACAACAAAGTGTTCCATAGTTAAGCAGACCACTATGAGAATGCTAACCAAAGGCAGCTGTTGTTTTCAAAACACTAGCCTGGCCTTGGTAACAGTCATTTGGAAGAGTGGACTTTTCCATGCCTTTTTCAACTAAATTTGTCATTTATTATCAGTGTGGCCGGCTATATGAGCAAATGCATCCCTCCGGTTGACCTAAGGCAGTTCAGCAGACTACAAGCAGAGGGAGCCAACTGTGAAATGTCATTAATCTGTGTTGTGGTTGGTGCCCTCTACTGGCGAGGGTCATTTTGACCCATAGGACAGTGGGAGGGTTTTCGTTTTGGGCTATAGCCTAAAACTGAAACTAAAAACAGTGTGACTTAATGCCTACAGCCAGCAACTCACAAAACAGTTGTCTTAGCCACCAAAGTCTCACTTCCTCCCCACAGGGCCCTGCACCTCCCCCACCCCCATGCACACAGATATAATAAAACATAGACTATGATTAAGCAAAGTAGCTTCATATGTTCCACTGACATCATATCAGTTGTGTGATCTCCATTTTTCTTTAAAAGGGAGGCTATTATGCTCATTTTTCCTGTCCATCATTTTATTTTTGGGGTCTACTAAAATATATTTATATGCTGCAATGTTACAAATACACATGCTCATTCTTATACTGCTACATCATATTACTGTACTATTCACCCTCTGTCTGAAACGCTCTGTTGGAGATGCTGGCCCCTCCTGGCGATGAGCCCATTTGCTCTGATTGGTCAGATAGCCCAATATTATGTGATTGGTCAACCACCAGAGCGGTGCTGCCCCTGTCTTGCAGCACGCAAACAAGATGTACTAAGGCTGGTAAAAATCCGGAGCTCCTGATGGGGACTGCTTTTGATTTTTTGTTTGCCTTGCTCGGAAAGAGAAGAGAAGTGGCTTGTGAAGTCCTTTGAGACTGTAATGTGATTTACCCTTGTGATGTCCTTCGGGTTAAAATGACCCAAATCTCTAGCTCTTTGTGGCAGATAGAAGGCGCTAAACCTAGTTCTACAGCTTACACAACAAGGTGTGCGTTTGAAACAGAATATTTGTGTTGAATTGGTGAAAAAGGAATGATCAAAGACATAAGATCAGTGTCTAACACAAACTTGCCTTAAAAGCAAAACATATTTTGATCGATTTTACACCAGATGTTTCCCTACAAATGAGCAAAAAATATGTTTTGTGGGCTTAAAACATTTTTTCCTCGGGGAGCATACATTTCCCCCAGACCCCTCTAGTAGAGGCTTAGCCTTACAGTAACAGTAACATGCTTTATAACAGAATATTTTAAAGCCGTTATCTTTTCAACTCACTGAATGTTACTGAGCAAATTAAACATTGTAGCAAACAACTCTCATTCTCTCAGAAGGATTGTAGTGATGACTGCACTATACGTTGCCTCCTTCTCCAGAGAAGTATTACATTTCTATTTTCACTTTAATGGTGGCCTTATTAGTTTCAGTGTGTCCTGGGACACTATTATATTGATTAAACAATTGTGGTAAATTTTATGTCCATTTAATGTCATCAGCATTTGATGTGTTTTTCCTATGTGCTATTGCCACAATGCATAGCATTTTATTTGTGTTGAAGCACTTTGAGTTGCACATTGTGTATGAAAGGTGCTATACAAATAAAGTTTATTATTATTATTATTATTATTATTATTATTATTATTATTATTATTATTATATTGAATTGGTGAGAAAGGAATGATCAAAGAGATAAGATCTGTGTCCAACACAAACTTGACTTAAAAGCAAAATTTTGATCGATTTTACACCAGATGTTTCCCTACAAATGAGTAAAAATATGTTTTGTGGGCTCAAAACATGTTTTCCTTGGGGAGCATACATTTCCACCAGACCCCGCTAGTAGAGGCTTAGCCCCCATAATAATGAATGGTAAGGGGGCGGGAAAAAATCCGGAGCTGGTGACGTCCCTGGGAACCACGTTATTGACAGCTCACAAGAAGAGAATGGAATGTCGAAAGTCAAGAAGACTTTGCTGTGGCAGCAGCAGCCTTGCCTGTTCACCAGTCGCACTAACACAATTAACCGTTAGTTACCCCAAATTATCTTTGTACAATTTACAAGCCATTGTCTAATGTCCCCGTATTTTCTCGTCAGCTATCTGTCAGCTATCCGTCAGCTATCCGTCTGAATGCTATCGGCAAGATATTCGCATCACAGTGTGCTCTAAATGACAAAGTAAAACAAATATCCTTTAAAATGAGTTCTTGGAATGGGCTGAAAACTGAAGCTCTAGGCAATAAATAACACTGGTTTGACAACAACCTACATAACCTACAAACGCCCATTTATGTAGCCAATTTTCTGAACGTAGACAAATTTTCCTTAACATGTGCAAATCACAAGGTTAGGACATTGTATATTGTAGCGTAATAGTATGATGAAGTAGATGTTAACCCTCGTAATGTACTCCGGGTCAGAATGACCCAAATCACTAGCTCTTTGTGGCAGATAGAAGGCGCTAAAC
>JAODUG010000048.1:0-10000 GCA_027564795.1 Aphredoderus sayanus | reverse complement strand
GAGCTCTGTGTTAGTATTTGTTGTATTAAAACAACACAACTGTGAACCTGAGACAAAAGATCTTATATCAATGAATCAATCAGTAAAATAAATGAAAAAAAAAAAATGTCATACCCAAAGATATGGCTCTATAGTCAACATTAAGATAACATACAGTACAGTCTTAGGCGGTGTACAGCGGTGGAATGCCCAGGCCTGTAAACCAAAAGGTACCGGGAAGTCCTAGAGAATATTTGACTGAACATTTTGAATGAATGAATGTAAGCGTGTATTGTGACTAACATTACAACATCGCAAGTAACATCCAGCCTTTCCTAATCCATGCAACACACGGTAAACAAACTGAATGGGCTAGAGCCACTGCCTAACCCAGGTAAGTGAATCCGGCAATGTTACATGCTCAGCCAGTGTATGAAAAGAGCTTCTATGGTTATTGGATAGGTTAGTCTGCATTTCCCCACCACCATCCCCTACTTTATTTATTTTTTGCTCCCCAAACTTGTTCACGTGACTTTCCGCTGAGCTGGAGTGCAGATGTGCTTTTAGACCTCGGTAATCACCAGCTTGGGGCTTCTCGCTGCACTGCCCTAGTCTTTAACAGCATGTAAGCACTTACTCATTTGGCTTATAATATCATGGTTGGAAACCTTAAAAGAGACTACAGTTTACACAGAGACAAACTAATGACGCCGCCTTTTCCCCTCTCGCCTATAAATTGTTTCCCCCCGACGAAAAGACAGACAGGCTCACCGCGATGGCAGCGGTAGTCGTGCACGTCTTGGGGTAGGAGGGCCACATCAAAAAAGAAAAGCGGGTTGCCGTAGTTTTCATAGTCGGAAAGTCCTGTCGGGAACAGAGGGAGATGTGCAGTACTAGACTGCAGCGTTGTATGTGTGAAGCGTAGCGTACACATACATGGGGATACTCTATGTGTGGTTGTGTCTGTAGGGGCGCCAAGTGATGCTTAGTATGCATGCCTTTATTGTGTGTTAACTAGAGGTATCATATCAGTCAGACTGCTTACTGCCTGAAGGCCCTGTGAAACTATGCACCTTAGATCCCTTTCGTATTACACAGGATAATACTAGGGTGTATGTTAAGGCCTTATATTCCAGGTGATATTGCCGCGTGCTTTCATGCCAACCTTTTTAAGGTAAAGGTCATTTGCCATATTGGCTGTAAAATTGTCAAGGAGTAAACTACATTTTATTGTAGATATCAGATAAAGCTATAGTCTTCCATGTCACTGAAATCCTTAAAGCCGACATGCTTTGTGTGCAAGGGCCCACACTTTTTCAATTACTCACTGAGACATACAGTACATGCTGATTTAAGGACTCACATACACACTCGTACAGCGCAGTTTGTAGCTGTGCTTTAGATGGAATTAATTTCCTGTCCAAGTCACCTCGACTGGAAGAGACATCGACAAAGTGGCACTGAACTTCTGTTAAACCCTAGACTCTGTGCCTTCCTCACATCCATATTAAGTCCTGATGCTGACATTTGCCATGAATTAATCCCTCGTTTGCGGTATGCGCTAGAGCAGAAAACACATTGTTGTACATTCCAGAGTTTCTTCTTAATCCTCCCGCTGTCCTATGGGTCAAAATGACCCGGTGCACTCGCCAGTAGCGGGCGCCAACTACAACACGTACATATGACATTCCACGGTTGGCTCCCTCTGCTGGTTGTCTGCTTAAACAAAGACATCTAATGTGTCTACAACTGTGTCTACGACCTGTGGATGAAAATACTTACCAACTTCTGTCAACAGAATTAATATTAAGGATGTTCTACAGGTTCATAAATAAATACATAAATAAATAAATAAATACATCAACCAATAAATAAAGAGGCTAAACATATTGTTATCATGGTCTTATTGTTGGCGTGCAGGATCTTATTTTCAGAAAGTCGTACTTTATTGAAAGTCCTCAAGCTAATCACGTTATCATTCAGTATTTGCAGGCACTGTAGGTTGAGACACCTATTTTGTGGGGAGGGATGGCTGGATGGCTCCTGGCTGACCCACAGACAGTCAGACGGATGGATAGATGGATAGATGGAGGATGGATGTGAATTGTTGTTGTGCTTGCTGGCTGGCCAATAGCCTCTCTCTGTCTGTCTGCGGCTGCTTGTTTGGCTGGCTCCCGGTGGCTCTCGGCCATGTGTCCAGCCTCTGTTGTGACAACAAGAGGCCCCAGCCGCGGCTCCCCTATTGTCCTGCCGCTGTTTGCTTTGCCACATGCTGGTCTCAGCCGGGGCAGACGGGTCCACTCAATAGAAGGGCAGTCATCACGCATCAGCATGCTAGCGTTTACACGCATACGTACTACAGGCCGGGCGACACATGACGTCAACAGGATGGCCAAGGGTCAATGAGTGCGTGTGTGTGTGCGTGTGCGTGTGCATGTGCGTGTGTGGTTACAGTGCGTGTGTATGTGCTATATCCATCCCTGATAAAGTTCGTGAAAATCGATAGTGTGCATTGGCACCTGTGTGTGTGAATGAGTGCACAGCTATTTTGTGTACATTTTGAGAGCTGCGGAGTGAATTAGAGGGCGTTCCGTGGCCAGACGGAATGTTTAAGGTTCAGTAGGCCAGTGTCACAGTTCACAGGGCAGCGAAGTCCAGGGCTCAGGTTCTAGGTGACCCGACCAGTGATGCAAACAACAGACCTGGAAATAGGTGTGATTTGCATATGGATGTGTTATAAGCCACTCCCACTGATGCTAAGACAAAAGTGAGAAATAGTGAGCACCTTAAAAATGGACGTGTGAAGAACAAGTCCAAGGATACATTTTATATACTGTAAATGTATGACGTATACTGTACATAGTATACAGTATTTGTATGGATGTATGCATGTATTTATAATAATTATTCTTTAATATTAACAGTATTCTTTTTCTTTGTTAAGATATTCAAATGAATAACATTGTCTCCGCACAAAGTCCTACAGCAATACCTCACCTCAACAGCTGTATGCAACTATAGCACAGGCCAACCCAGTGCGCTGTGCACATCTGTTAATTTTACGACAGGGCTGGAGCTGTAAGTATAGGTGGGCTTGTGCTGAGAGGCTTCCTATTCTCTGGTGAGAGTAGGGACATTGTTTCGCTGAACAGCTGCTCTGCAACCTTCTGTAGAGGTTCCATCATGTTACTCTGGGTAACAATGCTCACTGATTAAGTGTCTGAAAGAGAGCTTTCAGCTGAGGGGAAGGGAGAGAATGTTGACCTATGAACTTATCACTTGCACAGTATACATCTCCTCAGCATTTATATTACAAATGGGATGTGACTATATAAAATAAAATATGATTAGTGAATTATGTCTGAAAGGGCAGCAGGTTGGTTATTTTGTTATTTAATTGTCAACAAGCCAATCTGTGTGACCAGTCTCTGCTCTCACCTCCACTGCTCATGTCTTCTGTATCTGTGCTCTCCAGTCAGGTCTGATACGAGTGTCAGAGGAGGAGTACTTCATCGCCCCTCTACCCGAGCACCTGGCGGTCCATCACAACTACAGCGCCCCCAGGGGGCACCACCCGCATGTGGTGTACAAGCGCTCAGCCGAATATGTCATTAATGGCGGATTGCCCAGCCCTGCTGGCCACAGCACCTCCAACCCCTACCCTGACCACCACCACCACCATCATCATCATCATCATCAGCGTCACCATGACTACCAACACGGCAAGCTGCAGAGGCAACACTTCTGTGGACGCCGCAAGCAATGTATGTAAGGGAACCCTCTCATTACAATATGTGCATGTCACCTGCCAATCATTGTATCTCTAAATGTGAATAAACTGTCGAATAGATTTATTATTTCTAAGCTTCCATTGGTGGGCATGGAAATTATTAAACCCAAATTGGTCAAGATAAACTATTGGTTTTAATACAAACAAATACAGCAGTAACATAAAATATTCAGGTGAGAAGGTATAGTATATTCACAAAGTGTGATATGTGTATCACAAAAAAATTGTCATAACATTGTAGTGTCTTGACACGCCGTACACACAGGTTCGCCATGAATGGTCTTGGCTCTGTGGGAGTCTGTATTCAGTTATCTGGGTGTATTGTGCCCGCTGCTTTTATTGAAGCTGACCCTCTGTCAGGAGGTTATCTTCCATTTCTCCTGGTGAGAGGTAGGAGGAAGCAATGTGGGGAGTGAATTTCCTGGCTTTTCAACGGCTGGTCTGTGCTCTTATCATCACAGACACGAGCCGGGGAAAAAGTACAAAAAAAGACAAAAAGGCAGAGCATTCATTTGAACCTTGTTTCCACGCTGGCTCGCTTTCTCTCCCTGTCACCGCTCTCACCACTCTGCCTGCTGTCGCCTCTCTCCAGACACTCCCAGGCCTCCCGCTGGGGATCGCTTCATCATGGCCGATGAGTTTCAAGGGCCAGGCAGGGCCAAACGATCGCCCGTCGACTCCAACAGGGTGGGTGGTCTCAATGTGGAGACCCTGGTGGTGGCGGACAGGAAGATGCTGGAGAAGCACGGCAGGGACAACGTCACCACCTACGTCCTCACGGTCATGAACATGGTGAGAGGCACGCTGGCAGATGAGGCGGTATAAATAAATGGGGCCAAACCCTCTCCGTGACGTCACCCATAGGTTTACTGAACAACGGGTTGGAGGCAGGAGTTGTGCTGGCTCTGGCCGTCGGCCATCTTTGTCAGTGTCTGACTCCGCTTGTAGCTCCCTGCTATCCATAATAATGGGATACATGTAGGGCTTAATATATTTTCAACCTCCGGTACAGGTGTTGTGAAGTGGGAAACTAGCTATTGAGACCAAAAATGTTTTTTTGTACCTGGCTGTAAATGTGTTTATAATATCTGCTGTGAAGTTGGACATTTTAACATGGGGGTCTATGGGGATTGACTCGTTTTTGGAGCCAGCCTTAAGTGGCCGTAAGAGGAACTTCAGATTTTGGCACTTGCGCATTGGATTAATCTTCCAGCACCGGAGGTTCCCGCTTCATTTGTACAAATATAAAAAAGTTAAAGGTGCAAGTGAACTTGATACAAAAAAAAAACACATCTCCCTTTAATGCCATAGGGGGCTCCCTCAGAAGCCCCGCCCCCCACAATGGAAATGCATTGTCAAGGATGGGATAGTGTCGTACGGTGCTGTCTGCGGCACTTTGTTTGACACAAAGCTTAAAATCGCTAACCCCACCTTTAAGTAGCTTGGACAATTGTAACCTTGTTTGAGCTGTGAGCACCGCCCTGTTAGCCGAACTCGGCCACATGCTCAAAGCAGTGTGCCACAGGAAGCTGCTCTAAGTACACTGCTGTTTGCTTTGCGGCATCGTGCTGGACAGTGGTTTTGACCTTGGCCAAGTTCTCTTTCATTCCTAGTACGTATCCATCTTAGCTGGAGTATTGGGTGGAGAGGAAAGGACAGATTTGTTAAGGGATGTTATTCAATGTGAATGTGTGAGTACAGAGATTGTACACCACCCTTCAGTACTGTTTGAATAATATTGACTAGATGGTTGATGAGTCACATTTATTTTAGGATTAGCCTCAAGGTATTAGGTTCACCAATGCGCTGGGACATGGGTGAACCTAATACCTTTGTGTTTCTACCTCTGTCCGGCTCCCCAAAAAAACCCTACCCATGATTATATCAGATATTACAGTATATCCAAAATGATCACTACCATAGGTGTTTTCTGCTCCTTCCTGATTACAGGTATCCAGTCTTTTCAAAGATGGCACTATTGGAACAGACATCAACATTGTGGTGGTTAGCTTGTTACTTCTAGAGCAAGACCCAGTAAGTGAATATAGATTTTCCTGCATCTTTTCTGTCTTACTAGCCTTTGCAATTCCCCGATTCTTCAAAAACAGTACAGTGGTTGGCAGATGTTTTTGAGAACCGCCTTCCACCATTCAGACCATGCAAAACCACCAATCATTTAATCCATGTCTCTGCCATCCACTAGCTGGGTCTGACCATTAACCACCACGCGGACCAATCTCTGAACAGTTTCTGCCAGTGGCAGTCGGGTTTAGTGGGGAAGGGCGGAAAGCGCCACGACCACGCTGTCCTACTCACCGGGCTGGACATCTGCTCCTGGAAGAATGAACCCTGCGACACTCTGGGTAAGAGCACACATGGCAAAGCCAAGCCAAAGTTCACATGGGTTCGATTGGCTTTTCTGAGAAATGCAACATCTCTTGGTCACAATTGCCCTTTTAGTAAAAACAAATAAATACAAGTCTCTTATGAAGTTAGGAAGAAGGTTGATGTGACACGGTCTTCAGTTAATTCCAATACCAATAGATCAAACCCAACCCAAACGAGTTTGATTAAAAGTTTACCCACAGAACAACCCAGTCTGTAATATATTCTGCCAAGTCAGATGTGGCTCTTTGGCTCTTTTACATACTGTAGGACCCTGGGAACATACAGTAGAACTTTGGGAACTAGTCTAAGTTTATTATCACTTACAGTATGTCACGTAAGCAACTCATGCTCAACGTCTGATACTGTACACAGGCCCCTGTGAGCATGTCTGCACTATCGTCAAAACAAGTAGTAGATGTTCATTAGCTGGTAGCATTGTCATTCACAGGTCTGTATACTTTAAGTAATTACTGCATGAGCCAAGTGCAATGCTTTAATGACTGATGATGTTAATTTTAAGCAATAACCAAACAGCCTGACTCATGTTGTTTCCCAACAAGTCCCAGACTTTACGCAAATTAAGAGTGGTTCTGCGAGGTTAAGGCCCTGGGAACACAGACCCTCTTCCCTTACACTTAGCGTACCTTTGTTTATGTTTCCTAAGCACAGATACAAGTTTGACATGGTCCCATTGCAGTGTTTTCTCTTGGATACTATTTTGCAATTTACTTTTTGTGGTTAAGGTAACCAAATCAAATTACAGAGGGTTTGGCTGACCTCAATCTAGACAGCCACAACTTCACCTGTCTCCCTCATTCACTATCTTGGAGTGCATGCAGGGAAGGGTGAAAACAGCTGTTAATAATTTCAACTTAGAAAATATTCGTTATTGCAATTGAAGCGGGTCGTTTTACTTCCAATAATAACAGTAATGATGTTGAGAAATAAATTAAACAATGTACAAGCAATTTAGTGATATTCCCTCAGTTGTACACTTGACCATAGACCTCTTTGTCTGAGGCCGAGATGAGTAAAAATGCAGTTGATTTTGAGACGAGACCAAAAAGCTACAGTATCTTGAACCTGGTCTTGGTTACTAGTGCACAACACTACCCGCACTGACAGTAGACCAGTGTCCATGAGAGCCCAGCATTAGTAGGCCACAGCTTCTGAAGTAGCAGGCAGCAGCTGGTGGGAAATCCCCCTTCTTACAGATGAGTACACGCACAGTGTGCATGTGTGTTTGTGTGTGTATGTACATTATGTGCACATACACATGATTTGCTATGAAGCACAGCCACAGTTCCAGTGGTTCCAAACCACAAGAATGTGCTTAGAGATGCACACTACTGTAAACATAGAACACTATATATACACAGAATATAGATAGATAGATAGATAGATAGATAGATAGATAGATAGATAGATAGATAGATAGGCTACAGTAGATAGAGAAGATAGATACAGTATATCGATGGGTAGAGTATGGGAGAAAGGGATCCATATAGACAGGCAAGTAGAGATACAAAGACAGATAGAGAAATGTCGAGATAAAGAGCCGAACAGAAAGGGAGTCACGGTCTTGATGTGATTATGCTCTTTGTAACACAGTTTGGCTTTGATGCTCTCCCTGTGAGAACTGTTGCCATTACAATGTTTAATATCCCTCTGAGTCACTCTCCCTGGGTAGCATTTGCGCATTGAACATGTTCTTGATTAGCTAATGTTTTCAAGTGCATTTACAAAGAACATGTCAGTGATGTGGGAGATGACAAAAAGTACTGTAGCCTACTAAAGATTTAGTCAGTACTGCTGAGGCAGCTCTTTCTTTCTTTCTTTCTTTCTTTCTTTCTTTCTTTCTTTCTTTCTGTCTGTCTGCAGTTTCTTACTGTTTAGTTTTTACTCACCGTCTTTCCCCTTATCTTTTTTACATACAGGGTTTGCACCCATCAGTGGCATGTGCAGTAAGTACCGAAGTTGTACCATCAATGAGGATACGGGGCTGGGTTTGGCCTTCACCATCGCCCATGAATCTGGACACAAGTATGAGACGCACACCAACATCAATATGAAGATACTCAGTATTTAAGATATATATATATATATATGTACTGTATAAATAATAATATAAATCCAATGCAACAATCCAATATATATATATATATATATATATATATATATATATATATACAGTATATATTACATTGTTTTACAAATAAATCAAGAAACATGATGAATTAATATTGAAATACTTAAATGTGGTTTGATTTAAAGACACAAATCCACTGAAATAATTGCATTACAGTACATTAGCTCTACTTAAGTACTTCCCCATGGCAATGTGAGATAATTATGGAACCTTCCATGGGCCACACAGCATTGTGTTAGTATGTAAACATTTCCATTGAAATAGAAAGAATTTTTTTTTGATATTTATACATTTTATGTTGTGGTAAAGCCAGGCAGGCTGCCTGGCAGACTCTCAATGGCAACTCCGAATAACCAATCTTCTTAATGTATCCAGCTGCTAGTAAATCATACTGTAAATCTCCATTGTCTTAATGAGGTTGGTCAAAATGCAGGTTCTCTCAGATGAACATTGCTTGTTGGACAAAAACCGTTCATCACTGACAAGCTGAGAAAGATGTAATTAGTAAACAGAAATTACATCTGCAGTTAAATAATCACTGACAAGCTGAGAAAGCTTTAATTATTAAACTGTATATGTAATATCTTTAATGAGCTACAGTGTACTGTATAGTATTTTCCCTATCATAGGTCTGTTTCCCTCCATGGAAGATTTAAAGTATCTAATGGAAACGTTTTTTTGTTCAGAATAAATACTTTATTGTTGCAGATGCATTATATTATATTATATTATATTATATTTCTCTGTATTTACTTACAAGTTTTGGGATGATCCATGATGGGGAAGGGAATCCTTGCCGTAAAGCAGAGGGCAACATCATGTCCCCCACTCTGGCTGGGAACAACGGGGTTTTCTCCTGGTCCACCTGTAGCCGACAGTACCTGAGCCGGTTCCTGGGGACGGCCCAGGCCTCGTGCCTGGTGGATGAGCCGAAGCAGCTGGGCCAGTACAAGTACCCCGAGCAGCTGCCCGGCCAGCTGTACGACGCTGACACACAGTGCAAGTGGCAGTTTGGCTCCAAGGCCAAGCTCTGCGGCTTGGATTTTGTCAAGGTGAGAATGGAGATGTGACGTGACGCCACAGCGAGACCGGAGCGAAGCGAGACCGGAGCGAAGCGAGGGGAGCGAACGCACGTAATATTGTCGCATTGTGTTCTGCACAACAGATGCGGTTAACGCTTCCGCTGTCCTATGGGTCAGAATTACTCAGTGCACTAACCTTTTAATGCCAGCAGAGGGCGCCAAACGCAACACGGAACAAACCTAACTCAAACCCTAGAATAGGGTTAGGGATAGCATTAGAGGTTAGGGTTAGGGTTAGGGTTAGGGTTAGAGGTTAGTATTAGGGTTAGGGTTAGGGTTAGAGGTTAGTATTAGGGTTAGGGTTAGGGTTAGAGGTTAGGATTAGGGTTAGGATTAGGGTTAGGGTTAGGATTAGGGTTAGGGTTAGAGGTTAGTTTTAGGGTTAGGGTTAGGGTTAGGATTAGGGTTAGGGTTAGAGGTTAGTGTTAGGGTTAGGGTTAGGGTTAGGGTTAGAGGTTAGTATTAGGGTTAGGGTTAGGATTAGGGTTAGTGTTAGAGGTTAGTATTAGGGTTAGGGTTAGGGTTAGGGTTAGTATTAGGGTTAGGGTTAGGGTTAGGGTTAGGGTTAGGGTTAGGGTTAGGGTTAGGGTTAGGGTTAGGGGTTAGGGTTAG
>JAODUG010000037.1:0-11635 GCA_027564795.1 Aphredoderus sayanus | reverse complement strand
TTTAGCGCCTTCTATCTGCCACAAAGAGCTAGTGATTTGGGTCATTCTGACCCAGAGGACATTACAAGGGTTAAGGAGAACACAGATAGTAACACACACAGATAGGGAAAACTCAGTCAGACAAATATAGTGAAGCAACCCTTCCTCCTCTTAACCTATCTCTGGAGCTCATTGGTCTACCATTGTGAAGCCCATTGACAAACCTTTTAAAGCTGTGTGCGCACAGTGATGGGGGAAAAACCCACGATTAGTCAGACATATTTGGGTGAAAAACTAAATCGACTTATATTGAGTTGGGGGCTATCAACCAGAGCAGATATTCTCACAAAGCATTTGACTTGCTGATAGCTGACTGATCTATGGCACTTCTAACAAATTATACAATGTATAGCTCTAAAAACGGACCTACAGTACCTTTAAGAAAACGGACTTGCATACAATTATACTGCACATTCCTGCTTTTCCATTTCAAATAATTTATTTTAGATTCTTCAGTTTAAACATCGAAATATTCTGTAAACAATGTGTTCTTGAAGAGGCTTACTGCTACCCCTGGAGAAAACTGAAAATGTGCATATAGTGTTACACAAACGTAGGACAAATTCCTGCCTGTAACAAATGTATCTTTTTAAGTTCTCATGTGCTTTTATTACTGACTTAATGGGAGGCATCTTAATGGAAAGTATAAAATGTGTGGCGCCATTTGTCTGAAAACAAGATCATATATATGATGAAACCAATGAACAGCACCGTTGAGTGATTTTGATTTTGAATATAGTACACAGAGAGAGAGATAGAGTTGTTGTGTTGGCACAGAGATTGCTTGGATGTTCATATTGTGTCTCAGCTACTGCCAACTGCCTTCTCATAATTGGCTCTTTTTTTTTGTCTATTTTTATTGAAATCGTCTCTGTGCGTTGGCAACCCTGCGCTGTTTAATGGTCTTCAACAGAAGCTTGCTTTCCTGGCTTCCAGTGAGCTCCTGGTTCCTGGCTCCAGGCAGCAGCTACAGATGTTTGTCCAGAATCTTTTTGGACATGAAACAGAGAGCTGCAAAAACAGTATCTATTTCAGGTTCACACTATAGTCACTAGAAGTACTAACATTAACATACCTGTAGTAGTATCATAACGTATCTGCTCAAGTAGACGTACTAACATGTATCTTATACAAGTACTAACATCTATCAGTAGAAGTAATAGCCATGTATCTGCTTCAGTAGAAGTAATAACCATGTATCTGAATCAGTATAATAGTACTAATTACGTTTCTGCTCCAGTAGTACATAATAATTCTCTAGTAGAATGGGTATGGCTTTCAGTGACTTGAGGTTAGAATGTTTTCAGAAGAGCTGACCTTGAAGGAGTCACACTGAGGTGTTGAACTGCTGCCAGGGGAACAGAAAGTAGTTGAGAAACGTCAAGTTCTCACCCATCTGTTTGGAAAGAAGAGGCATGTTTATGGCCAATCAGTACAGCATTCCAGGTGTTACTGGCAGAGTGGGAAGGTCAGCACTCTAACCTACAGAGAAGACATGCTATTGTATGAATGCTTAAGCACTATTTTCTGGACAATGTTAAAAATAGTATATTATTTCATTCCTCCTGCCATGGTTTGTGAGAACCAGTCAACATGCTTTATAATGTTGGCAGTCTATGCTAATTTACCATGCCGTTAGGATCCCTTCAAAACTACAAAACTCAGTGGGAACAGTGGGAATTAGCATGCCTGCAATCTCCTGTTGAAATATGCATTTCAATATTTTAGTGCCAGAGACTCTAACCTTCTTCTTCACTCAGTCCACATATGTGGGTTTATGTTCATGGATACATTGTCCACTTCTATTACACATATTACTGTCCTTTTCAGGCCTTTCCCAAGGCTTTAAAATGTTTCTATATGTTTCTGGGGGTTTTGTTTTTGAAAGATGGTCTTGTCTACTCCTCTAAGAACCATGGATTACACAGAAAAACATGCAATGCTGCTCTTCATACACCCAGCTGGCACACCACATAGTTACCATACACGTCAACAGTATGTTTGAAGACGTACAGTTTAGCACGGGCCTACAGAAATGACAACATAACAGCCTTTCACTGCCAACACCAGTAAGTTAAGTTCAGTAGGTGGGCCCTGTACGCCTACACACAGCAGCTGTTTCTGTGTGCATGTGTGTCCTCTGTATTCCGGGGAAAGTACACCTGCTGCTCAGTGAAAAATTAGAATCATCCTGTTAAATATGTATATATCCTCTTGTTTACCACAGTGTGTGTGTGCACAGAACATTAATCAACCAATCCCTTTGCCCTGCAGTATATATTGTATGGAGACTCAATACAGCTATTGGATTTGGAACAAATAACATGGAAATGTAGAAACACATTGGCTACGTAGTCATACACACAAAATTCAGGTTTTTGCCCATATTCTGTAAATGACAAAAGTAAGCTGTTTACATTTCTACAGTACTTAAAATTAATATTACACTAACATGTCTGTTTACATGCAGCTGTACATATTCCAGTTTATACGACCAAAAGCTATGCCCTTTACTTCCCCTACAGAGGAATTTCCCAATTTATTTCAAAGTGCATGACTGTTATGAAATATGGAAAAACTGAACTGTTGGAGCCACTTGTGCTATTTTGCTTATTTGAAACAAAATAGAGTATTTTTCAGATACGTCTTTTGCACATATACTATATCTTAACATAAATAGACAGTAGACCCAATGCCAAAAAATGCTGTAAAAACCACATTGAGAGGATATTCCGAATCCGCTACATGTTCTTGAAACTCAAATAATTTCATCATATCCTGCATGTCTTAATTGAAAAATGGTAAATTCGTAAAAAAGCCTAATTTGGAATATCCATACAAAATATTTGGTTTACATGACGTACACCAATCAAATTCAGAATATTGCTATGATCTGAATAGTGGAATACTAGTGTGCATGTAAACGTAGCCAATGAAATACATCTGTTTCATAAGAAGTGTGTGTTCATGTGTATAGTAGGGCAGTCCATCATTAAAACAGTCTTGTATGTCATAAAGTATGTGCACACAGTATCATGAGGTGCAAAACACAAAATATATTCCCTTAGCAGCCACGGGGCATCATTAACCCTCCTACTGTCCTTCGGGTCAAACTGACCCAACGCACTACCTCTTTCTGCTAGATAGAAGGCACCAATTATATTTCTACAGCTTCCAAACATATTGTATGTTAATGCTATTTCCATTGTCCTACTGGAAAATGTAGGCATGTCCCTGGAAATGACCACATCTGGACAGCAGCATATGTTGCTCTAAAATGTGTATACTCTATATGCATTCAGGAGAATGCAGGAGTAGTGCAAGTTACCCATGTCATCGAAATTGACAAACACTTTATCAGAGACAGAGGCTGACTTTGGGACCTGACATGAAGGTATGTTTCATCAGCACTAATGCCATTAAACTATTTATACTTGGGAACAGATTTGAAACTCTTAGTTTGCAGGAGAAAGTGTAGATAAAGCACCTTGGTGCCCACCAGCCATGGGATATTGTTCAGAGGGCTGCAGGAGCAGGAAATACGGGTTGCAGGTTGCAATAACACAGTGGGGTGTTTTTGTGATTTTTCGGGTGCCGAAGATAAACAGCCCATAAAATGTATTATAATTTAAAAAAATTAAAGTAATTTAAATATTATAACGTTATATATACTAAATCTATAATTATTATAGAGTTATTATTAAAACTGTATATAAAAACGCCTCTGTCCTGTAAATTGTACAATCCACGCAGTGAAGCTGGGCATACACTGTGCAACAAAAATAATATTGCCTGATCGGTAGGATGATGCGGCACTCATGACAGGCGTGCTCACACTATGAGTTGATCACAACGCCACCATGAATGACTCACCATTCCTGTGTTCACAACATGTTGACAAGAAAACAGCTTGCAGCTCTACTTATTGTTTTGTGAGCTGAGACAAATGAGAAAATGTTGATGCATTTGCACATGAAAATGGTTGGAAAGGTGTGGACAGTATAGCTTGTCAATCTTACAAAGTCAAACTACAATTCCTGTACACTTCCAGGTATATTAGCCCAGCAAGAAAGAAAGTTGTATATTACCCATGGCTCAAGACAACTGCTACAATCTGTCTTGGTGTGTACCCATTGAAGGCCACTATCTCCTCACCAGGTGTCCTTGAGCAAGACACCTAACCATAACCGGTGTAGGTAAGTGGTAGGTGAATGGGTGAGTAGTGTGAATGGGTGAATGTGAGGCAATCCGGTAGGTTAGAAAAGTGCTATATAAATGCAGTCCATTTAACATTTACAGAAATCTAGTACTGAGTACAGAGCATAATGGAGTAGAGGAGGTTTTGAATTAATGTTCATCTGTTACAGCTTTGACACAATAAGGTTGGTTTTTAATTACGTTTTTTCAGTTTCAGGTGTGAAAGTGTGAATCAAAACTACAGTTGTATCTGGTCATTTTCTTCAACAATGTAAGTATATTCAAAATTTAACAAAGGCATACAAATAGCCTAATGCAAAAAAAGGCACAATTGTATCATATTAATAATAATAATAACAGCCTAACAGGGATGATACTGGAGGATATGACACTGGAGTTTCTTTCCCAGCGTTTCTGTTTTCTTTCCCAAGCATCTGTAGTTGGTTACTTTTAAAACAAGTTACAGTATACTCAGTACAGTATCGTATGTCTGTTTTACTTAGCCTAGTTGAAGCCCTTTGGGGCTTCTTAGAACGTGCGTGGGTGCTTCCTGAGAAGCTCCACCTCCCAATTTGGACATACATTGCCAAGGTTGGGATATTGGGTTAATGTTAATGTGGTGTGATTTGCACCACTTCATGTTAGCAATTATAGAACCAGGGATGTGTAAAAACACCGCACTACTTTTCACACAGAAAAGCATAGCTATCGGACTGTGAGGCAATGTTTGCTGAAAAAAGACCAATGCAATATATATTAAATGAGTTAAGCAGGGGAGATTCAGTATTGCTAATGTAAGGAAATAGGGTTAGTTGAAAAGGTAGGGGAATACCTTTTCACAATGACTGAATGTCAGAAATTAGAGGATCCAATGGCTCATTACACAAGTCAGTGTTTGTCAAATGACAGCCCATTCAGCCACATTGTTGGCCAGAATCCGAATACTCGTCAGTGAAAGCCAAATTGTGCTTAAAATGTGCCAAGAACGCACAGTGAATGCCCAGCTTAAGGCTGTAACACTTAGACAGGCAGGCAGACAGACAGACAGGTAGACAGGCAGGCAGAGGGACATGGTTGGCCTTTAGCCCAGTATGACGTGATGTCACATTTGGTGGATGACATCGCTGTCTGTGTGTGTGTGTGTGTGTGTGTTAGTGTCTACAATGATTTATGTAACACCTTCGTACCATGTAACGAATGGCCTGCCATTCACTCAGCAGGCCACACACACACACACACACACCCCCACCCGTCGGTACATTTACACAAATTAAATGTGGCACAACGTCGTCCATTTCAGCAATGTCACCCCGTGCTCCAACCCCCGTCTCCATGACGATCCGTGACAGCCCCGGGGCGGAACCCAGCAGGACCAGGCTGCAGATGGATTATCTTTGATAAGGCCTCTTTCCACTTAAATTGTGACATTTACACGAAATAAATAAATAAAAGAGGTGATGCTGACACACTGGAAAGGAAACAAGGTTAGCTTGAATAAAGGCAGACATTTTAGACCACGCCATGACTTTTAAAAATAACACTACAGGAACTTCCTTCTAGCTGGGTGATCCTATTGAAAGCTGGAGAGTTTTGGGTTGCCAGATCAGATTTTATAAATGAAGTGCATATGAAATGCTTTTACTCCTCATGCAAATATTGTTTGCTGATGAAAGTCCTGTCAGCGTCTGTTATCTGTTGTCTTTAGAAAACAGATGTTTCCTTCTTCGTACGCAGAAAGATGTGACAGCCTGCTTTAATATTAATCTCACAGCACAACCCCAGGTTTTCTGTTTTCGTCCTCGACAGAAAGTGTTGCTTTCACTATCACATTTACAAAGATATACATACCTCAAGTTATTTCTGCAACAACAGTATATAGAAGCAGAAAATCAACACAAAAGTACATTTTGTAGAAAGTAACACGGGAAAGCAGACTCAGATGCAGACATGGTATGGTACACACGCCAAACAGAAAATCCAGTCATTTAATCAAAGTCCGTTAGGAAAGAGGATGGTCAATACAGGCAGAGGTCAGACATGCACAAATAACAATCCAATCTGACAGCCAACAGGCAAATACCAAAAACACGTCGCCCACACAGTTAATACTGACAGAACAACATGTTAGAACAATGCAACATAAACAGACAGGTTATAAACACAGCAGTATGGGAAGAGACCGATAGACGGTAGCAGGGCTGGGTGGGAGGTGTGGTTAGAGACTGGCGGGGGCAGCCGTGACATTCTGACAGTATAATGAATAGGGCAGCTTACGAAAACAAGTGCAGTTACATCATACGCAGATGATGAAACCAACATGCCAATGTGTCTGGTTATGTACTTGCCAGTTTCTCCCACTTTACTAGTAGGGGTTCTCCCAGTATCATCTACTGTCCTGTACCAGTGCCCTCTCCCAGTGTCTACCCAGTTTGGACGTGAGGAAATTGAATCTACACATCCAGTTCCAGTGTCTCACTGCATCAATGCAGTTATAACAGTTCAGAATGTTATGGCAGCTTTATGTTTGTTAAAAAAAAACATTTTTATCTTTCAAATCAAACAGAATGATCAACATATCTCTGAATGATCAACATATCTCTGAATGTTCAAATGTGACCTCTGCAGCACCCCTCTCTCTCTTTGTGGTCTTTTAGCAAAACAACACAAGGTGAACACTTCCTTTTAGCCGGAGGCTGTGTGCCAATGATCATCCAACCATTAAATTGCTATGACAGGTCCTACAGCTTTGCAGAGGCTATGTGACAACATATTTCACTATTACTCATTTGAAAAGGGGTGACACAACTCATGTGATACCATTACATTGTGTAGAAAAAAGTCTTGATTACGTCCTTCATTGTTTCAAATGTTGGTGTACAGTAGGAGGAGCAAGAACCTGTGTCTAGGTCGATTTTAAATCTAAACAAAAAGATTAAGAGAAACTTCTATAACAGAAAGGACAGTACAACACATGTTGGGGAGTAGTAGGTGTTCTGCAACAAACGCAGCAAGAGACAGGAAATGGCGGGGAGTTGTTTAAAAGAAACCACTTTCTTTCAAATGGCCGACGAGTAGGTGTGTCAGCTGAGTGACAGCTGATGGCTGGGAGCAGGCGGTCTTCCGTGGCCTGCCTGAACTAACACTACACTTGATGAGGGTACCTTTAAAGAAAGAACCAGAAAAACATAAACAATTGCTGCTATCATCAGATTAGCCTATGTAACGTGAGGCAAGTGTAGACTGAACCAGCAAACTCCAGAAACAAACATATGGAGTCATGATACACAAGGTTTTAATGCAGCAAAGCGTGATACAAACAGACAGCGTAGACAAACATGGAAAAACCAATACCAGACAAAAGACAAACGGCAGCCCACACATATTACCCACTAATGACAAACAGGTGCGCAGATTACAGGATGTGTGTGGTTGGGTTGCATTGAATGTGTTAGTACGGCGAGGTAGAACAGGAGTTACATATTATCATCAAATCCATTCTGCCACTGTAATTAATAATTAACAAAGATAAAATGTAAAATATGTGTATATTAATAATATACGAGTACATAGTGAATTAACTGAGACACTGAGAAATATTTCTATCAGCAGCAGAAATGACCGCAGGGAGGGAGAGTGCACTAACACACTTAATCATTCCTAGATATGCTATTACCATAATGTGAAGTCCTCACAGCTTTGCTAGAAAACAGCATGAGCCAGATTGACCCAAGATGCATTGTGCTACATTGAAGGCACAGTGCCACTGAACACCACTTCTGAGGTGTTCCTTCCATTGTCCATGCATGTGTTATCGGCTCCAGACCCAGGGGATATCTGGACCGACAGCAAATGATACCCCGGCTAAACAGCACTGTGTATCTGTGAGTACACGAAGAAACACAATAGTTAGTGCTTGCTTAGGCCCACGCCAGTTTAATATTGCGTATAATAAAATGTCATTCAATAATGCAATATAAAACAAACATGTCACAGATTAAACACATTAGAAAATGCTGAAATATACCTGAATATGTAATATAGTACTGACATGTCACATAAACAATTTACTGCCTCTATATTTACGAATATCTATGCATGTACCAACGCAGGTACCTCATTACTACTATAATACTAATGTTGTCTATTCACCCACACAACACTCCTGCACTATATAACCTGACTCATGCGCAAGTTAACATGTTAACAGCTGCCAAATACATGGGCAGAGACGGATCCTCAAACATACTGTGAAGAATAGCACCTGCTAATTGTAACTTAAAATAGTAAAACAGTTTGTACGGGAACTTACATCTCAATACTGTATGTTACCAGCATAACTATGATGTGTTTTGGTTACACACATTTTCACAGTCCGTATTTGCACTGGAGGAGTGGAATAGTCAGTTGCAATCCTCAGCACTTTTAAACAATCTGTTGCTTTCTTAAACATTCTACACCATTCACATCGGTACCAAAGCATTAAATATTTCCTTCTTAGTGTATTCATATTGGAATAGCTAGTTAGAGTATGGTTTTATCTTACATGTGAATACACAAAGAAACTAACTAGTTAGCGTATTTTCCAATGGTATTCATCCCATAGAGAAAGATGTTAACTCTTGTATATTTCTTCGCCATGATTCGAAACTGAAATAAGTTTCGAAAGGTTGAAACAGTGTTTGAAACCTAGAAAAAAATGTTTTGCAAGCCTTAAAATATGAATTTTTATTTGAGTTGGCCTTCTGTACAACTGCAGCACTTGTTTTACAATGTTTCGCCAACACATTTTCAGAATTTAGTTGATCTGAGTTTGAACCTTGTAAATGGTGATCTGAAAACTGGACCATATGATTGCACAAATGTTTAAAAAACATTGAAACTTCAAAAGTGCTAATCTTTACATTTGCAATTGTATTGCAGATTCATATTTCAGAGCTGCGTTTACAAACACTCACTTTTCAGAGATGTGCTCCCACAGCTTATGAGTCAGGTGATTCCTGGCAGCATTCTGAAAGTGTTAGTTTGCACACCGCAAACCAGATCTTTTATAAACAGGCTCTTGGGGGCAGGGGCAGTTTGGTTGTATTTTGCAATCCATAGGTGTCGAAGCCATTGTACGAGAGTGGAACGTTGTCACATTTGGTGCCCTGGTCTCGCCGTTGAGACTGGACATTGTTTGCACCTGGGGTGGAGGATTGATTGGGTTCACCTGGGGTGTAGCAGGGGTATTTAAGCCTGGGGTGTTTAGTTGTGGGTTTTTGTTCATTGCGATTGCCTCTGTAGCCTCGCAGTCGGATAACAGTCAACAATAACATGTTTCCTTTTTTCCGCCTGTACACGTACGGGACTGTGACAGACGTAAAGCATGCCATTGCGTTTTCATGTGGATGCATATTTTTTCTTAAATACTGTAGTGCTATTTCAGTATTTAAGCAAGAAAATCCATGTTTACAAATGTGTCAGTGTACGTGTGGACTAGGCAATAGTAGGTAGATTGCAAATAGTCAGCTAAGGTATATCTGTGTGAGTGTGAGGTAAGTATGTATCAGTGATCAACAGTGTCAGGTAAGGTGTCACGTTTTTCCATTTATTTTAAGCAGCAACCCTAGCCTACTTATTTACAATAGTCTACCTACACACAGACAGAGTCATGTTGTTAAGTTTCCCAACAAATTCCTCGGTATAAGATTAACGTCAGACTTGGTCATTGAGTTACATAGTTGGCTGTTATCAACTGAAATACCTCGCTTGTCAAGTAGGCGGACAAGCCAGTTAGCCTGTGCTGTGTCCCAGACTTTACATACAGCATGTGAAGGCTGGCTCTGCCAGACTAGAGCTCGGTAGTCTCTCTGGAGTTTGTCTGATGTCTCTTGTATTTGTGTTTTTCACACAACAGCCCAGTTCATCACTTCGAGTGGCAAAAATGTTATATGTAGGGGGAGATTACATTGGAGTGGGCAGAGGATTTAGTCACCTGTTTCTGCTTGAACTCGGTATACAGATCCATTTCTTAGCCTTTCAACAACATGATGAATCATTTTCTCCCAGGATGCACAAACTTTGCCTGGGCCACCAGGTTCCTGATGAGCATGTGATCATCTGGCACTTCAACCAGTGTTTTTTATGATGTGATTCTGTAGGCCTCCTGCATCCGAGAAGCCGAGGTCCGTGTATATTCCTGTCGCATGTGTGCCTGCGGCTCAGGTGTCGAAGTTAAAAAGCAAATTTATGGGCAACCGTGGGGATCTTCCAAGGATGAGAAAGAAAGGCAAAAAGCCCAAAGATCTTCTATAACATCACAGAGAATCAGCTTGCCAGACTTATTCTGAGCTGGATAGGCCTGGATGAAGCAAGTATAATGATCAACCAGGACCAGTAAAACATCTGCCTTGCTAGATGGATGACTTCTTCATCCCCAACATGTCCCAAGTTGTCATGCAGGTCTACATATAATCCCATCCTCAAGCCTGAGTCTGTTGCATTCATGTATCAGTCATTGTCTTGTCTTGTCTTTATTGTTAGGGTTCCATCCCATCCCATTGGACTGGTGTCTTGGATGACAATTGACCACTTTTCTACCGTCTTATGCAAGTATATGGCACCACCTTATTGTGTCTGATTGTGTCATTGCTGTGTGTATTTCTTTATTAATTATTTCTTTATGTATTTGTGTTTGTTTTGTGTGCCTTTTAACCCTCCTGTGGGTATTAAACACATACCTTGCTGTGCTAGCAGTGCACATCATATGTGTGTGTAAGCTGTAGAATAGTATTTGCCACAAAGAGTTACTGCGTTGGGTCATTTTGATCCGGAGGAAACATGAGGGCTAAATAGCAGCCGGGCTTTTCTGGAAGTATCCTGAATGATAGAGAGATAGTAGATCACATTTGTTTTGACGTAACATATCACCATGCTCCCATAGAGAGCATTCATGGACGTGGTAATGGAAGCAGACTTTGTCCCTCAGACCATCCAGCACACCCTTCATACATCTATGTAATGCTGCTGGAGCAATCATAAGGCCAAATGGGAGATGGAGCCACTCATAAAACCTCCATCTGACAGTGTTAAAAGCTGTCAGATGCCTGCAGTCCTCGTCAACAAAGCCCTGGTGGTATGCATTGCCTCGAGTATTGAGAACCATAAGTTTCTCCCAAGGTTATCCAGCAGCTCCTTGATAGGGGGAAGTGGGTGGCATGGATCGTTTTACTGTCTCTTTACTGTGTCTTCAAATGTACTGAGGACAGTTCTCTGGGCTAGATCATGTTGAGTGGAGAAATCTCTTTAACCCATCCACAGTAAGGTAATATTTATTAGTTGTCACGGTCTGGCTTCACCCTTGTCTGTCTTGTCTTGTGTTGGTCTGTGTTTTCTTGTTGTCTACTGTCCACCCCAGTTT
>JAODUG010000026.1:0-11635 GCA_027564795.1 Aphredoderus sayanus | reverse complement strand
GTATAGCATTTATAGCATTCATATGCATTTTAGACAATCATTTATATACAAATGTAAATATGTTCACTTTATGCAACTTTGGATTTGTTGATGGCCTGGCATGTGGCTGTATTTATCCAGAATGTTATACAGTTTCTGTTCATTTGGGAGTGTGCAGTTCAGAGTAAATTAGTTGAAAGTGCCTTGTGAAGTTATTTGTGTGCATGTTCTCTTTCTAGACCAATTAATTAGTTAGTTGCAGCACATTGTATACTGGAGCATTTATATGAGGATTTGGAGTTACATTAAAAACATAAAGTATTAATTGAACTTGATGGGTATTATGCCTTACACATACAAACATATCTCCAGGGGGAAAGTATTTACATTTTCGACTATAGCACTTCTTATACTAAGCATTAACTCAGTGTTTAAATGATGTGTCATTCAGGATAAACAAGTATATTGTTTTGTAAATGCTGCTCAGCACGTACCCATATATTTCATTTGTGTTTGGCAGCTGTGGGCCATATTTAAATTCATATATGCCTGTTGTGCATTTACAACAGCCTTCTTGAACAAAACATTGTTTATCCTGCTAATATCCTGCCCATATTGCCATAGAAACGCAAGATCTCATCAAATGCTTTGCTCTTCTACACACAAGGTTGACGCTAGAATATCGATTTCAGCCTAGAATCAACGCTCACAGCTGAGACAAATTAACTCCTCTAAATGAATCCTGCTTTTTCAGGTTGTTTTGAACAGGTATTAGGAGACTCTGGAGTAGATTTCTCAGTTGAGAAAAATGCTACTGAGAGCAACAATGGTAATCATTAATTATCTATTTTTGTCAGGTAAGTAATTCACCTGTACCTCAATATTCAGTATTTCCATTAAAAAGAAATTCAAATTTTTTGTGCCATTAAGAACAAAACTGAACAAATATTTAAATGTTAAATGTCAACATTATAATGTCTATTTTAATTTAACATGTGGTTTGTTTTTGAGGCTCTGCATTATAAAATACAAATAAGAACTTATACCCCTAAGTAATTTCAAAACACAAAGACAAAATGCAACTAATGCAAAAATTAAATTTTTTTTAATAGAAATCTCAAAAAAGTATTGTAGTTATAGACTGTTAACCATTGTACTGGCAGGCACATTTAGTTTATTGAGTGCAAATATGATTCAGAAGGTACACATTCCTTTAAGGAAATCGGAAATACCTTATTTGAATTTCAAACTAAATATTTAATCAGGTGAGCAATAAAACAAGTGTGACTGACGAAGATTCAGAAAAAAGCTTTAATGTTGTTTTGTATTAAGTGGACATGTTAACAAACATTAGAAATGAAAGTTAGCGGAAAATAACCTACATCACAAGAGAACATGAGCATTAACCTTACACACTTCTACAATTTGAGAGAAGGGAAAGGCACAAAATGACTGACAGCAAATTTGTGTTTGGGTTAAATGGCAATCAAACTGTTTGTCTGTGAAAGTAACCTAAACATAAATATGGAACAGTTATATAGTGTGGCGTCAGGGATGCTGGAGAAAGATTGTTGGAAAAAAAAACATCTCTCCCTTCAATGCTATAGGGTGCTGCCTCAGCTCAGATTGATTGAATGATCGCTATTTTCACAGTACACACCCAGTGCCAAGTGCTACCCAATTTTCCTAATGTGATCCTTATTGCATTAGGTCATATTAGGTTTACATGAGCATGGATCTGCTACTTATCCATTTAGCATGAAAGAGATATTAATGCTTTAGAAGTAGTGGAGATACTTCAAAGAACCAGAACGCATCCCTGTTTATTTGAAGTTGTTAGAAAATCCTCCCCTACTATATTCTCTTAAAGGCTCTATCTATTTAACATTAATTATGGGTTACCAACATAATCAGAAGAGACAAAATTGAAAACAAAATATTAAATATTCAATTTATTAGTTATTTCAAGTGTTTGTTAAAATACACTTCCATGCATTGCTTATGTACATTATTAATGGAAAATGCTGAGTTCAGTATTAAATAAAAGTTTCAGAAGATTGAAGAAGGGCCCAACTGCCTCTATGAAGGTAAATATGTTGCAAAATGCGACTTGATAAAAAGGATGTTTATACCAGTTAATAGTGTAATGGTGCTCTAACACACTTACTGTTAAAATAATAGCAAAATGTCAACCCTAACACACTGGAACTAACAAGGCCAACATTAAAGTGCAAACGTAAGTATTGAACAAATTACACCCTGCATTACTCATGCTGATATAGCTGGCCTGGGATCAGCCCCAGTAGGTTTCAGCTTTATTGATACATTTAAGTTATTGACTAAAGAATCAAAATTATTTCTTGATTAATAATATTTTTAGATAAAAACAAAGTTATGGCTGTGAAAGTGGAGTTAGTTACATTCCTAGACACACGGGTGTTAAATTCTTGGATGCCCCAATGCAGGGAATGCCTTGGGGTTTAGTGCCACACATTTCTTCTGATTGGTTCACTTATGCCCGCCATTACGCTCTCACTTCCACAGCTACAAAGGCAAGTTAGTTATAGCTAGAAGTGTATAATAAGTCAATGTGCAGATTTGTCAGTTTGCTGTGTGAGAGAGCACATTTGGGAAGTTGAAGTGACCAATTTCAGGGTTTTGCAGCTCTCATTTTCCTTTCTGTGACTTCACATTCAGAACATGGGTGTGTGATATTCTACACGTGAATATTTCAACATACAAGTTCACATTTTTTCAACACGCTCTCGTGTTTTCTTTTTCTTTTGACTTCAAATTCAGCTCTGGATTGCAAGGCTGTAATTACATGGCACACACAACATGCCTTACATAAAAAAAGGTGTGTGTGTGTGTGTGTGTGTGTGGTTGTGTGTCCAGAGTAAATAAACACAGGAGAGGAAACCCAGCCACAATGAAAAGAATCATTGTAAATCAGCTTCGGGGCAAGAGATTTGGCAGGAAGTCGAGAGCCTTACACTTTCTATATAGCGCAGCTTGTCTCGTACTAGCACAAACCATATGATTGCAGCCACTACATCTATCCAATTCAGGTCACTTGATGTTCTCTCTTGCAGGCTGAGCAGTGTGATTCCTCTGTACAATAGCCTTCACTCTCCTGTTTCACATTTCTCCAATGGTGAATAATGTGCCCTTCTGCCATTCCAAAATGCATGCAAACCCATCAGAACATGGGCACAATGTTAAAGTAATCCTCTACCAAGGAGATGGGCATGTCCACAAGCAAGAGCAGTGTGATTCGTGTTCTTCCTGTGAACAGCATACTGCTTGACGTTTCAGTATTGGTTTCAGTTGCGTGTTCTAGCTTTGTAGGATTACAGTATATCCCAGTATGTACTGTACTGTAGGATTTAGGATAAAATATTGCATGGTATCAGTGGCAGCACAGTGGCCAAGAGACACTGTTATAGTATTCGGTTTTGACCCCACCGTATACATTGGCTGCATCCTTGTTGTGGCGGGTCTGTTCAGTGGAGAAAATACACACAGGGAACATCAACCTCTTTGGAGTCGGAGCCTTCTCGTGTGAGTTGCGTGAGTCTTGGTGGATCACAGCTGGGTCACTGTTCAAGGTCTGTCAGAACCTCCTTCTTGAGGCCAGAGCCATGATGTGATCGTCGCCACATTGTCAGCAATAACTCAAGCTTTTTAAAGTTGAGAATCGCGTCACACTCCCTCTGTGTGTGTTGTAATCTAAGCTCCTCCTCCTGCTGGCTGGCAGAGGTGGACTTCTTACCTCCTCTGACATGGGGGCAGGTGCCCGCGACTGGGCTACACTACAAGCTTGTGTTCTGCACAGTGCTCAGTCATTACTGCCCTGTACTGTACTGTATGCACACACATGCATGCGCGCGCACACACACACGCACACACACACACACACACACACACACACACAGTCAAGCACACATTTTGAGATCAATAGCAATTACTGGGCCACAATGCATGAAGCGGATCATTGACTCGGAGACTAAAAATACACTGGAATAGCCAGCTCCCCACAAGTTGAGTTGAGGTAGTTTGCCACAAGGCTACAGCAGAATGGAAAAATATTATTAGCATAGCTTTGCATACATTAAGACATGTATGATGTCTTAATGTAAACGTGTTGCACTGATAGTACATATGCCTATAAAGTAAACTAAACCACTACCACTTCTTCTATTGCTACTACTACAGCTAATTATAATGAAATGCCCTGTAAAATCCCTGTTGTAAAGAACATGTCACTCTGGTGTAGAGGAATTTGAAGGTTAAGCGAAAAAGGATAGTAAGAGGATTCCACGGCACAATATTATGAAATAACATCCTTGGCTGGCAGGCATCCAAAAAGCTTTCATTAAACTGTGGCTGACTGTGAGGCAACAGAGTTGAACCAGCAACAAGGTTAGTGGCATGGCAAACTGGATCAGGCACTATAGGTCCTCGTATTGGAGGTGGCTTTGGATGGTGGTCTGGACAGCGGCAGATTAAGCATTTTGGATGGCCAATCTAAGCCACTGGTGGGCAAAGAGCCCAAAATATAGGAATAGGAATAGGATATATGCTGCAATATTAATTACAAATCATGTTGTGCTTGACATCAGGGAAACTTATGCTCGGTTGATGAGATGGATGTTTATTTCAGCAAGGCAAAGTCTATGGAGCCTGATTCCAGGCTAGACGCATTAGCTAAAAGAACGTGGGTTGAGCCCAATTAATAAGTGCCAGATTCTCTGAAATACATTATGGTGCACAGGCAGTCCTTTCATTTGAGTCCACCCACATGCAAAATGGTATTCTTTCCATGTTTTATATGCATACTTTTTATTCAAAGTATGTATAAACTAATTATACAGTGAACCTAAATGTATTAAGGCATACTGATAGACAGACTTAGTCACTTCACTAGAGCCTGTGGGTTAACTTCAGGTGTTGACACTGACAATGATTCAACAATACCGTCAATGTTTTCTCTAAATCAACAAAAGTATGCATAATTAATTTAGTTTTTTACCCTACTTTTTTTACCCTTTGAAAGTAGACCTTATGAACAATTATTCTATACATTAAACAAAGCCAGTTCTCAGGCCCTCAACAAAGCCAACAATCATTTGAAATAAAATTGAGGTATTACACAAAATTTCCTTCACATCCTAATTTTTTGTTCTCACATTAAAATGGTTTAGAATTACAGAGAGACCAGTTGCACATGTTAAGCACGCTCCGTATCTTCTTGTATCTTGGGCAATGTATCTTTTAAATTCAAGCTTTTGGAGAGTTTACATAATGGAAATTGCCAGGGGTTCAACCTTTAAAAATTTAAAATGTGAATTTGATTCACTATTAATTCACACATTACCTGGAATTCTATAGCAGTCGCCAATTAACAATTACAAATCAACCTCAATCTGACAACTGTATTTAGACAGAACTTGCGAAGATGGACATCTTCGCAAGACATTTGTTTAGATTTTAATTTTAATTTAGCAAGCGTCCTTGAGAACGATTTACTACGGTACACCTTTAGATGTTTTTTTTCCAGCTCAGAGACAAAGGGATGAGGGAGGGGAAAGAGCAGGGTGATTGTTTATCATACATTGATTCTGTGAGTTAATTCTAACTCCACCCAGATTGGCTGGTTCTCGGTGAAACAGCAGTTCCCTCATTGATCTCCAGGGTGTTGTTCAGCAGCAGTGGTGGGATGAGACAGCGGAGGACAGTTGTTCCTGCTTTGCGCAGATATGACATCCCAGAGAATGTATGTTTTTTGACCTCCTGAGCTTGTTAGCGAGGCCAGGGAATTCTTTTATGACGACTGTACACACAGTAAACACATGATACAGGTTAATAACATGTTATTGTGTCAATTTAACTGAAAAACTGGTGCAGATGTTCACTTCTGTCATGCACAGGACAAAATCTTGAAGTACTGTAGGTGACAGTTCCTAAAGTAAAAAAACAAACAAAAAAAAAACGTTAAGAACACCAAGTTCTTAAATACTCTTTTGATTTATATGAAATGCTGTACAGCCCATTCTGATGCAACAAGAGCGCTTTTCTTGACAAAAGGTTCTGGCTGACATTTATCAAAAGGAAGAAAGTGCTTCATCTGTCATCAGTAAAAAAAAAACCTAAGATGAAAACAATGTTAAGCAATGATGATTAACAGAAGATTTACCTTGAGCATTCATGGACGTTATGGTCTATTGCATTTTACAATCCGATTAAATATGTATTTGCCTAAGCTATATCATCTTATATCCAATAATATCCAATAATCTGTTTGTACTTTATTTCTTTATGTATGAAGATACTGTATCTACAGTATTCACATGCAGTTTATCCTCTCATCGGATTACAGTTCAGACTGAAGTCTTATACCTCCACATTCAACAGTTCCTCTTAGTTGTTGCTAATATATCACAGCACAAAATACTGGCCATGCGAATCTGTCCAAACCACCTCAGCAGCGGCCCTCCTTTCCAAGATATTGATATTTATAGAATTGATGTATGTTTTGGCTGAAAAATTGCATTGATCTGGACCGATAGGTAAGATGACAGAGCAGGGATGAGGCTATTCGTGCTACTGATGAAATACAGCCAAGTGGATAAAATATCAACAGAAGAATGATCTGGTGCATGAATGGAAAGAAAAGTGAATGAATATGAGAGGAAAACGTTGAAGGAGGAGCAGCAAAATCAACCTACTGCTGCTCTAGGCATCACAAACCAAACCCACACAATACAACAGCGGCACTTTAATCTAAATATCGACATTAATGCTGAACCCGAACATCAGATCGATCCGGCATTAACAGCGATGTGATGGGAGCATCATGCACGAGGTTCTGGCAGCACAAGAAAGAGAGAGACATCCTCTGCCGGAGGTTTTTCCCGGGCGTGCCTCCCTCCCAAAGAGAGGACCATAAGGAGGGAAGCTATGCTGCATTGCAGCAAAACAAATGGAGAGAATCTGTTAAGTGCTCCTGATTGCAGGAGCCTCCCTTTCTTTCATTTGGATTTCTGTGCGGTTTGGTGCATGTAGGCATAAAGATGATAAACGACATGATATGACGTCAGGATAAGATGAGAGAGGAGCCAGAGGGGTAGGTTACTATTCTTCAGAACGCACTATGTGTTTTTGCTTTAACTCAATACGCTATTATCATGAGAGGAACTGCAAAGACACGTTTCTTTACAGTGACTGTAACCGATTGATATTCAACAGATATACAATGTGTAAACCAAGAAGTTGTCTTAAATCCCTTACAATATTTGGTGACACGGCCGTACATCTGTTAGCACTGTTGAGCCTACAGCAAGACGGCTCCTCACTGGGGCCTTTGTGTGTTTACAAGGGGTTTTCTCCTGTTCTCTAGTTTCCCCTACACCAGAGAACATGAGTGCATTAGACTGAGCTAATGTGTTAGAGTGAAACTTCAGCCATAGCAGCATTTTTACCAATCCTTTTATATGTGAAATATAATGCACACTTCAATGTGCCAGAGCAGAATAGCTTCTCTGTGGGTGACAGCAATTAAGGTAGACAGAAACTGCACACTACTGTACATGAACAGCAATTATAGTTCCTGTAAAGTAATCATTGTTTTAATTAGCAGTAAACTCTATTCATTAACATCTACAGTAACATGATGGCTGACCAGATAAGAAGGGAGTACAAAGATAACTATAAAAATAAACACTTGTATTTTGTAACAGTGTGTCATATTTGTGATTTGACACCAAAGAGCAAGTCCCTTTGGCATGCAGTTCGGAGGTGGATAGTATGGAATTACGCCACATTTGAAATCAATTGCTTGTTCCTTGACCTCGATCAACCAAGGCCACCATGACTGCATGTTCCACGTAAGAGGCAGTCGATATTTCTCTCCTCCCTCCCCAACTCAACAATTTACTGGGGTCGAAAGCCACATTCTTCACTGGCAGAATGTGAAAAAACATGGGAAAGTATACATTCGTGCTGTTCAAGTCTGTAGCCTGGAAGTCATCTGCTTTGGCATGCAGCTGAATGGGAATTTCAAGGATACTGTATGTTCTTAGTTGATTATTTCACAACGATAGTGATGAGCCAGCAGCCTGAAGGCTTTTAATGCAAGAGAAAAGGTCTTGGCTCTATAACACTCCAGTGAACAACAGTGTTTATGTGAGATAGACAAGACATTCTGTGCTGATGGTGGTCGGTCTTTCTATTTGGCTGTCTGTCAGTGCTTGTTTTTCTTTTTTCTTCTCCATTCGTTCCTCTTCATTCTTTCATTTCTTCTCATCCTCTCATCTCTGCAACCCTTCACACCTGACGAAGTCTTTGATCTCCATCACCATCACAATCATAAATCACTGCCATGAACCCTTCAGAAATATCAAGGCCCATTATACATACAAGAGAGAAGCAATGAAAATCATGTCAGCACATCGCTAAAATGAGCTCAACCTCGACGCCCGCTAAGCGATACTTTTTTTGTGTGTCTATGAGCGTACGTTGCTGGGGTATGAATATGAATGAGAGCTATGACTAAGCGGTATCTCTGGCTCGCCGAAAGCACAACGCAAACTTCTCGAGGCGCGCTCATTCCCATCACTGATCCACCTGTCAGAGCAAATGATAGGTCAGGGGATGACAACGTTAGCTTTCCGACGGGCATTTTCATTTAGAGATCACACGGAGTCAAAAAAGGTTTGACTTTATGTTCTGTATGTCGGGGGGTGAAGGGGCGGGCAGAGGGGACTCATTGCCATGGTAACAGGCCATGCGCTACAACACCTCATCGCCTCATCTCTCTTCAACTCTCTCCCCTCTCCCCATTGGTGTTATTACTATGCTAAGGAGGAGGACACACGTTATAATAGCAAGCTCAAGTGTGGATACGAAAACAGCCCCCCCCCCACCCCCCCCCCCCCTTTCTCTTGACCTCTCTCACACACCTATTGTCTGTCTCTCACTGTTCTTTCAACGACACCCCTTGCTTATCCTCCATCGGCAGGGAAAACCATCAACAAAAATAAAGAATTGGGACCTCGAGGGGGACTCTTTTTTCTTTTTGCAAGAAAAAGAATGACAGAAATTCATTCTTGTATGCCACATCTTTTTATCACTTCCCCTCTCTCTCTCTCTCTCTCTCTCTCTCTCTCTCTCTCTCTCTCTCTCTCTCTCTCTCTCTCTCTCAGCGGAGGTTGCAGAACCGCAGATTGGCGGGTGTGTGTCTTTCTCCCTGCTGAGTAATTGAGCGATCACAACATGGTTTGTTGACTATTCTCTCTGTCTCCAACCAGCGGAGGGAAACCTCTCCCTCTCGTTGTTACAGGACTTGACAGCAACTGATACAATGCAATCGGATTGTAGCAAATGTGAAGGTGGCTTTAAGCTACGTCAGTATAATAAAAAGGTTAATGTATTAGATTCCGCAGACACAAACATGCCATGTAATCTCAATATGCCTTACAGTTATGGCTGTGAATTATCGTTATGTTAAAATTGAGGTTTGAAAGTCACAGCCATTCTAATTGTTAATGTAATATTATTGAGTGATCATGATTAGGGAGATCAGTAATGTCACAATATTAAAAACATCACAATTCTTTGTGAAACTGTCGAAGGCATGATCTAACTTTCATCTTGGTGGACTGTGCCGGATACATGTTTAATTAAAGTTGCATTTTAGTATGACTAATCAAGCAGGCCAAGACTAGTGTCCACATCCTCTATGAATTATAAACACACAGTCACTCTGAGAGCCAATAAATTATAAGGAACAAACTGTTGCTGAGTAAAACATGAAATCTCTACAGCGGCTATAACCACATGTTATATAACTTCACTGCTGTTATCCAGTTTCTCATTGACCTTTCTGCAGTGGGCATTCTCTGCTATTCAATCTGAGTAAATGCAGCACACCATCTGGACTGTATGAGATCAAAACAGCTGGTCTCTCTGTTCTATCTTCTCTTTACCCTTACATTGATGGAAAATTATTACTATACTACTGTAACACTACTAATACTAAAAATGTAATGTAATAAGGATGTACAGTATGAGCTGTTGTTATGCGCACATAAATGGGCTCTTGCACCTTATACAGTGTTGGCAGGCCTCTGTATAAGGTTCCCATTCTGCAACGGATCAACATACACTCAACGTGACAGCACTAACAGGGGCACAGGAACGGCGTCAGGATTTCTCAACAGAACTTCCCAGGTGCTCACGGCTGGGGAAAATGCTTAAGTCAGCTTAAGTCAGTGTTGTGCTTTGCTCAGGGTGCCTTACTTGCACCCTGGGGAAGAAGCTCCACTGAAATGAGCTGTGTGTCCTTATTAATCTCCAGAAGTCCTCTAAATAAAGGCTTTTATATATATAACTCACAGGTGTGCCTGGACCTGACTACTGTACCCTATACATGTGGTTCCAATGTAAAGTATTCTTCCATTTCTTCTGTGGAAGAAGGAAATACAGTATTGTGATTATGCCAACGTGAGTTAGTGACTTAGACTTAGAGTAAATGCACTTTTATCCAAAGCGACTTACATGTAGTAGTGCATTTGTCATATAGCTGGACATTCACAAACTGATGGCAGTGCAAGCCATGCAAGGAGCACCTAACCACTTGGTTAGACATCTTGCCCAAGGATGCTTGCAGGTAGTCCAGCTCCGGAAATCGATCCCACAACCTTCCGGCTGGGATTCAAACACCCACACCACTAGACCACCCTACACCCCTATGCAATTATTATATAACACCCTACAAGTAGGCCACTTGCTAAACAAGGGTAAATGGACTGCATTTATGTACTGTAGTGTTTTGCTAACCATCAGACCACTCAAAGCTCTGCACAAGCCTTACATTCACACACACACACACACATTTATACGCCGATGGTGGAGTCAGCCATGCAAGGCACCATCCGACCACCGGGAGCAGTTAGGGCTAAGTGTCTCGCTCAGGGACACTTTGACACTTAGTCAGGAGATTACAAATCAGCAACGTTTTCATTCCCTGACACCCTGCGCTGCCCACTGTGCCACCTGTACATGGACTCTTGGGTGGGCCAGAGCTACGGTAGCGATCCTGATGTAGGATGGATCCTTGGGACCTTTTGGGTGGTCAAACATCCAGACTACTAGACTAAAAGAGGGCAGGGGCCCTCTTTTGCAACAGAACACAGTAACTTTCCATAGAAACAGATTGGTGTGAATTGGTGTGAATCACATGAACAACTTCAGGATTAAAAAAAAAGTCTAAATGCAACATTGCCACCCGCTGTTACTCACAATTCTTATAAGGTAACAGAGAATATGTGTAGAAATATAGTTTTTTTTCAAGACCTACGAAATAAAGTGTATGGTATGGAATTATAATTTCCTGTTTCCTCAACTTCCTTCCATTCTTCCTCCCAGGTCCTAATGGCATCTCAAATACCAAAAGAGATTTGAGCTATAAGTGGGTGAGAGAGTCTGCTCTTCTATCTTCAGAAAGGTGGGCTCATAGGCATGGCTCAGAGGACCTTAATGTTATTTAAGAGGCACTCTGCAGGAACAGGGGATAGGACTAGAGAGAGTGAGAGAGAGAGAGAGAGAGAGAGAGAGAGAGAGAGAGAGAGAGAGAGAGAGAGAGAGAGAGAGAGAG
>JAODUG010000025.1:0-31646 GCA_027564795.1 Aphredoderus sayanus | reverse complement strand
GAGAGAGAGAGAGAGAGAGAGTGAGAGAGAGAGAGAGAGAGAGAGAGAGAGAGAGAGAGAGAGAGAGAGAGAGAGAGGATGTTCTGCAGTAATGAGGAAGTATGTGAGCAGGAAAAAATATCGCAAACATCTATTTTCAAAGATCAAGGGGGAAGCAAGGGGAGGCTGGTGAGCTGGCAAACTTTCGACTTTCAATGCATGTAAATGCAAATGACTGTTTCACAGCAGTGAGACTTCAACAGACACACTCCAAACTACTTCATGAACTGTTTGGATTCATCGTCTCATTGTTTCACATTCTTGAATGAGCGTGAGCGATGTTTCACGCCTGCAAAAATACCCTCTTTCAGAAATGGCTCCAAACAACTGTGCATGTTCAGCGCCATGCTCAAGAGAACCTCAACAGCTGATGGCGAGGGAGAAGAAAGTGTTCCTGTTCACATTCTAGTAGGGCTGCACTTGTCTAATGCTAAATGAATATCCACACTGAGTACAGACCCCGGGTTACCGCTCAGTGATCCAGTGAGATCTGTGTCCCCCTCCCTCAACAAGTCAGCTGCGCCTGAACAAACATCTCTTTAGCCATAAAAGCAGCTCCGTCATTCCTTTATTCCTGAATAATAGGAGGACTAATTTAGGAGAGAGCCGGGCGCCAGTAAATACTCTCCCAAGTGAGATTTGGGTTTTCCTTTTTACCCATTCTTCTCTGTTAATTAACATAAACTTCATATTCCTTTTCTTGAGGACCTCTATCGCACAGCCTTTATCGTCTCAGCCCGGACTGGCCCCTTTGACACAAAAGGACGCCATAACAAATTCCCGGAGTGTCCGCACCAGCGCGCTGGCAGATCATATCGGGGCGGCGCCATAAAGAGGAGCACAAGTACTACGCTGCCACTTTTTTTTTTTTTTAAGCAAGGCCCAATGCAATTATCAGTCAGGGGTGATAATAGAACTCATAGGGAGGTGTAATGGCATTCAGATAGGCACCTCATCATCATAATCCAGGGCCATGCCTGCAGTCAGGTTCACTGTGCTACCATAAAGCACTCTATATCCGCTAAAGCACAACAGTGTGACATGCAACACATACTGTACTGTACGTGGCTTATAGTCTAACTCTTTCACCTTTCACACACACACACACACACACACACAGACAGTGAATGGTATATGCTACATGGCTTTATGGTGGCATGATGATCCACCAGACTGCAGAGGCTACGTATGGATGGTTGATAACAACTGGAAATTTGAGAAATACTTTCGCTATTGTAGTGACAGTCTGTGGAAGACAAATGTGATCTTGGAGCATTGAGCCTGGAATTAACATTGACAATAGGCTTATTATTCTAGTGTACAAATTGCAATATGCAAAACAAAGAAATGTCATTCTTTGCAGGCTTATATGATAATCCCCCCAATAATTTACTCATATGTGGAAAATGATGTTATACACAAATTGCATGTCTACTGCGACCGAATCCCAAACTCATATTTGGCCCCATCCTGTATACAAATGATGTATAATGAGGCCCAAAACAAATTAGATTTCCAGTAAATCTGACAGTAAACAACTTGTACTGTACATAGGTGGCTACAGTACAGTTAGAAATCCACACAGGACTGTAAAGAACATATTTGGTACCAATAGTATATTGTATGTACTGTATGTCTAATGACAGAACAGCGCAAGAAAATACAGTATATTATAATAACAATATAGCCATTGCTCATCTGCGGTACATTCAGGAAATACGTTCAGACATCAAGGAGATGGAAGAAAGACAGATATAATGAGAAGAATGAATAATGAATAGCAGAAAAATAAAAAGCCAACAGCTAGAGCCTTAAATAACTTGTCTAAACCCACTAGTTATCGGGGCCAAGCCTTTTGTGCTTGGCGTCTGCAACTCGGCAGAGACAAAACCTGTGCCCCTGTGCAGAAAAGATTACTTTCCGGGTCATTTCTCCATCTATATCACCTTTGATCCTATATGTGTGGTCTGTAGCACCGAACACTTTCACTTTACTGCAGGGAACATGCACCGACAACACCCAGGAGAAGAGCTGGAATGTAGCCATACTGTAAATTGTGTACTGTAGGTCAGTCAACCCAGGAGTGGTCTGTGGAAGCAGCCATAATTAATGGCTGTAGTTCCCAGACGTGATTTAATGGATTAGAGTGATTTCTCTATGTGCACTCCTGCTAGCCAAAGATCAAATCCCAGCTCGCCACCATGGAATTAAAATGGTTATATAATGTAGAGCCATAAGAGCTTTGGAACTCCAACCCCTGATGTCCATGAAAGTGCTCAAAGATACAAAATGCCCAAAAGAGACTAGCCTCCGGTCTTAACTGAAGATGATGGATTCTAATTACAGGAAGTGGCGATACTGTTCCCGAGTGGCTAACATGATAATTTAAGCTCAGTAAAGAACCTAGAGATTCTACCTATTAGATGTTTGTCTTGTTGACTTTCTGTCCTGACATTTCTTTCCACTTCTTTCCTGGTGATATTTGTTCCAGTGAGATTATCTTTGACCAACATCAGACTTGAGTTATAATATAATATAGAAGACTAAAAACAAACAAATCAATTGCTTCACTAAATTCAGTGATCAAACTGAATATTTCATCCCAGGCATCAAACAAATATTGGAAACTATAAACTATGTTTTATTCAAGTTCACCACACTTGCATCTCCCCTCAGAAGCTAATAATTCGTAACATGGTGTGTGGTGTGTGTAGATTTGTGGGGACCTTTTAGTGCCGTCGTCACTTAGTACACAGTGATTCCTTCTTAAGCAAGAAGAAAATCTATACGTTTGTTAACCTATATATTTATTTGAAACCAACGCCCACGCCGCACATTCACATCCGTGGTTTGGAATGGATTGCTTATTGCTCCACACCATCTGGTGAGAACGACTATACGGGAAGAGCAGCAGATGAGGTGGATAGTGGTGTTGGCTTCCATAGCAGCTGAATCAATAGTGTGTGTGTGTGTGTGTGTAGTGGGGGGGGGGGGAGTCGAGATGGACAGATACATGGCATGGTTACAGAGAAAGGCAGAAGCAGGAATGTATGCATATAGTCACCCACTAGCCAAAAGGAAACACAAGCCCGGAATTCCAGACCGTGGTGTCAATTATTCAACATCTACTGTAAGTGCTCCACTGGTCTTCACCAACCTTGTTTTTCTTGCACAAAATGAGATGTTTGATTGCCTATTACTGTGCCTGTGGTGATGGAAGGACTCATATGTCTACAATATGTATTTGGTGAAGTGCTGTATACAGTACAGTATGTACTCTATATTAATTTTATATCATTCAACATACTTCAATAGTGCCAGCAGACACTAGGATACTAATGACCCCAGTGTATAATATGTTATCTGTATGGGGGAGTAAGATCTAAGATCTTACTCCCCCATCTGATCATGTCTTTACAAATGCACTTTTCATTGTTTTATGTTTCAGAGAGAAACAAGCCACCAACAACCAAGCATGATTGGCAAACGCTCCACAAAGATACAAACAAATATCTTGAGATATACAGCATCCTTGGGGCTAGGCAATAGAAAATGTACCACGATAATGATTTGCCTATAATCATAAAAGAAATAAAAAATCACTGTAATCCTCAAATCATTTAATTATGACGTGCCACAAACTTTGATTAAAAAAGACTAATAATACTAATAAATAAAGCAGGCATGTCTTGAGATATTTTAAAATTACATTGTGTTTATGCTCCACTGATACATGGGTGGGACATTTGTGGCCCCTTAACATTTGGAGGCTAACAAGCAGCTTAACAGAGCAAAGATGATCACAACCAAGTATTCCCCTTGTTAGCGGAAATTACACAAGTTGTTTTAATTTGGACTTCAAAGTGTAATGTCCTTTATGTATGTACATGCTATGTCAACAGACAACATTTAGCAATTAATCATTTGCCGAGACCTAAATTAGCATGAAAATGTAATGACACATATCCTTTCTGATGATTTGCCAACAGACACACTAATACAAAAAGAAAAGCCTTTTGAACGATGCAATTAGCAGCAAGATTATTGTAAGGAAAAATGGATTTAATGGCTTTTAGAAGAACTCATGCAATGCATTATGTAGTGACATCAAGCTGCATGAAGCTCCAACATAGTGAAAAAAAAGCACTGGAAACTTTTCGGGTAAAACATGATTTTCATTTCCCAATGGGAATTGGCCTATTGGTTTCCTTTAAACATTTACCGTCAGGATAGAATGGTTTCCAAGATATTCAAACCATTAGCTTTGAATGGTTCTTTAGGATCTACTTGCTCCCAATAGTGTTTTCCCATTACCACTACAACAGTGGAGACTCTGCACGTAACTTACATCAAAACAACGGCAATCGACGCATTTCCGTTTGTTCTTATTAATGAGCCATTAAGCCTCCATCACTACAACATCGGAGGTGTGCGGGGGTTGGGGGTCTGTTGCCTTTCCTTTATATTCTCAGACCAAACAATGTGAAATATCACAACTTTATTTTCTGTAAGTGTACTTTTGCTGAGAAAAGTTTCAGCACCAGTGTTTGTAATATGGATATAGGCTTAGGACTATAGGCTATAGACATTGGACTTCACATGGGTTTCACGCAAGCTTATACTATTGCCGCTGAGGTGGGTTAATATATCCAATATATCCTAATATATCCAGTCTAAATAGCCGTCCTGTGTTGTATGCTGTGTTAATTATATAAAACAGGAGACTAATTAATGATGACAATGGATTAGGTGATAGCTTGAAATGCAAGGTTATCACAGGACACATCTATGGGACAGCTAGATTAACAGATCAAATTCATCAATATACAAGGTGTGGGTCTTCGAAGAGCACAGTGTTTTAGGTGCAAATGTCTAGTAAATATCCAGATTCTTATGATAACATGGCGATTCTGAGCTAAAACCACAAGTATTTCCTTATGGCTAAATGGCTATAAGTATAATTTGATTATGTCATTCCAGGCATAATACAGTACATGGTGAGGGGTGGCATTGGCCTTGGCATAGCAAAGTGAAGCAACCAAACAAAAAGGCTTTTTTTCCCCAGAGCTGTTTCTCATAAGGTTATCTCAGATAATATCCAAGTATTTTTTCTCACATAGTTACAACTTTAAATCTCAGATGAAAGCTGAATATGTGTATGTACATTTGTGTTTTTTCTCAGATCTCAGAGAATATTTGTAATATATTTTATTTATCTGCAATGGCCCAAATATGACTTTGTAGCTTCGTAAAGTCACTGGATTAAATAATGGTACATTTGGATAATTGAATCACTATCAAACATCAGGTCAGAAACATTGAGCCATTTGAATCCCATTAGAAACCCATCAAAAGCACATTAATAATTAGTGAGAGGTCACTTCTCAAACCAGTAGGATATTTCACATTGTGATGTCAAACCATAAGGAAAAGCTTAAATACCATTTGTAACCATTAAAAACAACAAAAAAAAACCACTAGAAACCTGTAATTGTTTACATAGTATAAATAATAGGAACCTGTTTATAGCCCTATATACGAAGATGGTATATGCTGCGATATTAAAAGGGACAAAGACGCTATGGCAATTTATATATCTAAACAAACATTTATGGAAATGCAACTTACAAGTGAACTTCCACAATACACATGCAAAAGGATATTGACATTCATAGTAACTACAGTACATTGCCATGTGGTCATGTCAAGTCAATATAGCCCTTAATCACATTGCAGCCTCAAGGGCTTTACAAGCTCACATTTTACATGGAAACAAATGACACCCCCTTAACCTGGTCCTTGGAGCAGTTGCAGATATGTCCAAAACAACATAAAACAATGCTTGTTTTAAATACACAATGCATAAATAATAATTACTTTTATTTGAAAAGAACCAGCATTAATCCACAAGTCTCCAACATCTAGAAACTAGAAGCTACTTTTTCAAAATATTACAATTAAGTGATAATCTCTAGTGGCCTGGCACAGTGTCAAAGTCCAAGTGAATTGAAGAGAGAACGAGTTGGCAGTATAATAAGTCACAAAATATTAAGTAAAAGCAAATCTTGCCCATCCCCTATGGTACAAACGCAACATGTCACCTTCAACTTCATTATGCTATTGTTCAGCAAGCAATTGATTAAGTGTGAAATTAATTTCAGTTAACAATTAAATTAAACAATAATAGGCCGCCATTCCAATGCTGAAAAGACTGCTGTAGACAGGCAACATTTACATTCCACTATGCATAATATTTGACATCCAAATCCTCTTCAATCAACCTGCCATCAGATGGTATCATTGAGTGCTGGTGTCCTACTTCAACAATCCTTCCCACCAGAAACCACTTTGTTGATATTTCTAGATCTCTCCTGTTTAACTGGACTTTGTTCATGCTTTCTGTCCTTTGGGGCACCACTTTCAAACATTGCAGTTGCAGCTGCAGTCACTGCTAACATTTTCTTAGAGTACAATGTTATCATGCGCATGGTGGAATGAAAAGAGTAAAGGAACACAGTGTTCCAGCAGTGAGACCTAAGAGAGACAAAGTCAGGAAGAAAACCAAGTGAATACCAGCTTCAATTTCCCGAGATGAAGAGCTCCAAGGGAAGCAAGACGACATTCTTCACGAACCTTCATTCTGACATGGCTCTATTTCTTTATGAGCCAAATATCTATTATCTAGAACCAAGTAAAATGTTGGAACTAACTAACTGCTATTGGCAATGACTTTACTAATGTTTTTGTCATAGCATTGTGACAAAAAGAAACCACAGTCTAAAATAAGGTTTCAGTTCAGGTTTAAATTTCAATAAGTTACAAGCGGTCAATTTGCAGGCCAGGCAAGAGAGCTGCCAAGCCATAGCAGACTTCACTAGCTCCAGACTCCAGATAGCCACCAGAGCCAGGTGTGTGGCATCAGGTCTAACACAGCCCCACCCCTCAACTTCCTGGATTTGAAGTTGAGCCAATCAAAAGGAAATGGACAGCCTCTCACAGCCATAAGGAGTCCATCAGACTCACCCCAACCCTGGAACATAAACAAAATAATATATCTGTAAATTTGGAAAGAATGCATTTTAGCCTACACACCAATACACACAGTCTAGATCTTTTAACCTGGTTTAAATGCAAGAAATTTCTGAAGGTTCATTCCTATGCATCCAATATCCCAATATGATTTGACGAGATAATGTCTTATGACCTCGGTACAGGAGTAGACATGGCTTTCATGTTTGAGGGAGGGACCTAAAGGATTTAAAAAATAATTTGACGAATTGCATAGTACACATTTAATATATAAAATCACTGCAGGGAATGTGGCTGTTTAAACCTTTTAATATAATACAGGTAAATTGCAGAATTTGTTTTCTTCTATTCTGCTGAGGGAATATTATCTAGCAAACATTTGAAAGATAAGATGAGTCTCAGTTTTACACATCTTTGAAACAGCTGTATCCGTATCGGCTGTAAGCATAACATAGAATTGGGACAGATGCACAATAAACTGTTACAGTTCCTGTCACAGTAATGCTGCTGTGTGTTGAACAAACAACTGTAGCTGAATGATCTAAGCACAAGTTCTTGTTCTCTTCACTACAATGCCAGAAAAGGAGAATAAACTTGGGATGAAGTCTTTAAACCTGAGAGTAAATAAACTACTCGTGAAACATTATCTACTGGAGTCAAGCCAATAAAAAGAAAATAAATCAGGTAGAGAACAATTACATCTTAGTAATAGAGATTAAACCAAAAGTAAGTACTGTATATGCACTGTATAGAGTGCACTGCACATTATCGTCAAAAGAATACAAGAATATCTCACCTTCATCTACCTTATTTTCAAACAAAACAGTAAATGTTTGTTTGGGGATTTCTGGTTTAGTGAAAACACAATTTCAGGTAGCTCATACATAATTCTAGACCCCACTATGTTAACCTATATCAGTGCACCACCAGTATTGGTTTATATTATGGTATAATGTACTATTACAAATACCTCCTCATGTCACGTTTTTTACTGGATGGAATAATAGCATAATTAATATAGGGCCAGAAGCCTATACACAAATCAAAAACCTTCAGAAACATGGTGGAATATAGTTCAGTATTCCCGTTCATTTTGCTTTAACGTTTTCTATGTCCCTGCATGTTGAAGATGTTAAAGTTCACACTGTATACTTCTAGACAAAGTGGCTCTTAAGCATGCCTGGCGTTTAATCGCAAATCTCTGTGCTCGTCCATCAGTGTCCTGTCATTGACGTCTCACAGGTTTGAGTGGTTCCCGTTTGTCAAGAAAACCACTCAACTCTGTGACAACGTGTGGCTGTTTGCCAGTAATCTGCTTGCTTGTTTCTCATTGCACAAGCTAGCTCACATCTCAGCAGATTGTATGCAGTAACACACACACACACATACACTGGTACAATTACTCATTTGAGAAAGCATTCAACTGAAACGAAGCATAGTGCACATCTTGCTGCTTAAAATGTAACTAAAGTATCTAACTATCACTGCGGCATAGACCAAATAGGTTTGTTAGGAATTACAAATTATGAATTGCTTGCTTGGCAATACTAGGAAAACAGCTGTAGTTATTTCTACTGTAAATGTTAGGTGTCAGTATTGCATGTCTTTGCAATAAGCAAATTTGCTGTCACGTTCTATCAGAGAAGAAAATGATCAGACATGAGTACACTGACTGATCCAAGTGTAATGCCGCAGGGGTGATTACTCAATATTATTATTACCCAAATGAGTAAACATTTTTAACAATGTCATTTATGTAATTAATGCCAGGCACACACTACTGTACATGATTTTCAAAGTAGTTATCTTTCCAAATAAACTAAGTAAAGTCACGAAAACACGCGAGAAAATTAAAAAATGCATGCAAGGAATAAGATAGCGGTGTGTGTTGTGTGTCGAAGACAACAAAAAGAATATGGAGGCGAGAGTGGTTGGGGAGACGCACATTTCTCGGGTCCAAGCACAATGTGAAAGCTTCCCCATAGCCATATTTGCTGCTGACCAGTTGTAAGCTATTTGTTTGTGACCCCTCCCCCTTGTTTTCATCTCGCCCATCTTGCGATCTCATTGGCTGTAGGTAGAGTCATTACCAGTCACAAGCAATTCACACTACAGGATTTGGACTCCCCGACAGGTCCAGATGTTAAACTATCCAGTCGGGCTTTGCTACGCATCACCGACACGTCTGCGACACTCTCAGCTCGCATTGTAGGAAGTTCACACTACACAACTGTCGCTGACGGAAGCGCACTGTGATATCCCTCCGAGCTGGGGATTCTGTCTGCGATCTCCAAAACCCTGTCGGCGAGCTGAAAACTGGGCTAAAGTCGTGTAATATGAACCTGGCTTTACATACACTTATTTCCCCATCGTATTAAATGTGGGCTAAACTGTACAGTGCAAGTATATGCTCAAAGCCAGTAAAGTTGACATACTGCAATGTATGTCAACTTTACTGGCTTTTAATAAAATATCAGAATTTGTATTTATTTAAATAATGCATATTCATCAGTGGACAAATGATTTACACTCACAAAAGGCAAACCATTTTGCAGATGTCTGTATGATTGTGGTCTTCTCTCGTTATTTCAAGTGTGTCCAAAGAACACAGATAATTTATGTTCTGTCTTATTTAAATATCTAGTGCTTTTATGATGATCACACAGACTCCTCAGTGATTGCAACACTTTATCAAGCACTACATATTGAAAAACCAAATTCACCAGTTCATGGAAATTAAATGTGTTCTGTGAAATATTCAGGTGATGAAATTTGGATGTTGGTGGAGAAATTAAGTGCAGAAAACGATAAAGGTGCATTTTGATTAGAGTCACCCATATAACTCATTTAAGATATTTTACCTTATTTGTGAATAAATAAAACAACTATGCCTTCTCAGGTGTAATGACAATGACCACCATAGTAAGTGCAACTGCCCACCTCTGCAGGTAACAAAGAACACACCAACTTCTTGTATAACCATGAGTGAGGAAGTTGGTAGACAGGTTTATATATAAGCAAAAAATAACAATATTAAGGGAGACCAATAACAATATATGCAGCATTAAATAAACTAATAAGAAAGGAGGGGTACTGTAAACGATGAACATGTGAAACACTGTCAAATACTAAAGAGGGTTTTGTAAGATGTAAGGGAGGGACATACAAACAATACAATTAGATGTTAATGTTTTATTTTGATGAGCATGTTAGCTCTTTGTTCATTTTCTTTTCACACAGATAAATACAAGTGCACCAAAGTCCATTACAACAAACCACCAGAATGTTCACACTGCATATTAGTCAGATGTGTCTGGTGTGGGAGCAAGAAAGTAAATACAAGAATAAGGACTTCTGTTCTGGACTAACGCATATTTCTGTGCAATTTAACATGATGCAGTGGCAGAGATGGCATTTTTTCATAGCCGTGGTAATTATCTGAGAAACATCTGGGCAGAATGCAAAGCACACCTGGCTGGGGCCCGTTAAGCCCAAAGTGGCAGAGTACTCCTAGTAGTTGGGTCGGATCACATTCCCACCACAAACAAACCTCTCCAGCGTTAGTCTGAAACCAGACCGAGACCACCTTCTCTCAAGGGCCTTAGAACGGTTGTTTTGGTCCGCACTCAAGTGCGATTACTGTGTTCGCACCTGCCCAAACTAAATGGCACCAAGGGGGAAAACAAACCAGAGTTCGATTTAACCAGCCTGAAAAGTGCTGGTGTGAAAAATGCCATAAAACACAAGTCTGCTCTTTGCACACTTTTATCAAAACATACTATAGATACACATCGTGCTCATGAACAGCCTATGCAATATTTATGTGGGAGATGACAGGAAGGGTAGAACAGTGGCAGAAGAAAAGAGACTTCTGACCATCTTCCCTCAAAGCGTTCACTATGGGCTTTTTAATTGACACAGAAAACAATTCCGTTCCCTTTTGCGTGTTTTAATGTACAGCCTAAATCAGGAAGTGGCTCCATACAGGCCTTCAACAAGCAGCAATCATAATGGGGAGGTCCAGAGTGTGAGTATGCATAGTAATTGGTGTTTATCCCTGCAGCCCTTTCTACAGGTGATTTATGTGTGAGCGCTTCACTGGTGCACTTCAGCTTCGAGAGCATCGACTTGTGGACCTTTTCTGCTCAGATTTGTGGACAAGCACACTCCATGAACCCACGTGTTACCATACTGGACAATAGGTCTGCTAAGATCAATAACTAGGAACATCTTCAAATTAAGGAAAATGTCAATTTTCTATTTATCGTCGACAGAGATAATCCAATAATTGCCTATCAGGCTCAGCGGTAGTGTCCGACAGATTTCAATGTAGACTTCTCTCACACACACCCCTACAAGTCTCCAGTCTGTTGAACATAATCTGCATGAGGAAGTCATGCACACAGGTTTTATATGGAGGCTGCTCATTCCGTTGACAGGATTATTGAAGTTTTGCTCCATTAACTGAACTTTATTTTGACCCCAAGAAAAATAAAACTAATGCCGTCTTGGTTGTGTGTCTTTGGAATTCAATCCAACTGGATAAATTGGCCCTCACAAATTCCATAAAGAAGAAAGCTGTGGATTTTGGTTAATAAAAGATTATACAATAGTATTCAGCTGTTGGATATTCAATCTGAAATTGTTGTCATATGCAGATTAATTAATACAATTTAAAGTGATACTTGGTTTTAATTACTGGCACCGTTGGTAATGTTTGTTGATTTTCTTTTTTCTTTTCAACAAGCTTGCCTTTTAGTGAGCCTCTGTTTGAACATTGCTAGTTAGCCTTGAAGCAACTCATTTATGTAATTAAATTTACAATATTAACCCCGTGGGGAAATAATCTCTTTTCGCCCTCATTGGCATCATCCTAAAAGTGGCACTCCTTGATATTTGGAATTAGACTACATTGTTGATGCCTGTGTTTCAAAAGATTAGTAGTCGTGGTTTGAAACAAAAGTGCTTGTGTGCCAATCCAACATACATCATATGTTGGTACTGGGGCACTGTAACACAATGACTGCATTATTGTCTAAACAACACTTAAACACTGAACTGGGCTCCAATAATGATGCAGTTTAGGAATAACTTGACAACACCCACACATAAGTCAGTTTGCTGCTGGCTGTCACTGCATTAAGGTTTCCTCATGGAACGATATGAATATACAGTAGAGTGGGCGTGTACAGGGCCTAATGGACGAGTCATTCCAATAAGTGCAGGATGAATTGGAATTCATGACCACTGACCAAACAATGCCAATTAGTACAATTGACTAAAGTAGCTAAACTGTTTGTCTTAGTAATTACCAAGAAGCCAGTGTCAGTAGCCACCCTGACTAAACTCCAATGTATAAGTGAATATTGGAAAAATAATGACAACTCTACTTCATTCTGAGCCATTTAGGTCCGGCTTCTGCTTGTCATAAGCCTCCGCCTACTCAACCTGCACCTTTGATAAACACGAGTTCTGGGTGCTTATCTGCCAAGCTCATTGGAAAAGCCAGTCCATAAAGTCAGTGATAAAATTAAGGGTGCAGTGGCAGTATTTCAGCCAGGTCGACTCCACTGCCACTTCCCATCGCCTGATTTGTAACCTCAGCCCGGCACATCCATTACAACTGTCAGCCTGGCTTTAGTGCGGAAATACTTTGCCATATTACTGTAAAGCAGAAACGCTGCAGTGGCTACTGCTGCAACCTTAAACTAATAGCCCCACCATATCCTTATGACAAACACGTTGGAAAAGATTAGTTCATGCGGAGCAATATGTGATAAATACATAAATTGCCACCTCTTTTGTAAAAGCGTGCGTGCACACATGCCCACACACACGGGCTCACGCACACACACGACAGCAGGGAGGGCTAACCTGCACCTGTTAGAAAATCACAACCGAAGTTTAAATCATTCGGAAACACGGGTTGACTCTGCCCACTGCAGCCTGATGAGACAGAGTGAAAACAGCACAATTTCACTTTTGAAAAGACCCTGAGCGACACAAGCTGCAGGTCAGCATCTTGGCATGCCAGAAGCTGCTGGATCGGAGTATTTCTTTCAGCGCTGTTGCTAGCATAACCTGTTATCACAAAGCATTAGGTAAATATTAACACGAAATTGCATTGCCATCACATATCCACACGGGGAGTCATATCGTGTCACCACATGTTCTCACGCAAAATTGCCCCCCCCCACGCACACAGTCAGTACTGGATAAAAGCAGACATTAGACTGCCTGAATATGCTGCACCTATCTGAGGTCCACATGCGCATGGATGAGCTGGCCTGAACCATGCACTCAGCAGTCTGAGAGTGACTTCTGGTCCTTTAAAATTCTCTCCACACACACCTCACAGTTGGAATGTATGTGTGTGTGTGTGTGTGTGTCGCAGAGGAATGGGGAGATAAAGAACACAAGAGACTACATTAAAGATAAAGAGTGACAGTCTTCATTACTAAAGTAGCAGGAGGTAGCATCCGTGGTTTCAGGGCACATACGTTGCTTTTAGAGGTTGGTTAAGGAGGTAGAGCGTAATTTACGGCCACCGGGGCAGTAGACTACTGTTGAGCAAAGATGTGTGATGAGTCCACTTAACACATACATACACTGTACATGCACGTGCTTTGACCACTCACATGACAGAGATCTCTGTACCGCTACAGAGATGTTTGTGTTAAAGCAGGGGGATCTCTCTAGCAGGAATAGTGCTATTCATTGGCTATGAACAGTACATACTGTAGATACAGTGTGACATGGCCAGAGAGCCTAATACATGGACCAGGGTACTCCTGGACAAATTGAGGACAAGCAGCAGCCTCAAGTCTATGTGCTGCATGTGAAGCACTGCATCCATTATGAAGCACGCACCGGCACATAGACACCTTTTCTGTTTTAAAAAAACATTTCCTGTTTAAGCATCTCTCCTTCTGAAAGTAACTACATTTAGCAAAATAAACTGTGGAACAAAAGTGTGACTGTATGAGAAGTGCTTCTGATAAAAGCATGCCGAGCTCTGAGTAGCTGTTTCAAACAGAAACATCAATCTTTTTACAACACAACAATGTTGATATTAACCACAAGGGCAATTATGAACACTAATCAAAGTGACTTTACATTAGAAGTTCAAATCTGGTTCCAGTTTCATGACTAGTGTGTGATACACACCAATACTATCAGAGTGCCTTGCTCTCACAAGGCTGAATCTTTGTACTTGTTTGGCATTAAACAATAGATGAGTTGTTGCCTGCAGGCCAAGCTGGGTGAACAGATGCTTACAAGGACACAGGGAGGTTGTTTGAGCCTTGAGTGACAAGGCTCTGTTTCCACCAGGGAGCGTTCCAAAGCATCTTTCAATAAATCAGTCATTGGCTGTTGACAGACTAACTGGGGCAACCTGGAAATGCAGGTTCTAAAACACATCAGCAGCTCACAATTCAGATACAAAATTAAATTAAAAAGGACACATTTGACGTGTTAAGTTTTGCTTACATCAAAATGTCAGTCAATCAAATTTGTGTCAATCTCCAAAGCACTTTCCACCTTGATATTTATGTAATTGTATTATTGTACATACGATTCTGTCTGGCTAAATCACTAGAGCTATATAATCATAGTCGCAACTCACCCACACTACATAACCAACAGTGAGACGCCATGGTAACCCAGGTGCTATAGCAACCAGGTTTGAATCTAATTGCGGTATCATTGGAATTTTCAAAAAGCGTACGGATGCAACATTGCCCTTGGTTACCTGTCAGAAGATGTCTATCTAATGAGCCACGTCAGATGAGGCCTACTGAGAGCTTTTATGCTTTCGGTTTATCCTAATCTCAGACTTTCTCAAGTGGAAATTCACAACTATTAGCAAGGATGCTTTATCTACAGTATAAAGATCCCTCAATGGAATAAATAAAATGGCCAGGAAAATGTGTGAACACATTTGAAGGTTGAGCATGTACCCAAGAGACAGGGAAGATATAGGAAAATCAAGGAGAGGATTGTGTAAAGCAAAAACGTCCCACGGGGACACAGTTTGTTGGTGTTCTACCTCTCCCCCTTTTCCCCCACACACTCACAGCTATATGAATTAAGGCGCACAACAAGTCAGCATAGCATCCTGTTTTTAGTGGAGCAAAAAAGCTAACATCATTTACCTCTGCCTGTCAGTCACCTTGTCAAGTCAGGCTCTGAATAGCTAACTACTGTACCAAGTCTCGTACTGCAGAGCAACAGACAGTTGTATGTAATCAACTGCCAACGAAATAAAAAAAGATACTAAAAATAGGAAAGTAACTTAAAAAACACAAATATAAATTGGAACATTCCCTCTTGAACCAATAACAAAAAACAGACTGTACATATACATACACAATTTATGTATGTTTACACTCAGTTTCTGTAACTATTATAATAACAATTAATTACATAGACAATTCATTTCATTTTTCTTCTTCCCAGTGTTCCTTCATAGACATTATTCCTTATCGGAAGGAAACATCTATTCCAAAGCCTCACCCTCTTTCAAATGACAGATCAATTGAAAAATAAATGACAAAACGTGAAGAAGAGGAGAGAGGAAGTGAGCCCAGCTAAATGACTGTGAATGGTAATTAGCCAGCTACTGCGTGCCACCTGCCATCAGCATGGCTGAAAAGACACGTGCCATCTACACCACGGCAACCAGGCACGGTATACCCATTCAGCGGCGCAGTGTGTATGCAGCAGAGTGGAGGAAGCCCGGGGCTTAATGTGCAACTTGTGTGCTGGCGGGGGCCAAGTGCTCGATGCACATTATAGTCTGGTTCACATTCAGCCGGTCTCTGCTGGTCTTGCTGGGCGCCGTCACTATCTATCCACGCCCTCACCGTTTCTCCTTTTCCTCCCCGCAGGAAGCTTGGCACTACTAACTAACCCACAACCAGAGACCAACCCCCTCCCGCCACACATCGACGTTCTCATTTCCGATGGTTTCCTCCTTCTCCCCTTCCTAAACCGTCTGTTGCCTGTGATCTCAGCCAAAGTGTTTATAATTGATTCTTTAGGTCATACGTTCCCGCTCTCCCTCTCTCTCTGTCAGATTCTCCCGCGCTCTTATACCCTCCTGTGGTGAAGCTTCACCACCCAGTTTGTTTAAAGTCATGCCTAAGGCCATTTTACATGGCTGTGTTCGATTTTTGCATTTTTGGGTGTATAAAACAGGCAGCTGTCCAATACAATTCCTTTATGGAACATGTAAAAACCAATTACGTTACACTTTACTGTACCAAGAGGTGCTGTCAGGTTGAGATGCAGAAAAAAAGAATAAAAGATATCACACCCCAATCCTCACCTATTATATTTTGAGGTGCACTTGGCACCAAACTTATTCCAAATGTAGCCGGGCCCAGGATCTCTTAATGACTGCAAGGTTATCATGTCAGCCACGAAATGCCCTAAATATCATTTCAACCCCAGGGGGGATTGTGTTATCATTTCCCTTCCATTTCATTCTTCTTGTCAATTATGAATATTACCAAAACATTTCCATAAACATACCCATTGCATTTGGTGTGAAAGTACTTGAAAAACATGTTTTCATGCACACAAAGTGCATTTCAAAATATTGCCTTCTCATGTTCATTTGATTGCATACTGAAACGGTCTTAAAGGGTATAAGAGGGGGCAAAGGAGTCAACAACGATGAAATGCCTTCCTCTAAATATCCTTCCTTCCCTGTCAGCCCCTTCTAGCCTACAGTATCGCACCCCCAACACTGCCTGTAACATATAGCTTGGAAAGACACCCTGTAATTACAAACCACAAGAAAAGGTTGCAAGCACTGGTCACTGCAATGCTGGGCTGACATATGTATCCGTTGATAGAATTAATTAATGGATGCAAGTGAGAATGAAGGAACGAATGGCTGTATATTTGTAAAGGGTTGTTGAGTATGTGTGTGAGCAAAGCAGGCAGCCTGCTACTTGGCAATCTCCACAGATCTATGAGAGTGTACTCATTTTCGTCCCTGTTGGAGAAGCTTTGGGAAATTAGCTGCAGTTGAGATTGTTAATGTGTTTATGACGTATACTAAGCTATAGAAGGCACGATGACTCCCCGTTGTCAATCGACATTTGGAGAGGGTTTGTGGGCGTTTTCTCGGCCTTAACTGAGTAGTATTTAAACTGTGCATCTTGTTACCTATTCACTTCACCCCTTGTGTGGCTGTTAAATAGTTGAAATCACCAAGAGAGTCGAGCACGTCTACATTCTCCTACAGTCCGCCATTCCTCGACAGTCCAGACTGTGAGTTATAGACACAGCTGTGTTCGTGAGTACCGCTAGCCTTGTTTTACCCAATGATGTGCCTTTTTTCTCCCTATAATAATTGTTCCATGTCTTTGGTCACTACAGTAACAGCAAATTCATTTAACTACCCCCATTGGGAGAGAATGGGATATTTCCAGCCCAAAAAAATTAAATAAAAAATGATCGGCTTTGAGCAAACAGATGAGACTGGAATATAAATTAAGCAAGAGGCAGAACAAGGGTGGCTGGTGTCAAAAAGAGTTGATGAGGAACAGGAGATGAATTGAATATTTGAATATCTGACATCACAACCACAGTGCACTCAACAAAAGAAAGCCTTCCTGCCCCATCAATTTATTGAGCACATTTACATAATCAATATAATTAAAGGATTGTAGGTAGGTTTAAGCTAAGAAGGCAGGAGCCTTGATCAAAGGGTCGCCTGAGCTGCATTTCATATGCTCTCACATCACTGGGGGGAGGTGGGGTTGGAACAAAACCTTCCTTATGGAAGTTAGGTTGACGCATGTAGTCTTGGTGCAATGTGTTTCTGACAACTTTCCTGTATTGATCAAATCTCATTATCACCATTTTGCTCCGCACCAGACATCTTGGGGGTAGCCCCGTGGAAATGTAGCCAATAGGTCAATATCACCATCATAATCATGGAAATTATGGACTGTAAGAGAGTGGATTAATGTAGTGATTCTCAAACTTTGGTACAGGACATTCCCCCACCCATGGGTCAAAATATATGTATCTAGATACAGTTTTTCAGAAAACCAAACATTCAGGGTTAATTGTTGTTCGATATGTTTATGCTATTTAAAGTGGTCCTTTTCTTTCTCTTGCCCAAATGAGTCACTGGCTTAGGAAGTATGGGGTGTACAGAGAGAATTTATAGGCCGGTGGAATCCATTGAGGAAAACACAGTTTAACATGACATAGAGTATGATTCAATGTCACGCGTCTCCTTTCATTTGCCGTGATTTAGGCTGAATCTTTGCCAAATATATCCCACGAGTATCAGCAAAGCAGACTACACACACACATTTGTCTTCGATGAAATGTTTATCTTCATGATGGGGTGTTTCATTAGGCTATCTACTAAAGACCTGCTATCTCTGTCCTTAAGAGAATTGTCGGGCCTATCTTTATTAAGACAGACAGGCTCAGATTTTGGAAGGGTTAATGTACTGTACATGTTTTTATTACTAATACAATCATCTGGCCAGACTAATGCAAACAAGGTATTTCAGGAAAGAAGAGTTTTTAAATCAATCCGTCAGACTGCAAGTCAGGTGTATGATCTTTTATTCCTGAGCAGTGCACAGTCCATCTGCCTTAACCCATCCACCTTTTTTATTTGAACAGCAGTAAAAGAACAGAGAAATATGAGCAGGGGAACCAGAGAGGTGGTGCAAACCGACAGGGCCACAGAAGAGGTTCCAGAGACAGCTATTTATACCATTTTTGTCCACCCCCAACCTTTCTTATGCTAGATATTTTTGTTAAGAGATCTGTATAGCATACACAGATATTTAAAGTCACCTATGATGAATGTTCTGTAGTGTTTCTGAAAGAATGAAACATTTTCACTAAAACGGAGTCAGCACTTCTGCATTGTAAAAATTTCCCATGGGAGGAATGCCCTCAAGTCTCAAAACCTGGCTACCGCTCCACTTGGCTGTAACACACCCATCATGCTGATTAGCAGGGAACCCGGACACATTAGGAAGAATACAGAACTGGTATGGCATGTGAAATACCAACATCCACACTGTAACACTGAGACTCATTTAAGTAGCAACCCCAAAGGCATACACCTATGTCGTCATACTGTACAGTGGCACATACAGCACACTGCATCATTTAAACCATTCAACTATCTTTAGAAAAGAGGGGAACACTTACTTGTACAGACCTAAAAGCTGTCCTGTCTATTTCTTTTGTTTTCTGTGTTCCTCAAACTCTCACCATATGTGCACTATGTACATTTTTATCTTGTTCTCTCTCTATTCAACCATTTGGTTTTCTAGCTGAAAGTCCGGTTTTTGGTGTCTGACTGAAAGAAGCTGTGGATGGGGGTTGGTGAGGTGTGACATCAATCAACGAGGAGTCAGACTGTAATACCTCAGTGCTTCTGTGCAATAGCGTAGCCAACAAATCTACAGGTACCTCTGCAATCCCATTGGAGCATTGGATATTTGGAGCAGTAATAGCCAGTTAATGGCAATGACATTGGCTTAGGTTTAACAGATCAATCAAGTGCTTTTCCATCTCTGCGGCATGAAGGCAGAGAAAGGCAAGGGTCATAACAGTTAGTTAGTGAAAATAGTAAGTTCACACATACTAATACACATACACATCTACTCTATGGTAAATAAATTATTACTTAGAAAACTAAACATGTATGTGCTTACTAAAAATGATTTATTCTTGAAAAACAGAACATTGAGATAAACCAATGGAGAAACAATTATACAAAAAAACTGCAGGTTTTGTCCATTTAAAAATGAACACATTGAAATGTCAGATAACCAACTCCCTTGAGAAGTGCCGTCTTGCTTTTGAGGGGGTTCTATACAAAGCAATACAGATATATACTAAATGAAAAACCAAAAAAAATAAGAAATTTAAGAAAAACAACCGAGTCTACACACAATTAAAAAAGACCACCAAACACAAACAATAGGGGAACCCTTTCAAACAACGATCCATGTTGAATATAATATTTCTCATATATTAGTAAAACCTTCAGTCTGCTAGTCCAGCCAGCTACTGCTCAAAACAATTTTGTTCATGCCCTGTTCATCTCAGACAAGGGCATTTCTGATGGCAAGGCTAATGGAGGATTCAGTACCTGAACACATTGTAAAATCAATACAGACACAAAAGCAGCTTTGAAATTGCCAGTCCATGTCCATGCATCAGTCAGGAGATTAGATGCTATTATATTATGGCTTGTCACAAACCCACTGAAAAGTCTTAACACTGCTGTGGGCTGACCACTTTATTGTCAAACTTTATCAGAGTAGTTTACAGTGAAACTGTTATTCCAACATGCCATCCCATCTCCCATAGCCAGAGAGTGGACAGCTACTGTACAGCAGCAGGCATTAGTGAGGCCAACTAAACCAGAAGCTGCCCGCGGTGTTAATCACAGTTTTACTGCTGCCGGGGTTTTGCGTTTAGGAAATGAGGCTAGTTTGGGGGGGGTTGGGGTGTGTGTGTGTGTTGATGGGGGGGAGTTTGTATTTTTTGCTCAGTTGCAGGGAAGATTCTTTCCACACCATTAGTACTCCCTGCTGAGCTGTTCCATCCAGGTCCACTACCGTATTAATACAGTATAGCCTGCTGCACTTCCATCTGCCATCAGCACAACTAAACATGGATGCATCAGCACATTATAGGGGCTATGGCATAGGTGCTCTGGCTGCTGTAGTACATGGTTTTATGGGCTGTAGGGGGAAAAAAGTCACTCATATTGTTGGATATTCTAGCTCAAAGGACCTGTGAAGGGCAGTGGGGATGGGGAGAGAGAGAGAAAGAGAGAGAGAAAATAGAAAAGTGCACATTAAAATAAAAATAGACAGTAACCAGAGAATGTTAGAAAAAGGCACAAGACAATAATAAAAGTGAAAGATTTGCGAGATGACAGAATGAGAAACATTAATATTAGTCTTCTAGGTAGGGTGGCAAAGACAATAGCATTAGCGATGTTGACGACAATCAACAGTAACCCACAATGGAAACTGATACCTTGCTCATGAACAGACATTGAGAATTGGCATCTCATAATTACATTTACTCAAACTGCATGTCTATAGTGTGATAGCTCTCAAATAAACCAGAATGCTTACTGTGTAAAGCCCACCACCAGTAGTGTACCGTAATGGACTACATGCATTCACTCTGAAACCAACAAGGAAGTGAATTCCTTCTGAATCTCCCATAAAACAGAATACCACATCCTGGCATATTATGTGGAGTTACAGCATTTTTCAATATACTTCATTGTTTTCATTTTAATCTATAGAGCCTGAACAGTGGAGATTGACAAAAATGTAAACAGAATTATATGATTCAATTTTGGTCAAATGAAATGCGAGTAATAGGAAAATGGCCAGAATTTCCAATTACTTCTGCTATAGTTGATAAACCCATTCAGAAAACATTTGCATATTTACTGTTAACAATGCTTCACCAATTAATTAACACAAGTCTATCACTGAGGACCCGAACTACGTCACCGGACAAATTTTAAAACCAACGGTCACAGTCACTGATGGTAGATGGTAAACATAAAATCAAGGCTTTTGAAACAAGGCTTCTATTTTTTTCCACCATGTGGTCCTCAAGAAACATTTGTTCCTTATGAACACCATTCAATAAACATCCTTGCTTAATCCCAACCCTATAAACCCCATTGAAAATAAATTAGCATTTCCATACACACTGAAATGATCTTGTTGCCTCATTCACCAGCTTTCCTTTCCTGCCTGGTAAGCACATTGATACGTTACCAGCAGCATTGACGGCACATATATCTGTAGTACACATGCTCAACTGAACAGGTCATGGCTGTCCCTGCTCAGGACAACTGCAGGCACACCGACATGCTGGACTCACCACACTGAAATGGTCATCGCTGCACTCCATGCCTCGGTAGTAGCAGGAGAGGAGCATGTCTTTGATGTCGTGGCCTGTCCGGTCATAGAACTCTCGCATGTTGAAGGGGCGAGGCTTGTAGTTGTCAAAGTCGGCTCTCTCCTTTAGGATCTGCAACACGTTCTCCTCTACCAGGTGTGTGTCCCGAATCTCATACCTAGAAGTGAGGATTTACAATGAGTCTCACACAAGACCCGTCAGTATTGTGCTTTTTTTGTTTGTTCCACTATTGCATTGATAATAGAAGAAAATGTATTGTCCAAAATCCACAACTGTATAGGGTACCAGGAAGGGGAGAGCCATGAGGAAGTAACAATATCCTTCAATATATCTGACATCAATAACAATGTCACTATATGATCGTGTCCCAGTGACCACAAGATGTAGGCAAAGGTGGACTTAAAAGGAGAACATATGTGAAGCAGCTATAATGTTAATGCCTTATGTAAGGTCATTACACTGTAAATGGGAACATAACAAACATATTGAGCCCAATTGTGGCATAGTATTAAATGGATTGCAAAATGGTGCCAAACACAGTTGCCACTAGAGGTTAGCTCTTTTCATTGTAGGCGTGATGTTCACTGGTATAAACTCGGGACCTGTGTGCCAGAGGCAATAGTGAAGCGCCACCATTCCATTTGTAAAGCATTTAAACGTTTCATAACACTTTTTTTCTCAAAGCTACTTTTCTCTTTTAACTGAATAATTATAACAAAACGTTTTTCCATAAATTCTATCTTTTGACCATCCTCTGTAAAAGTACAGTATATTATCTTCGAACTAAAAAATTAGTAAGACACCCACTATTGCTAAAAATGACTTCAAAGAACTTCAGATTCACAGATAGACAATCAGTAGAATGGATATAATTAATCCTTGGCTGAGCCAAATAAGTGGTTGTACTAGAAGGCACAGTGCTCTATGTGCACATCTTAGTTGTAAGCCTTGTATCGGCCTGTGTACATTAGAAACTTGTCAGGCATCTGTCTAGCATCTCATATCTGATGTGCACATCATACAGTACTATAAAGGCAAAACAAATTAAAATACAAACATTACATTATTTCAAGTGTTTCAGTACTCTAAGCAGCTTTAAGGAGTTTTGCAGATCATGATAGTGTTTAAAGTAAACAGCAAATTCCCCATAAGTTAACTCTTTGCAAAGTGCCTCTAATCTCTGAAGTGTGTTTGTTTTAAAGAGAGTAGTTATGACACTGTTATAGCATTTCAGTCAGAACATCAATAGAAAGGCAGTAACCTTTTGGACTTTATGCACTAAATATATGGGAAATAGTACAGTAGAAGACATTGGAGCTGCTTTAAATAACATGTGCACTTTACATAATTATGTTAATTATACTTCTATGTGGTTAAAAGTAATTGTAGTGGCAACAGGTGCATTAAAACACTATGGATCTATTCACACATGGTGCTCTAATCTATGTTGAGAGCCCTCAATTTATATACCACTTAACACAAAAAACAGTTTGTACATCATACAGAGCACACCAAAACTCGCATCAAGATGGCTCCCAGAACATTGGGAATGTAATTTATTACATGTCGCTGGTTTCAACCTCTAGCGCCTGTTCAAAGAGACAACTTAACCTTAATTAAATACAGTGGCTGTACCTTAAGAAAGACAATCTGTCTAAGGCCCATACTGAGCAATCTGCCATCAGTGGCAACACATGTCCACATTAAAGAGTGCTCATGTTACACAGTGTTGACATAGGCTTAGGGGTACAATTTGATAAAAAGAGACAGATTATTATTATTATTATTATTATTATTATTATTATTATTATTATTATTATTATTCCATTATTTAAACAGGAAAGGCTCTTGAAGTTAACAATCTCTTATTCAAGAGCGTCCTGGCCAAAGATTTGATTTTTTTCATTTCTTTGCAGTTTCTTCAGATAAAGTTGCTTTTAATTCATCATTGGGTCACACTGTTTATTGTCAGGGCACAATAACATGTTTTGGTTATTGCTTATACAAAATATGAATTATATTAAAGTACATATAACATCTTTTTTTCTTTACTCGATTCCTCCAGACACATTACAAGAAGTGTAATATGTTCTGCAAAAGCTACAACATTGTTTACCTGCCACCAAACAGAATGAAGTGAAATGAAATGAAATGAAATATTCACTGCGTGGTACTGTGCGCTATCATTTAGAATGAGTGGTAAAGGCTTTTGCTCTCCAAAATGCTCATCATTTTGAAGGTAGGTGGCAATCAGTTTGCAATTGAACAGCCTTGTTGCTGAATATATGGCACAGTCCGGAAGAGATTGCCGCTTTTGTTTTCGACAAGAGTCACATACAGAGATACACAATGTTGTCATCAATGTCACCCTTGAAACAGCAAGGGTGGTGCATCAAAGACAAGAATGATGCATTTGAAAAATGGCACCTGAAACATCTGAACTACAGTATCCCAAAGTTAGTTAATTTTTATAGCTGCAAAGGTGCTTATAGCTACAGCCTAAAGGCGATGCCCACAGAAGGCACGCACATATATCCTGACACAGATGTTTACCTTTACTTTAAAAAGCCACTCAATCAATGTAGGCCTACTGTACCATGTGTTTACTTTAGTGGATAAATCATTCAGCGATTTAAGGGATGACTGACCCTGGATCAGCTGTTGGTGAGAGTCGACAGATATTGATTGAGACTGCTGTGGTGCCAAGTTTGTGCACGCCTTCTGGGAAATGCATGCTTCAGGCGGGAGTTGGTTGGAAAGGGGGATGGGGGGTGTCTGCATGGGGATTGCTGTCAGTAGTGAATATTATACAGGCAACACGCGCCTACAGTTAGCATACAGTTAGTGTCACTCCAAAGCTGAACATGAGGGCGAGTGTTGCATTATCTCCATCATAGCGTACCGTCATTGCTACATCAATACAGTACATTCCTTTCACCACATGCACACACATTTCACTGTTCCAAACTGGGATGGTGGAAAGCATGAATTGCTATGGAAACCAATCTGGCATCTTCTGTTGGTTTATTGAAATGGTGAACGGAGGCTTAAGACAGGCTAGGGCAATGCTTAAGGGCCTAAGCAAGGTTTGAGAAGTATCCCCCTGCTCAATGTTGGAACATCAACGCTTCATTCTAACGGGAAGATCCGTTGTGGCATAGTCAACTTAATTAAATTGTATCCCAGGCCTCTGACTTACAAGCAACAACACAAAGCTGCCAGGAGAGCACTTAAGACTCAGTTCTTAGTTCCCACAGCTAGAGGCTCTAGCGGAAACAGATACAACCACAATATCAGTGGATTTTTAATATTGCCCTGCCACAGCTCTCTAAAGCAATCGCACACCAACTGTGTGGGAGTGGAGGGACAGCAAATTGGATTATGGGCCAGAAGCACATTAATTTTATAACAGAGTCAAACGAATGAAGGATAATCTGCATCGCTCACCTCCAGACAGCACTGAGAAGATAAAAACACCCACTGATCACTAGTCACCCCAATCTACAGAGGGAATTCATATTCTATTGGTCCTGGATTTAGGATGAATGACACAATATAATCTTTTTATAATTTATAATTTATAACAATTTTTCAATTACCAATTAAATGTTGGGAAAGATACGTGATGCTGGTCTGCAAATAAATACAACAACCTACTGCAAGCATAACTTAACAATACAACAGTACACATTTCTCTAAATGTACATGCGTTAACAAAATAGTCTCATTCTCACTAAAATATGTACTTGGTCAATCCATTTGTAAACCTTTCCTTAAAATATAAAACTAATAAAATAACAATATACAATTTAAATAAATTGTAGTGTCTGAATTAGCAGTTAATGTGAACATGAATACAAGCAGAGTAGATACAAAAATTAAACATGAACAAAATACACATTTTAAGATAAAGTTCAGAATGTGCCAGAATGTGCAAGTGAACATTACTTTGCTGACCTTGGTCAGCTGATCAAACCAATTTTGGCAGTGCACTCTGAATTTTCACAGCCTATTTAAACATGACCTTTCAATCGCTAATTGCCATATAATTAGATTCGCTTGAAAATAATAATTTTAAAAACAGCAATTTACTTGCAATGTTCTGCACTGCAGAGTGTAACTTCAACCCTCTAAAGACAATGAGAAAGTGATTGATTTTCTTGGAATAAATAAGAACTGCTGGCTGCTGTGGCGTTTTACTAAGATGGAGTAAAGACTCTGGATGCATAGCTTGTAAAGCTGTTATGAATAGGAGGATATGCGCAACACATATGTCCACCACTGTTTACTGATACAATATATTATACTACTGTAAATGGCAGCCAGGAGAATGCTGTGCAATGTTTAAAGTTAATCCAGGAATTACTTTTCTTCTAAGTACTTCTAATTGTTCTCCCCATTAAGATGTGCCCAATTTTATTCACAATCCACCAGTGCCCTTTTCTCACACACAAGTTTCTACCTAAGACTTTCTCCCTCCACACAATGTCCAGTGTTATTAGTCAGAGAGTGAGTATAACTGACCAAGCACCAAACAGCAGCAAAGGCAGGGGATGTTTCCCCCTGGCCAAACAGATGAAAGGGATAGGAAATGCAGAGAAGTGAGTACAGTACATGTTTATAAGTGGGACAACACTGTAGCTTCACAAACAGCACTAATTACACGGGGATAAAGTCTTGTTCATCACAGAGCTTATGAGACACAAGTTAATTGCCTCTGCTTGTAGTCCCCTCCCTCTGACTAACGTCCCTTGTTCCAAAGTCACTCTAGTTGGAGTGGCATTGCTCCCTAGTTTGTCTGTCCTCTCTCTTGTTGTGGCTTGTTTCTGCTGCATCTTGTTCACAAAATATGTTCCGATATGATGCCAACAGGTCGACCAGATGTGTTCTAATGAATAGAAAAACACTAGGTGTTGACATGCTAATGGTGTATCATTGTGGCTAAAAGTACACACATAAAGAAACAAATCCACGGAGACTTGCTTTGGCTTTAAAAGTTTGTTCTGATTTTCCGTATTTAAAGCATTAGAACTGCTGAGGATGTACAATTGCATCACATTCATGTAATGTTATCACTAGTAATCTGAGTGTATAGAGAGTGAATGCAGAGGGAAACATTGTACAGTATAAACACAAAGATTGCATTTGTGACAATTCTCATAGCTAACAGAGGTTCCATTCCATTCCATGTCTTAGGCTGCACAGATTCGTATGCTAAAGTAATACCAAAATGCCATTTAGATGCGTTTATTTTAAGATTATTTTAGAATCTATTTGGATGCCAACTGCACATACAGTATAGCGTATTTGCCTCTACTCTGTGCATGTGTTTCTGCTAGAGCTGAGAATATTGAGTAGAGGGTGTGGTGATCACTGTAAATGTATACGTGGTTAGAATAAACTGTGACATATACCCCACACTGCCACACTGCACTGCACTGAAAAGGAATGAATAAACTGTAGAGTTGGGGAATACAACAATAGAATGTGCAGTTGTCACCGTTTGCTGAAAAATGATCAAAGCAAGGGGTGTAAAAAACAAGTGTAATGGGAGGAAACACTGTTGTAAATCGCACAGGAATTATTTCTCCCTGAGCATAGAGAGTAGGAGATTTGAATGCCTTTTCAAGCTGAACAATTCACAGAGCGTCAACTATAAATTAGGGATACTTTAACAATGACATAAAAATTTTACAAAATATGTTATTTTGTCAACCCTTTATATTGCTTTTTAGAGCATTAATAACAATAGCTATGACAATAGCTATGGTAAATAAAGTTAAAGGCCCAATCCGTTATTAATTACAATACATCTCTGGCTTTAAAGAGTTTACATTACCATTGGCTCATGGATAGGGTGGTGGACACCCAGGCAAATGGTGCAGGGTTTGATCCCTGACATGCCCAGTGTACCTGTACTGTAAGCATAAAGATGCTTATCGCCTATCTGCTCCTTACTTCATGCCATAATGAGCCCTGTAAGAATGTGCACATTTGACCCATCCTATACAGTAGGTGCAGTGGGCAGCTACAGTGTGGCAACTGGGTATCAACTCCAGTTCTAATGCCAATTCCATGGTCAAAGACAACATCTGCACAGTGGTCTTGTAAAGCCATGTGAGAATGTACAGTAACTGCACGTGATATATAAACACATGATTTTGAGTAGCAGCTAGTGGGTAAGGATAGGGTAGTGGTTAAGACTGTCTTCCAACCGAAAGGTCCCAGGTTCAATAGTCCTACCAAGCGTTTTATATCTGTAAGCATCCCTACCTTTGTTGGAAATGCTGAAACATTATCTAAATCAATGAACAATAGCAATAATATACCAATATAATAATAACGTTTTACTCTTTACGTGTCATATTCTGTAGAAGTAAACCGGTGCCAAGCATTTAAAAGTAATAATGAAATTGCAAACTTTATTAGACATTGTCTAATGTCTGAAACAACAGTGCACCAAAATATCTTGAAGACTGATATGAAAATAGCATAAAACCGCTTGTAGCTGGATTGTAGTCAGCATGATGTGTAATGAGTGTTCAACTTTTTTTTAATAATTAGCTCTGGACAGTCAATACACAGCAACGTAAAATGGTGTGCATGTTTCAAATGTAAAGCACAGCCCACAGTGATATATGGTGTTAAAACATTACTATAACATAAGCTTTTGTGTGAAATTAAAAACTGAATTAGTACAGTTAACTTTTCTTGCTAAAAGCTTTGTATGCTTGGGGCTTTTATTTCATTCACAGCCATCAGAATTTTGTTTGATGATAATAGTGTGCATTTCTAAAGTAGTTTGCATATTTTCACCAGGCTTTTCTTTACAGATGAAATGTTGGTGTCAAGGAAATGCCTTTTATTTAAGAAATTAAATATATGGATATGTTGGCATTGTATCAGACTATGAGGCATATACAGTAGTGTTCATTCAAAGAGGAGTTCACTCAGCACAATAGCTGGAATATGCTCTGTTCTAATTCTCTAACCTGCTTAGCAAAGTTCGAACAAAAACAGGTGTGTAAAGACGCGATAGGGAACACCACAGGTACAGTACACCAAAGCAAGCAAAAAAAACAAAACTAAAACACAAACACACACACACACACGCACGCACACACGCATGCACGCACGCACACACGCACACTTACCTTCCATTAAGTAAGTCCAGGAGCTCCCCAGCGTGGTACAGGTCATTGCGCGTCACCCGGCTGAATCGGAAGGAGTTCAGGTTGCAGAAGGTGACCGCCGGGAAGATCATATGGGGTGCTGTCACCTCATCCAGCTTGGTGACATGGGGGTACTGGAAGTACAACTGCACACGGTCCACACACACCAGTACCAACACCCCCAGTGACCCTAAGAAGAATAAAATCCACAAGCTGCGCTTCACACACATCCGTTCATAAGTGAACATGTGCGAGATCCCGTGCAGCGTGGACCTGCTCGCGAAAACTTCTATGGGAACCGGACGCTTGTAATCCGTGTCTTCTGTTTCTGTTTTGAGAGCCATGGTGACCAGCGAGTTTAGAGGATAAATAACGGGATAGTTTTATAGACGAGGGGTCTCTTAATTTGGAGGTGGTTACAAGCAGCAAGTTCACGCCCTTCTACGCATTCTTCATCTCTCTTAAACCAGTCCTTCCACTATGTTGCGTCACTGGCAAAACAATGCAATATCTAGACCAGACAAGGTATTTCAAAGCATTGTAAGCGATTCAAAGGTATATACTATCGGCCATTCACGAAGTTGGATTTAATCTCAAGCAAAAAAAGGGTATATGTGAGTGTCTTCTTCCTCGGTTTGGGTCACATTCTCATGAAACTCTGAGCGCACATGGATGGAATCCAACGTTGTCCAGTGTAACGCACAGCCGGAACGGTTGGCAAGTTGAAACTGTATTCTTCTTCCAGATCCAAAAATGCTTCGTGTTACAATTCGCATCGAAAACAAACGAAAGACGATTTTTGTGGGCTACATTGCTTTTCTTGTCCACTGGTAAAAATGTAGCCTACAGTGCTATGTATAGTTTTAAAATAAACCTTCCGGAAACAATAACCAGAATGTTCTGGGTTTCATCCAGACCTTGCAGCTGTATCAGAGAAGAACGGAGTCTGGCAAATCGCCGGTGCGCGACTGCATGCTTGCATTCCGTCCTCCCGCACAGCAGTCACAACAATGCATGGACAATTATTCCGTTTTATTCATGCGGGTTTATTATCCCATAACAATGTCTTAGGTTAACCTTTGCGATAAAAAGGTTAATTCTCAAAAGACCAGCGCAAGAAAATGAATTCCCGAGAAGCTCCGAGCCTGCGTGGTTTGGCCGGATCAATTAAATTCTCCCCAAACAGCAGAGAGCAAGGATTGGACGGCACGTGTACACTGTGTGACGGAGTTGGTTGCGGCGCCAAACCGCGCGTGTCACAGCCATTGTCACAGCAGGTAGTCTGTTAGGCCTACACATAATTTCAGTTTAGAACATAATACATCTTAGTGTATATCTGTAGGCGACTCAGTGTAAATATGAAACAAACGCACGTACACAGAGACGCGGGCACACAGGTGCTATCTCACACAGGACGCAGACACAATGCGCGCACTCTCCATGGCTCTCTCTCTTTCTCTCTCTCTCTCTCTCTCTCTCTCTCTCTCTCTCTCTCTCTCTCTCTCTCTCTCTCTCGCTCGCTCTCGCTAATCAAACTTGTACTGTGAAAAAAGCATACAATGCATGCTAATAGGAACACACTGATTTTTATAACCTCCATATACTGTACATTTTGTCTCAAAACACCTCAACAAATCTATTTTCCACTGGCCAAATGTAGTTGGGAGCCAAGTAGAGGCAGACTAAAAGGCAGATGTGTGCTGCTGCAAGACTGCCAGTGCCAAATATGTCACAGAAACCCTATTGCCAAGAGGCGAGAAGAGCTCACCCATGAAATTGCTCATAATGTGTCCATAATTGCCATTTGCCATAGTATTGACTGTGACAATGTGGCTGTTGTCTATAAAGGCAACATAATGTATTGATCAGCCCAAAGATGAGTTATGTTCTCCGCTAGTGGGCTGATGTAAGTTCTAGGTAGACATGGCAAAGATGCGGCATTATATCATATACGATATCATATGTAAATGTCAATACAGATCTACTATACTACTGTACTATATACTGTATGTTATAGCAATGCAGGTTGCCTGTACAATATTACCGTAGCAGTGCTAAAGTAGCCCACGTAGACAGCAGTAATTTCTATTTGCGTTCTCTTGGAGAATATGATAGTATAATGTAGTTTGTGAAGCCAGTGGGTTCAGCCTCAGGTATCTGGCATTTGAGCCTGAGTGCAGTTCCATCCACTGGCTTTTGCATACTTCTAGATATCTTAAGTTTCACGAAACAATACTTTAAAGGCACAGAGCTAAATAGAACCTACAGTGGCATTAATAACAAAATGGACCATTTCTGCTTTAGTAAACATTTGACCGATATGTTATCATAACTATAATATAATTGATATATGGTACAGCAATTCTCATAATGTCAGGGTCTGGCTTCGCCCTGGCCTGTCTGGTCTTGTGTTTGTCTTTGTTTGCTTGTTGTCTACTGTCAATCCAG
>JAODUG010000024.1:5819108-5842649 GCA_027564795.1 Aphredoderus sayanus | reverse complement strand
GCCTTACCTCCTCCAGTGTGTTGCTGAGCTGAAAGATCTGCCCCTCTCCCTCCACCTGACGCACACACAGCTTACAGCTGATCTCTGCGGTGGCTGGGCTCAGTCTCTCCAGGGTGAAGGTACAGTGGAGGGTTCTCTGGCAACCACTCCACACCTGGTAGAATGGGATCTCCTAGGAAACGAGCAGTGTGCGGGGGGTGGGCGCGGGAGTTAGCACAAGGGGGCGAACAGCCATTACGCAGAGGTGGGAGTAGACACATTGATTATGACCCTCGCTGTGGGGTGAAAACCTGGTGTGCAACTGACCTGATACTTAGCCAGGAGCTTGCTCTTCCACTGTGTGTGCGGCACATCGTGGATGGACAGTCTTAAGTTGTGTGTGCTGTCCTTGAAATTCAGGGTCTTTGGCTCATCCAGAAGCTTCCCTCCTATTTGGGTCTCCATCTGAAGGACTTCCTGTTTTAAACCCCACCGAACACAACAATCACATGATCCTTCTAATGGGCAATTTAACAGTAGAGTTTCTGCTGTGCAAACTATCACTGAATAAATAAGACATTGCCTAATAGAATCTAATTTACATTAGGTACAACTGGTATTGTACAGTTTGATGTAAATTGCCTTATCCCGCATGGAAATTGGCTGATACTTATATCACTAGAGCCTCAGTTTGTTATATTATTGGCTGAGAGAAGTGAAAATCTGTACATTTGTCTTCTGCCTATACCCATTCGTGTAACATTGTGCTGAGATGTTAATTCTTTAATGGCTCTTTTGGCACCAAGGTGGTTCTGAACTGTCAGGTGTTTTACTGCAGACGACATCCATCTGTTTTTGTGCACTGTTCATTATACGCCTTTCTGTCACACAACAGTTTTCATCCTGCAGCCAGCCATTGGCTGGATGTCGTATCCAATCACAATCCATGTCTCAATTATCTAAAGCCTCGGCAATTGATCTTTTAACCTCCCCTTCAGCTACGCTGACTCTGAAGTAGATTTAGGCGAACAGTTGAAATTAAAAGGAAACCTAGTTTTCTCTTTTTCCTACCTACTGACTTTAGTACTTTAGTTTCAAAGCTCTTCTCCTTTTTACTGCAACATAAAAGGTGCTAGAACACTGAACGGGTAGTTATTCAGTTCTGCACCAGCAGCATGCATTGAGGCACACTTACACTGAATTTATTTTTCATGAATGCCATAATCGTAGACAGTATCAAAGTAGAGCAAATTGAACTGATGAATGACTAATGCCAGCCATTTGATTCACATTTCAGCTGAATCACACTACGCCACTCCTGCCCTCTTCCCTGTACTGCCACTGTTCCAATAACACATTGTGCAGGAAGCCCACAGGGAATACTTGATTGACCCAATTTAAATTGACTTCGGTATATCAGCCAAGCTGGTGCCACTAGGGTACCATGAGAGGAACTGTGCCCTGCAGAAACTCACACACACACACACACACACACACACACACACACACACACACACGCACGCATGCACACATCTTAGTATGCTCACCCAGACAGACTTTATACACAAACTTTAATTTGTGCAGCTGACACATACACAGTACATACACACACACACACATTATTTCATGATCAAAGTGTAAGTTATCAGCTTACTTTCAGATTCCTCCCACAAGCGTTGCAAAGCAAAATAATCAATTCCTCCTTCCCATCGTCCTACGCAGCACCACTCATACAGTAAAACTGTGTGGATTACTTTCCTTTGAAACGTCTTTACGTCAATCACACAACACACCAACTTCACCATTAAACAAAACGACCTCCGACCTCTCCATCGCCTTGGAGAAACCATCCACATAGAATGTGCGTGCGTCACCGTTTGTGTTTGCATTCGTGCGTTTCTGAGGCTGTGTGTGCTCGTCTGCCGCAGTGTCTGAGGCCATGCACGCACTTCATTGCTCTGACACTTGATTTATCAGAGTGCAGCATACATTTCCAATGTTAATCTCCCATATCAGATGGTCCCTCCAGAGATTTCAGTGTGTTTATATTCTTAAGCTTCCACTGTTTTGACATTGCTTGGCCTCTCTTTGTTTATTTCTGCTCAGCTCCTTTCTAGAAGACCAGAGGTAAGGAAACTTCAAAAAGCATGACTCTACTCAGGGTGTCAGGACTTTTGAAGCAATTATGTATTTTACTACAAATTCAGATTTAAGGCAGAGCGGTGGTATATAAAATCTATCTATCTATCTATCCATCCATTGTATTTGGGCATGTGTATATAGTATGCTTGAAGGTTACAAGCTATGAAGCATCGCAGGCTTGAATGGATCCGTTATGGTGTATCCGAATGTATCCATTATGCTAGGCAGTGGCAATAATCATGGAGTAGTAGTAGCATTTCTTCTAGAGTTGTGCGTGTTTACAGTAGACTTTTATCTTCTTTCCAGCTGTCAACCCCTTAACCCCACAACAAGCAATATTTTCTCATTTAATACCACTGCTACATCAAGTCCAGTTTGAGTAGGAGGAGACAGCCTGATATAAGTTGGAGCAGAGAAAAGTAAATAACTACTGTACACGATTTAACATTTGTGTCAAATCACCCCTTGTTTAGCAATACATAACAAGAGTTTATTGGCTTCCATTGATCAGCTATGCTAATTTGCTTTGGTAGCTACATTTAGTTGTACAGCTGTAAGCGGTGGGGAACTAATCACAACCCCTGTTGGGCTCAGGAGTGGGAAGTGGAAACAATACGTTCCACTGCAGACTGGGTACCAGCTGAACTCGAGATTGATTCGTTTATTAAAATATTTTCTTGGCTCTCGTTTGCCCAGCACTAATCCATTAGTGAAGAGGATGATGGCTGCGAGGAAGGGTCTTGTTTCGTGCCACACACACACACACAGACACACACACACACACACACAGCTTACCTTGAGGGCATCCTGCGTGTCGTCCAGACAATAGATCCTGATATGATAGTCCAGTGTTGTACAGGAGAGGGGCCCGAAAACAGCCAGCTTGAGCCTCTTGGCGGCTGCCTTGCTGACTGACTGGCCCACCAGGCAGTAAGTCCCCAGGGTCTCTGTGAGGATGTGGCACGCCTCCGAGTCCATTTGGACATAGCAGGGGGTGGTGAAGTTCTCCTCTCCCACCACTACCACATCCTGCAGGCAGCACACAAACACAGCTTTGTTAACGTCATGACACAGTACCTTTTTTATATATATATATATATATATATATATGACCCTGCTAGACCCTCCTCCCAGGCCCTATCTCACTAATATAAACGGAGTTGTCGTGGGCCGTGTGCTTGTTACGATAATCGGCGCACACTTGTGTGGCCAGAGACTCCATTTTGCAAAACACTGGCAGTTGCGATAAGTGTAAAGAGCTAAGTACAAGTAAATACTGTTTATCTGCAGTACACAAAGACCAACTGTACTACCTTCTCTTGCCTAAGAACAAGAAATGTTCTCATTCTTTTAATTTATCTTGGGGAAAGATTTGGGTGGCTTTAAGGATTCCCTGGTGTGCCTACAGTACAGTACTGTATGTATACTGTATATTAATTTAAAGGCAGTGTGTAATCCTATATAAATAACACCATCACAGGTCCCCAGACCACTCACACATGCATTGAGACTACAGCGTGCGTGTGTGTGAATTCACAAGGATTCATAGTGATTGTATTATTGGCAGAAAATCGTTCATTCTGCTCTGGTAGTATGCATGTTTACACCAAATATGGAGGGAGGTTTTCAAATATTTATGAAAGCATACAATGATATCAGCTCTTTGACACTTACGGTACATATTCTGAAACTGAGTAAAAACGTAAACATCTTAGAAAGGTACTCTGTTTGCCAGTCTGGCTCAAATTAAGATTAATTTTCCGAATGGTTGCACTCTACCCTGTTCTAAATGCATGTCACTGAACAGTGTTCAATGTTGTTTTTCATCGGTGAGATGCTGCTCATATCAATTCTAGCTCCCCATCACAGCAAGAGCTATAAATCTATACAGCTCTTCAGGGTGTGTGTGTGTGTGTGGGGGGTGGGAGGGGGAAGGGGTTGTAGGGGTGCAAGGGTGTGAGGTAGACACACCACAAATAGACAATAATTATTTTTGTTTTTTTAAGTATTGAACTTCCAATTAGTAATATGCACTGGCGTGTGTATGTGAGACAAACAGTGAGTCTGGAGGCCAGAGGTGTGTCTGCATTCCCACAGGCCGGATCAATAGCGAAACAGTGGGAGAGCAATAGTGTCTGCATCTGTTATTACTAGTAATCACAGCCATTGCTGCTGCCGCCCAACGCCGGGGGATTTCAATTACCTCGCGCTTCCACAGGGATCTTTACCGCTATGAGGCGAAAACTAAATGGACTTGATGAATTTGCTTTTGTGTTTTCTGCTTCCTTCACGCACTGTGTTTTCTCACATTGCTCTCTCTCTCTCTCTCTCTCTCTCTCTCTCACTCTCTCTCACTCTCTCACTCCCTGCTCGCGTTCCTCCCTGTCGCTATCTCCTGCACACACGTGTGCACGGCGACACGCACACACACACACACACGCGCGCACGCCCACGCACACACGCAAACAAACGTGCGCGACTCAAAGCCACACGCATGGCTAACTGTGACGAGACGGCGTGTTGAGCTGCGATAACGGACAGGAGATGTCGCAAGACGGTTGTATCTCAAGCACGCACACACACACACACACACGCACACACGCACGCACACACACGCACATTTGAACACAGTCTGTGATTGTGTTTTACCCAGAGATTATATTGTTCTGCTCCCTAATGTGCTGATACAGCACACACGGCAGAAGCTACAGTATGTCTTGTTTCAATTCTGTTAAAAACCACTGATGACCTTTGGCTGATGTATTATCTTCTATTGGGATTTTTTATATTTTTACTGCACTGGATTTGTGTTCTGTTAGTTGTTCTTATGTTCATGTGAAATGTCCCTTGTTCAGATATTCTACTGTTTCCTGTAAGTGGTCATCATAATCCCATAGCTGCCTTTAGGATTTATAGACCTGATGCACAGTGTTTGGTGTTACCATATCTGCATGGAGAAAAATGTGTTGAAATGGAATCCCCATTGAACAAACATCTTTCTGTAAAATACTGTAACCACCTAACTTGCATGCATTAAAATACAGATTTCTAACCAACTGGTTCATGCAATCCAGGATTACATGAAATATATACTGTACAGTATTTGAATGGCTACTTATTATATGGGATATGCATTGCTTCAGATTAACATTGCTGCAGTACCTTAGTACTACTAACTACAGTAGATGCAAATAACTGGCAATATGTTTAGGACATGTATAGGACTAGGCATATGTTTATTTTGCACAAAATATTACATACGTTGTATTTCTTATTTTTGCTGTACTTTGCTTCATCTAGTAGTAATTTATGTTTTATTTTGCTACCTACTGTACCTGTTCAGCTGACAATCTCCCACTTACAGTACAGTACAGTATTAATGTTACAAATACTATGCAGGTTATTGTAATAATTTCTATGTTGTTTTTATTGAAAGTACACTTTGATTGGCGGTATTAATAATGCTTAAATACATGTTTTATGACACAAAATACTTTGTTGTGATAGTAACTGTCTGCCTGTGTGTACTCGTCACAGGGGGACCAAAGGCAAAGACATCAGCACCATCAAGTCCCTGAGGGTCCTGCGTGTCTTACGGCCCCTCAAGACTATCAAGAGACTGCCAAAACTGAAGGTTCTGCCTGACGCACAGAGAAATCACTTGAGTCTTAAACGACACTCTGCTGTCCAGGCCATCAGGCAGAAACTAAACCAGTGTGTGTGTGTGCTCTTGTTTACGTCTTCAGGCAGTGTTTGACTGCGTGGTCAACTCACTGAAGAATGTCTTGAACATTCTCATCGTCTATATTCTCTTCATGTTCATCTTTGCGGTCATCGCTGTGCAGCTCTTCAAGGGAAAGTTTTTCTACTGCACAGATGAGTCCAAGGGTCTGGAGAAAGACTGCAGGTTGAGTCCGAAGCTTCTTACTTGGCACTTTGAAACACCACCCCCCCATTCACACTGTTGTACTGTAATGCTCTGTGTATAATCGATGATGTTGTCCACTCAGTGCCTTATCACACCCTGACTGTGTTCCTCTTTCAGTTCCTTCTCCACATTTCCTCGATGTTTCTTCTTCTTTTCTGGTGTGGCGTTTACAACCGTCCACCTATGGTGTGAACATCGTTAAAATGTACATAACCTGACAGTAGTCTGTTGGTCTCCAGGGGGCAGTTCCTGGACTATGACAACGACGATGTGGAGGCCATGCCCAGGGAATGGAGGAAATACGACTTTCATTATGACAACGTGCTGTGGGCCTTTCTCACTCTCTTCACCGTCTCCACCGGAGAGGGCTGGCCCACGTATGCACCGCTGTGAACCTCACCCTGTAACACACTGTATCTCTGAACATCACACAGAGCATGTGCTGTCAGCAGTCATGTTGTAGAAGCCAATCAGCTAATGAGGAATGTTCTGCGGGCATTATGAAGAAACTAGCCAATTTATTAACTAAAACTAGGTGTTTTGAAGTTAAATAGCATTGAAAAACTCTTTCAAATAATACTGGCAGTATTATTCTGTAACAGAAATAGTCATAGTAACTATTCACTGTGTATTGATGCATTTAAAGCACTACCTAAATAATTTAATTTCTAAAAATGTCAACATCTATACAGATTATGTGTAAAATTTCTATTCCAGTCATTCTTCAAACGAAAGATGAAAGTAATTTATTGCAACTTACTCATAACTGAAGGCCTAAATTGCAGTGGAATGCAAATCCATTCATTTCCCTAAGGAGTATATGAAATTATACTCAAGCACTGAACATTTATCTCACTGTTTTTATGTGATGGCAGAAGCTTTTACGCAAAGAAATAAATGGTCCAACCAATTTTATAGCTTTTCATCCTTTAAAAAACAATGTATGGTATTAACACTTCAATAGAATGTATTGTCTAACTAGTATATCGAAATATACAGTATAAATCACCATGAACACCATGAACACCACGCCCCCACAAATCTACAACCTATTCCAGACATAATACATAATAAACCTAACAAAAATGTAATAAAGTTTATGTTTTCTCCCATCCCAGAGTTTTGAAACATTCTGTGGATGCCACATTTGAAGACCAGGGTCCCAGTCCAGGCTACCGGATAGAGATCTCCATCTTTTACGTGGTCTACTTCGTGGTCTTCCCCTTCTTTTTCGTCAACATCTTTGTGGCTCTGATCATTATCACCTTCCAGGAGCAAGGAGACAAGGCCATGTCAGAGTGCAGTCTGGAGAAAAATGAGGTATGGCGTTTATTGATTTGAAGGTGAAGTAGGTAACTGTGGAGAATAGTGCAAGAATGAGAACTACTTATATGGTACAAATATGGTCTTAGGAAGTCTGTTACATTGTGCATTATTGTGATGGGTAGTTATGGTACAGTATCCCCATTTAATAATGACTAGCAGTTAAACCCAAGCTTTTTTGTGAGTGCCTTCTGTTGATGTTGACAGGGAGTCACACATGTGTTTGACAGGACTACATGTACCATATGAATTCTAATGTCTGCCGAATGGCTTTATCTTTGGTTTATCTTTGCAGAGGGCCTGTATTGATTTTGCTATTAACGCCAAGCCTCTGACTCGCTACATGCCAGAGAACACCCAGTCCTTCCAGTACCGGATGTGGAAGTTTGTTGTCTCTGCTCCTTTTGAATACTCTATTATGATCATGATTGCTCTCAACACTGTGGTGCTGATGATGAAGGTTAGTGCTCCTTAACACATTATCCCTTGAAAGACTGTCACTTGTCAATTGACAAGCACCATAGTGGTTTTACTTTGCTTGCTCTGTTGAGGATACAATCAATTTGTTTGGCTAAGTGTTATGAATGTTCACTTGCATGTTTGTCGAGCAGTTTAGCTTGTCTTTTGTACACTAATGGGTCTAGTTAACATACCAACTTTGATAATCTTGGCAGAGTAAGGAAAATACCACGAAAATATATATACCTTGTAGTAATAGAACTACAGGCTGCTGTAGTTGTCTCCTATGTAGGCCAGTTAAAATTGTGCAATCTGCTTAATATAAAAATCCATGCACAAAAACAATCTTTGGAAGCACACAATCCATAACCAATCTGTGCTTCAGTTCCACGGAGCTCCTGAATTCTATGAGGCCATGCTGAAGAACCTGAACATCGTCTTCACGGCCCTTTTCTCTTTGGAGTGCATCCTCAAGATCATCGCGTTCGGTCCACTGGTGCGTGCAGTACAGTAGCTGGAATGCACCATGCAGATATGGGCTTGGAAAACCCCCCAGAGTGACTTATTTGTTTTCTTATTGAAATCCCTAGAACTATCTGAAGGACGCGTGGAATGTGTTCGACTTCGTGACAGTACTGGGAAGCATCACGGACATCCTGGTCACCGAAATCAAAGTAACGGCTGCACACAATAACACGCACGCATACAAAAACACACACACATACTGCTATCCATTATTACATTGAGTCCATCATGATGACAAAGGACAGTGAGTGACACAAAGAGAGCCTGTTCAGAAGGATGCAGAGACTCGCTAACTAGCATTATCCGCTGAGATGACTTGGCGCCTGTCCCAAGATCCAGATAGCTCCTACAAGCAGGATGAGTTGACAGTATTGATCTTTCCCTACGGTCTGATATACTGTAGGATCTAAGAATGGACATCTCTTTTCAACATGGCTCATAGTAACCGCCTCTCTCTTGTATTGTGTTGTTTGTTGTGTTGCCGTTAATGGTATCCAGTCGACGCTGCTCTCTCCAGTACAGCCGGCTTGTGTAAATGTTTGTGTCAATGTCCAGGAACCTGACGGATTTATGTGTGTCCATTTGTTGGGCCTAAGCTGTTTATGTGCCGTCTTATGACTGTTCCTCTTTTCTTGCCTCTTTTCTTCCTTTACTCTTCTCCATCATCTGCTCCCCTGTGTTTGCTCTCTCTCTCTCTCTCTCTCTCTCTCTCTCTCTCTCTCGCTTGCTCTCTCTATCTCTCTCTTTTGGCTTCACTCTGTCTCACTGTGTTGTCATCTTCTGCTCCAAAAACATCACTAGACTACGGTGAGTGACTTTCCGTTGTGATTTATTGCTATCAAGACTAACTTTGATACCTACTCATTGTAGAACTCTACGCCCTGATAACCTGCATGGGGGCCATGTTCTGGTTTATTCAGGGTTCCCACTGACAGACATCTTGGAAAAGTAATTTTCCAAGTAATTTTCAAGGAATGGAAGTTTTGAAAAAACAATGAATGATGATTTTGAAATGAGTTCCACATTTCAGTAACACTTTATAATAACGTTTCTTAATGAGTCATTTATATGCCTTAGTTAATGATGATCATTAACTAATCATTCACAAAACACTATTATACATTTGTAGATGTGCTATGCTGCTATGAAGTGCTAACAAGTGCTATGTAACGTGTTTGTAAGTAATCTACTGTATAAACTTTTAGTAAAAAAAAAAAAGTAATTAGTTTATTTACTAGATTATTATTTACTCACTCAGTAATTTAATAATGTAATATTTCACAAATATGTTTTATGATACAGTAGTACAACAGTAAATCTTGCTAATCATGAACAAATATGATCTTTTTTAATTTTTACAATTGATAATTTGCTTCCACTGTAGATTAGGGGATGCAGAAAGCTTTGTAAATTACTTGCATACGTATAGACAATGTGTAACAACAGTTAAGACATATCTACAAATGATGTTTGTAGAAATCAGACTATAATAATAAATTGCTTATTCTTTAGATTAGGGGATGCAGAAACATTTGTAAATAAGTTATAAACTATTATTTACCCATACTGTATGTTTACATATACTTTACAAGTGAGGAACACTGAAGTTTGTAATCAGTGTTTGTCTGACACATGAAGTCAGTAGTCCCTGTTCACCAGCATGTGAGAAGCTTTACTGGCATGTCATTGGTCCAGAGGTTCACAGTATTACCAAATCCTACGTATTCCACACAAAACCAAGTCTGCGGTGGCACGTTAATGAACACTGCGGATCCCACCACTGAAAATCTAACTAGCAAGTAGCCAAATAAATAATATAGGATACCAATGATTTCTTCATCAGTTAATAATTAGCCAATGTGTTTAGATATACTGTACTGTATATCAAATCAGTAAATGAATTACAAGTGATAGATACTGTATGAACTAATTACTTATTAATCATTAATCATTGTTTACATTTTAATTTGATGATTTACTAAATGTATAGATTACTTATTAACATAGGACTTATGAATCACCTATAGATATGTGTTAATGTTACTTATTAAGGAGCATTATTATAAAGTGTTGCCCAAATTTGATTTAGAAATAAATTATGGGTTTTCTTTTAGTTAACCTCTAATCTCAAATGATCATGGATCTTTCGAGTGATTTCTTTCAATAACTCCACACTGTCAAAATGCCTTGCTAATGCATTTTTACTACCTTATGGTTTAGAATTGGATTGTTAGTGTTTATTGATTCTAGTGCACTAGTAGAGAATGTTTACTATAGTTGCAACTATTCACTTTCTACTGGCCTAGTTGATAGTGTTTTGAGTGGTAACGGGGAGTTTATTGATTTTGACGGGATGTCCCCTGTGTCCCTAACAGGACAGGTTATTGAACTTGAGCTTCCTGAGGCTGTTCAGGGCTGCTAGGCTCATCAAACTACTACGACAAGGTTACACCATTAGGATTCTACTGTGGACCTTTGTTCAGTCTTTCAAGGTACAGACACGTTAAAACACACACAGGAGTTTTTATATATATATATTTTTTAAGTAACTAACAAACTAACAAATATAACTAACAAATGCTAACAAGAGGTGATATAGTGAGGAACATAATAACGAATATATAATAATGCCACATTTGGAGTGCTGTATTTTGTCATTTTATCTAAATGTACTGTATGCCACATATACTCATTATAAAACATAAACTTAGACCTTTGCTTATCCAAAGAGACACATCCACAGATGTGCACATACAGTGAATATGTCTGAATGAATAATTAACTGGCCTTTTGTTCCCTGTGTTCCTTTTAGGCACTGCCATATGTTTGCCTGCTCATCGCGATGCTGTTCTTCATTTATGCTATTATTGGGATGCAGGTGGGTAATAAATACCATGGTTCTGCCACAAGCTGTGCTCAGTGGTCAATGCAGTGCTAAAGCAGACCTCTCTGTTCCTTCCTGTTCCTCCCTTACAGGTGTTTGGGAACATCGAGCTAAATGAGAACACAGCCATCACTCACCACAACAACTTCCAGACCTTTTTGCAAGCGCTCATGTTACTGTTCAGGTACTGCTGGCATTACAGCTTGGGAAAAGTGTCTCCCTTGTGAAGAACATATAGACCCCCACCTGACGCAATGGACGTCAAGGGAATGAATGATTGACTGAAAGGAGTGATTGGGCTTGGTCAGCCCGTGTGTGTGTGTGGAAACCATAGAACTACTGTATAGGGGGAAACGGTGTCATTTGTGTGTCTGAATCAGGAGTGCGACGGGTGAGGCGTGGCATGAGATCATGCTGTCCTGCTTGAGTCACAGAGCGTGCGATGTGCGCTCGGGCACCCTGGGGAAAGAGTGCGGCAGCGACTTTGCCTACTTCTACTTTGTCTCCTTCATATTCCTCTGCTCCTTCCTGGTGAGTGCAAACACAACAACATCAGCCAAACGTTGGGTTATTTCAAACAGGGAACTATTGGCTTGATTAACGTCGTTTAGTATTTAGGAGCAGGTGGGAGTCTTGCTAAGAACCTCACGTTAGGGATGGAACAAGGGTCCTTCTAGCTGGGAACAAGGGTCCTTCTAGCTTGGAAAGAATGATTAGAATTGGTGTATACAAGTAGTGGGTCTAATGGTTCTCAATGTGACCCTTTTTACTTGGTAAGTACAGTACCTGTACACTTACACTCTTTTTGCTTGTTACAGATGTTGAATCTCTTTGTGGCTGTCATCATGGATAACTTTGAGTACCTGACCAGAGACTCCTCCATCCTGGGCCCTCATCACCTGGACGAGTTCATCCGGGTTTGGGCTGAGTACGACCCTGCTGCATGGTATGTGTCTGTGTCCCTCTGGCCGGCCGGGCCTCACACCCACTCTCAGGCAATAGGGTAACAAGCTAACAGTCTCCCTCTGCACCCGTTAGCAGCTGAATGAGTCCTCATAAAGAGGCTCCTATGCATTGTTGTTTGCAGTCAGCCCATAATGATAACTGTGTACTTGAAGCCCTTGCTGAACGTGATTATGTATCTGCTTATTCTTTTTGCAGCGGACGGATTTCCTATAAGGATATGTACAATTTGTTACGTGTTATCTCGCCCCCCCTTGGCTTAGGGAAGAACTGCCCTAATAGGGTAGCATACAAGGTTTGCAACCACCAGACATTTACGTTACTAGGGTGCTTTATGTACTTCTATGCCAAGAGATTTGTAACTGAATGGCTGTGCACCAATGAACTCGCCTACACACTAGCTCTCGCCCTTCCAGATTGACTGGCTTTGGTTTATGACTGCCAGAGTGGAAACAAAGCTTTCATAGCCACCACATGCCCACTTTCTACTAGTCTGATGAAGCCTTTCTGTTTGATTCTGTCCCGTTTAGCCATAAAATCCAAACTGTTAATGTTGAAACCAACTCAAAATGTAGCGCAGACAATTTATTGTTATTGGTTTCGACCACAAATCAGCAGCTTTACGATGCCTGTCTCGGATCCTGGCATTGTGGGGAACACAGGAAGGCTAAAGGAACGCTATTGGAGCCCACACTGAGCCAAGGGCCTGGCTGGCGTTGAAACCTTTGTTTCCTTGAAGCCTGGCGGAGCCCACCGTCAGGATGTCTGCAGGCATGCTAAGGCAGACATCCTCTCCACCTCCATACGTTACGATGCTGCCATTATCTCTCTCTCTCTTGCTCTCTCTCTCTCTCTCTCTCTCTCTCTCTCTCTCACTCTCTCTCTTTTACTCTCTCTTTCTCTCTCTCTCTCCATCAGCATTCAGTGCGTTGAGGCACCTATCTTTTCCCATCCCCACTCCCCCAGAGAGAAAAATGTTAAAACTCCACTCATTCTGTCCATCCCATGTTTTCCTCTCAGGGATCCTGAGCTCCACTAGCGATGCATCCTCTGCCCCCTTCCCTCCCCACTCCACCCTTCCTCCACCCCCATGGGGTCGGGTGGCCGAGGAGGACTGCATCCATCTTCATCTCACTGGGAAATCTAAATAACAACAGATTTCTGTCCTTTGTGTTTGTTTGTTTGTTTGTTTGTTTTTCCCTTTCATTGTTCCTTTTTTTCTTTATTTGTTCCCCTTTTGTCCTCCCTCTCTAACTCCCCCATCCTTCTCTTTTTGCTTTCGTTGGTGGATTTTTGTTTTTATCCGTTGGGTTCTCTTCCCTGCGAAGTGGCCGTATCAAGTACCTCGATATGTATCAGATGCTGCTCCACATGTCCCCACCCTTAGGTTTGGGAAAGAAATGCCCGCCAAGAATCGCCTACAAGGTAGACCCCCACCGCGCCCATCCTCCTTCCCGATAACCCCCCTTTCCACCTGTGCTCGACACCCGCTCTCCCTCTTGGCCTGACTTCAGGCCAGTTTCTGTGCTCTTCAGTGTGCCCTTGTATTTTCCTCCGTTTGTTTTTGCTAGCGCTATTTTTGAGTGTACGGCCTTTCCCCGAACTCACTTAGCCATCAATCCCCTACCCTGTTTTGCTTGGGCATTGCAGTCCTTTCTATCTCCAGCAGTGAGAGGTTAGTTTTTAAACTGGTTTTAAACTTAATACAACTTAAAATGTAACTAATATTATGTAACTCCTAATATAATGTAACTTTGTACCATGCCTCTGATGTTCAGGTTATCTGAATGTATTCCATTGTATCTCAAAATTGCGACAGTAGTCGTTGCTCTGAAGACTATACTGTAATGTGTTATATTTGATTACTCACATACAATGCATAGGCACATAAGACTTCTTTGGAGAAACAATGGCATTCAGTGGAAGTTAAATCACCAAACTATTTAATATTTCATCTAGAACATCAACATGTGGACTAATATCACATTGAGTTTTACAATAAATGCATATTTAATGTAATTAGAGGATTCATATATACATGTAGTCACTCTGTAACATTTCAACATTTATGAAACCTCTAATAGACTTAGACCTGACATACTGTACTTGCATGCATTATAGCACTTACTGGGTGCTTAATGAAGCCTTTATAGGCATCACATTATTATAAAATGGGAACAATGATCTGTTTGTTTTAAATGTGAGGTTGTTATATTAAGCTTGAGACGTACTCTACATATAAAATATTAATACACTTTCTTAGGAGGGATTTTAAGAATATCGATATTTTAGTGCATACATAAGTAATGTTTAAATATTTAAAAGATTAATTCCAGCATGTTAACATAGAAGGTTGATGGGCAAACTTCATCATGTCACTATGACATTTAAAAGGTGCGCTGTAGATGGGGTTTTATTTCGTGGAGCAGTGTGTGTGTTTGCAGCTACTCTACTGCTTTTGTGGGAGAACTACATGTGCGCTTTTCTGTGTTTGCTGTCCATCCATTCTCTATTCTTCTTTCATCTCCTCTGTCCTTCCATTTGGTTAATACTTGTACAATATGTACGTTTGTATTTGTGTATGTGTGTCTGTCTGTGTGTGTGCGTGGTTGTGAGGGGTACACAATATTGAAAGTTGATTAAAACATTTTTATTTCATTTTATTTAATTAAATCTTTTTTTATCATTATCTTATTTAGAGGTACATTTTTTATATGCTTTTAACCAGTTGTGCAGCCCTCCTCTTTCTAGGTCACTACAGTATGCTTTTGTGTTTGTGTGAGTGTACTGTGAATTTGCTTGTGTGTGTGTGTGTGTGTGCGTGTATGTGTGTGTGTCTATGTGTCAGCTCCACCCCCTCCCTGCCTCATTACGACTCAGGTCTTACTTTTGCACTGCCACTGATAGTACATGTACAGTAGGTGAATGCTTTTTGTGTTCAGGGGAGCTCAACTCTACAGCAACAACCACAGCTTTATGTTTGCATGGACTGGTGCCATTATAGACCCACAAGGCTGCACAGGCCGCACTCCCCTTAGCGGTAGCTCCTAGCAGACAGCCACCGGCTCAACCCCAGGTTGAGGATTGCTAGGGTGGCAGCCACAGAGTCGAGCTCCTGAGACCGTTGACGCACCTCCATGGTTATGCGGACATGCCTTCTCTCGCCTTTTCTTTCGGTCACTGTCAGTCTTGCACCGATGCACTTTGACTTGCGGCACAGTGCGTAGTCCGTAGCGGTGAATGTGATCGTCCAGTTTGTCTCTCCGTGTACCTTGAGAAAGCTTTTTGTGTGCTGAACAGAGTAACCCTGATTTAAATCTCATTCATGCTTATTCGTCAGAATCAATTAGCTAAGCAGCATATGCACGTAATGCTGCCAGGGCAAGAAAGGCCAAGAAACCAACTCGCCTTCTGTCACTTCCAGCAGCATGCAGATTGATTTCTCGGGGGTTGATTTGTGATGTCTGGATGTGCCGCTCTGTCGTGAATGAGTGATCTGACCCCACCACTTCTTTCCTCAGCGGCTCGTTAAGATGAACATGCCCATCGCCGATGACAACACGGTCCACTTCACCTCTACTCTGATGGCACTGATCCGCACTGCCCTGGAGATCAAGCTGGCATCAGGTCAGGGTCCTGCAGGCAATATGATATAGAATCCAGAAAAATGGATTGGAGTAGAGCAGGGTTTATTACAGACTGTGCTTGAACCAGATCAAATGAATGTGAAACTGACTGTATTAAAGACCTATAGATCTTTTTATTTGTGATAATGGTTGTGCTGTTTTTGGTTTTACCTACAGTATAATATGCATTGTTATAATGAGCCCGCTTACTTAACACACAGAAAGTACATTTTAAGTCCCAAAATAAGCATTAGATTTTGGATGTGTGCATTTAAGTATGATAGTGGAGAATATATAATACACTCCTGGTGTTTTGTATTTTGTGGGACCATTCCCAATTTGTGTTATGTCACAAACATAAAGCACTTCGTTTTATCAGAAGTGAGCTCTTCTCACCCAGACTGACAGATGTGTGGAAGGCCCAGATGCTAGCATTGTGTTCTTTCTTTCAAGCTTGAAATCCAGTAAATACGGGTCCCACTTGGACTCATTATAAGGCTTTGTGCTGCACTGGGCGTGTCTGGTGTGTTCTTTCTCAGAGCTTCACTGCTCAATCTACACTTTTAATGAGGACTTCTCTTCTGTGACTCGCCCCTGGAGCGACTCATTCGCCATATCGAACGCCTGATGTATCGTAATTCTGGTATGAGCTGGTTTGGGGAATGTTTATTGTCCCCATGCTATAAAATTAGAGGGTGTTGTTAAAACGAATGGCATCCATATGTCTGTTGGTTCATCACAAACGAAGAAGCTGTGTGGCATTTTCCCAGCTGGTGTGCCTGCAATATTCTGGACTACCACTGGGGGTAGTCACAGGCTGTGGTAAATCACAGTAGCATACTTGCTATGACTAGACTTCGATCCTCCTTACTTTTTAACACAACGATGGCTGTTGTACGCAAGGTGAAGGAATGTCAGATTGGGAGAAATAACATTTATGGATTGAAGTCAAAATTGTTTTACTTCCCCCATTGTTCATGTATGTGACTTACATAATAGTGTATGTAATAATAATACATTTTGAAATGATTTATATTTCTATCTGCCTTACATTGCCAGATATTTACACAACTGAATGAATGAATGAATCATACAGGACAACATAGTAAGTGTTTCCTGGTGTGCTTTGTGTGCAGGCATGGTGGCCCAGCGTCTGTCTGATGCAGAGTTAAAGAAGGAGCTGTCCACGGTGTGGCCTAGCCTGTCTCAAAAAACCATGGACCTGCTGGTGACCCCACACAAACGTAACCCATTGTTGTTATTAACTATTAATGATCTCTGCCGCCCCCTTGTGGTAGCTACTTGAGATGTTCTTGGTTCCGTTTCTTCAAATGTTTTTATGTTAACCCTCCTGTTGTCCTCGAGTTTCAAATGCATATCGTCTTATGCCACCAGATGGCGCCCCCTGATTATGGCTGATTGTGTCGTTCTCTTTAGTGTCAATGCTGTGTGCATTTATTTATTTATTTATTTATGTCTTTTTTGTGCCTTTTAACCCTCCTGTTGTCCTCGGGTTTCAAACACACACCTTGTTGTGCCAGCAGTGCACATCATATGTCTGTGTAATCTGTAGAACTAAGATTGGCGCCCTCTATCTGCCACAAAGAGGTAGTGCGTAGGGTCAGTTTGACCCAGAGGAAACAGGCGGGTTAACTCTTACTGATCTCTGTTGCCCCCTTGTGGTAGGTACTTGAAATCTACTTGATTACATTTCGTCAACTGTTTTTATGTAAACCCAAAAGCAAGGCTAGTGTGTTAATGAGAGCATGCATGTGTTACTAGAATGACACATTTCCTTTTCTTCATCTCCCACACCCCCCCCCCCTCATGCTCCTCTCCACTTATCTTTTATCCTTTCCTTTTATCCCCCCTTCCTTTCTTGTCCTCTCTTCTGTCCTCAGCCAATGAGCTGACAGTTGGAAAGGTCTATGCGGCCCTCATGATATTTGACTATTACAAACAGAACAGAGCTCGTAGGCTGCAACTGCAGCAGCAGCAGCAACAGAGCGCCACGGGTTCCCAGGTATAACGCACACACATGCAGACACACAACACACACACACACACACACACACACACACACAGTACAGTAGGTGCATGCACACAGCAAACACATTCGCCATGTACAGCCATACAATACAAAGCACGCACGCACCCAGCCACCCATACTGTAGCGCTTGCACTAGGACTGCAACACTGGGTTCCTGTGTGCATGCATGCATACGCACACGCTGGTGAAATAGACCCGCCCTCTCCCAAACCAAATGAATCAAATACAGTCGTTTCCAGTTTGACCCGTAAATCCCTTATTAATCCTGCAGATATGCATGTGTATGATCGCAGATGCACACATGCACATGAATACACGTATGCGTACGCACACGCACACACACACACACACACACACACACACACACACACACACACACACACACACACACACACACACACAGGCATGACTGCAAGAAAATGAATATTGTGGCCCTGGTTGTCTGACGGAGGCCCCACAATATTCTGCCTGCCGCCTCTGAATGTCTTCAGCATGGTGCCATCCGTCTCTCCTCCACAGAGCAAGGTCGGGGCTCTGTTTAAGCCATTGCTGCCTCTGACTCACATGCAGGAGAAAGACCTGCCTATGATGTTGAACAGTGTTGAGCCCCCCAGTATGCTCCAGCCACGGTCCAAGTCTCACTCCAAGTCCCAGCCTCAGGCCAGGCCCAGCTCCAGCTCGCTCAACAACGGAGGCACTCTGTAAGTCTGTGGGGACCACACTGAAACTCAGGTGTGAGTTTGTAGCCTGTCTAACGTCTCAAAACAGCTTCAGGTCAGCCAGTTTCCCTTCAGGAAATCTGTCTACAATTTACAGTTGGCTCATAAGATGCTGTTATTAAGCCGATTACAGTAAGTACATGCATTTTTAAGCAGATGGGTTGCAGGAAATACATATTACTGAATAAAATGTGTGTGTCTATCTGTCTATGGATACGGTATGTCTTTGTTGCTGTTAGTATTTCCTTTTCTAATGTTGCAGATGGAAGCATACAGTATAGTTTGTCATGTAGCTTTTACTGTTCATTTGTTATCTTATTCTTTTATGAATTCTGTGTCTTGGGAACACATTTGCTGAGCAGATGAGCTAGTCCTCCCATTGTTCTGTTGTAACGGCCAGTGTATGCCACAAACACTCAGGCCAAGTCACGAGCACAACATCAAGGCCTCATCGTCATGGGTGATTGAGAGGACCAAGGATGCACCCCAGCCCAAGAGTAAGCGCACCCTCTCCAGAGGCCAGTCAGAGGATATACCTGATGCAGTTCCAAAGGTACCATGGACTGTCTGTAACTGGACACAGTGGGGAATTAGCACAGTGATAGTATTGACTCGCTTCATACTCTACGTCATGTAACCAAGTTACCTACTGTATACCCACACAATATTATAGGTACAGTAATATTGCATCATCGGCATGTTTTTTGTGAACTTTTTGGTTGAGAATTTGTTGAAATACTGTACTTTCAAACATTATTCTGTAATTACATGTGGAACAAATTTTAATTAATGATACTTTTGGGTCAGTGGCTCCTTTATCTATATTGAAAATGGTTTTCCAAGTAACATTAGAATAACATGAGCATAACATAACCACATAACTCCCTAATGGTTTATTCCTCCTTTACACTTCCACATCTTACTGTTCCTTTGGGCGCATGATGAAATGTAGTAGCCTGGTTAAACCTATTCGCCCCGCCATCTATGGTTTACTTGCTGGGAACTAAAATAACTTTTTGAACCAGGTTAACACTGTCCAGTCAGCAACTAGACTAGTTGTTAATCGGGTGCTGACAGCCATTAACTGCTTGTTTTTAAAGTACTTTATTTCTAACTACAGTAACATTAGGAGGCAGAATACAGTACAGCTTGAAGCCATCACATTGTATACAATTTTAATAGCTACTATGGAAATGTTTAGATTTGTACAAAATCTGACAATTGTTTGTTTCGTGCTACCTGCTTGTCTGTGTATGTGTGTTTAGGAGTCAGTGGAGTTGCAGAAGTTAGAGACCAGTGCTAGCAGTACAGTTCCACTTCTAGTACCAGGACTAGAGAACCAGGGCAGGGCAGTATCCATGCCCAGGCTCAATGCTGAGCTACAGGTACAGTATAGATCTAATCACCCATATCCAGTAAGGGTTTAACATTGAATCTGTTGCATGTTTGCAGCATTATCCCTTTGCATGCCCGTCATTTCTGCCCTGAACAAATTATTAGTACAGTATGTAAGGATTTAATACGCATTAAAAGTGTACAACCAGCATTGCACATCATATATAGCTGCAATAAGGGGGTCTCTAGCATTAGTAAGGACAGGTAGGGATTGATGGTTGTACTTCCAAGCACCTCAGAGTGTAATTGTCGCCTTCTCCTCTTAAACATATAAAGTATAACATGTAATAGTGTGACATGCAGTAAATTGTGACATACAAAAAGTGCCAGCTAGGTATTATTTGGGTGTAATTGTAGAAACACCCAAGCTTTGTAGTAAAAGTAGTGATCTATGTGTCTGTCTGTTTTTACAGGGGTTCAGTACTCACTCAGTCATGTCTGGGAACAAAAAACTCTCAATTGGTCTCAAGAAATATAATCCTCTCCTCATTTCCTGAGTGATATTGATGTTGATCGATCAGTGCATTTTAAGTGCATTTTTTTCACGGCCCAATTGGAAGAGCTGTTGTTGGTCCAACTCTCAGTGATGGAGGCGTCCCCGGTAATCTGGTTAGACCCTGGCGGTCTGCCAGCTATTTCCCCCATATCATTTTTCGCTTGTTGCCAATTGTAAGATGTTACTGGCCTCAGAATGGCTGAGCATCGGAGATAGTCCATGCCTCATTCCCTGGGAAAGGAAGAGGGTCCTTAATTGTGTTACTATAGAGGAAATAGAGAATTCAGGGTGGCGGGATTAATAAAAGGAGGGGTGGAGAGGACCTTGTTGACTTGCTTGTGTTCTTTTTTTTCGAGTGGAGGTTCAGGAAATCCTTCAGCCAATGTAATTTGTGCTGGCCTTTGAGAAATGGCCTGCTGCTGTCAGAGCATAATGGGAGTGATGTGGGCTGCACCCGTAGAAACCCAGCACTCCTCACAGTTTACGTTTCACTCTCAGAATATCACTTCTCCATCACTTCATCTGAACGTTTTAAGCCTTGTTTGGTAGCGCTTGGCTTTAGGATGGGGGGCTCTCCTCTATATCCTCCTTACTGTATGTGGATGAAGGGGACCTGGGCCTCCACAGGCAACCGCCAGACCCTCCTAGGACAACAATACACCGTAGGCTACATGATTATAATATTCTTTTCTTTTTTTCAGTAATAGTGTATTGTATATTGTTGAATTAAACATATAAATACCTACCAGTTGCATATACAATAGTCTATATACAAAACCAAAACAAATAAACATAATAATAGAACACATTGCATGTACATGTAACAACAGTAACGGTATTAGCACTTGGTGCATTAAGTTGCTAAGCTTTTAAGCATTAATCACAGTAATGCATACATTGTGTGATTAGCATGTAGCAGTGGCTAAAACAGAAAGAGAGAGAGAAAGAATGGCATTGAAAAATGACTGTACATTTTAATAAATATAATACGATAGAAATAAATGCAACAAAACCAAAAGAATTTAAATGATTATTATTATTATCATTTCATGACACATCCCCCTTCCTCCTTGTGACCCGTTGGGGGTCTTAACTGCTCAGTTTGAGTACCACTACATTAGGCACTGATCAGGCAGTTTCATCACCTCTTAATATGCTCAGAAAGACTCATTTTCTCCATGCTGGGTTTCCCTCCTCTGGCCAGTCTCCAAGCCTGGGACTTGGCAGGCAGGCACAGAAGACTCTGAGGCAGATATGTGGTCTGAGATAGTGCTCAGCTCCACAGGAAGACAAGCAGAGATGTGCTGAAAGAGAGAGGGGAGGCGTGGACCACACATCGACGAATGTAGGGGGGGGTTCTCTCCTGCGTGTTGGTTCTGTCTTATTAGCAGGTGCTGAAATGTGACGTGCAGAACAGGAGTCAACCAGAGATGTGCAGATAGCGGTGTAGATGTGGCAGCTTGTGGCTTATCTAAGCATGGTTTGAAGCCCCAGCAATCCAGTGTGTAATAGAATGATGACTGACTGCTTTAGGGTCTTTTGAAGTTATTCTATAGGCTCTCTTTACTTGTAAAATGTCTCACGTTGTCTTCTCTGCTCTTAACCTTTCTTTCGTTCTTTCTTTCATTTATATTACTTATTTCTTTCCTTCCTTCCTTCCGTCTTTTCTTCCTATCTTCCTTCACAGCGGAGTCATTCGCGTCACTCCCCAGGGACCCAGTTGGCTGTATGTACACCCCTCTGTTTCATCCTGTGCTGTTTCATCCTAAATGCATGTTAAAGGTGGAGTAAGTGATGCTGGAGAAAGATTGTTGATATCTGAACTCATCACAGTGTTGCCAAGGCTGTAATAGTGTGTGATTCTGCACCACTTTTCTTGTGTTACCTTGTACAGAGCCAGGGCCGTGTAGAAACAGCAGCTTTTTGTTCAGGGTGCACACAGAACAAACAGCTAGAGAACCATGAGGAGGTTCTCTGAATTTGACAAGAAGTGTATTGGATTAGAATCACTTGCTTCACCTGTAATGTGCCAGTGTGTTATTATCCCCAGATGGCCACTGAACCTTAATGTAACATAAAATGAGTTATGATGAATTAATTATTCCAGGCTATGTCATTGTTCTTTCAGGTTTATTGGCATGCCTAATAGTTTCATACCAATTACTGTATCTCACAGCTGTGAGGATTTAATGTATGTATTCTGCAATTATGAAGTACAGTATAGCTGAAGAGCTTGTAATCCTGCTTTGCTCTTGTCTTTGCTCTAGTAGTTATTAGACAGAGCCACCCTGTGATTGTCCCATAGAACTATATATAATAACGGATTGTCCACACAGGTAGTAGGGTAATGTCTCTCTAGTTCAATAGTTGTTTATGTTTATGCCTATTTTAAACTTGCTATACGTCTTTGATGTGTGAAGAGGATATCTCAGATTCATAAACAGGGATTCGCTGAAACTCACAGCAGTGTCTCTCCACTCGCAGACGGTCCCAGATGCCAGCCCTATGAAGCGCTCGGCTTCCACAGTGGCCCCACAGCGCCCCCAGGAGGTCAACTTGAGGGACTACACCCTGGAGAAACCCAGCCAGGATCGACCACATCATCATCACCACCATCACCGCTGTCACCACCGCCGAGACAGGGACCGGGACCGGGACAGGGAAAAAGACAAGAAGCAGAGGTCCTTGGACAGATCTCTGGGAGGACAGCCTCCAAGCACCGCCGGTCAGTGAACAAAGACAAACACAGCCAGTAAAATGAAATGACACAGTCTATGACTTAGCTCATGACTGTGGGTTGCAAGATATAAACAACTTCTAAATGCATTTTGCCATCTTTCGTGAGTCACGATCCCTATTTTGAGAACCACTCTTTCAAAGCATTATAAATGATGTATAGTCTGGAACCAGACCTCTATTCATTAGGCATGCTCCTTAATAGATTATCTTCAATAAGATCCTTGTGGGATTTAAATTAAGTTTAACACAATTGGTTTGTGGTAAATGGACTGCATTTATATAGTGCTTTCTTTTCAACCTTTTGGCCACTTCA
>JAODUG010000024.1:5800798-5810974 GCA_027564795.1 Aphredoderus sayanus | reverse complement strand
ATTCCCACCATCCCCGAGGGAAGAAGAAAAAGAAAATTTACACAGGGACCCCGGACCCGCTCCCCAAACATTTCGATGTTGCTTCACTCTTGTAAAATACGTTTTTAATCTCAATGAGTGTTTACCATGTTAAATAAAAGTGAACTAACATAAATATAGTTATCTGGCACAATTGGTTGAGTGGGTCATGTGATTTCTTGCAGTTGGCTCTTTCGATGGCAAGTGCCAGGTGGCCTGTAACAGTGCTGCATATTAAGCTCCGGTGCATTTGCTTCGACATGATACGCGATGATAGGTTACGTTCTAAGCACTCTAAACTAAGGGTGTACTCACGCTTGGCCCACTTATCGCTTGACTGTTGTGTGATCGCTCCGTACCGTGCCCGGGCACGGCACACTTAAGTGATCGACCTGCATGCAAGGCAGTGTGTTGTCGCGTCACAAATAACTCAAAATAAGCCACAGCTAAGCATTTCAGTGGTGGAATCCATTGTGCTGTACGAGAGTGGCTCACTTCCTCGCATCGCAATGACGTAAGCGTGCCCTGGCCCTGATGCAGGGCGAGTCAGCTGGGGAGTGGGGAGGGGGGACAATCGGGCCAGGGCGCGGTTCAAGGAAACTGGGCCAAGTGTGAGTGCACCCTCAAGCACTATTCTGCTAATTCATACCTGGATGCACAGCCTCTATATACCAGGTAAGTACTCCATACACAGTGGCGTCGATGATTAGCATCATCATGGACAGACCCAGGTTAAAGTCATCCCCCTCTACAGGCGATTGGCTGATGGTTCGCCACTGAATGCCAACACCTGCTACCTCGTACAGGGCAAAGTACTTGGAACCCAGGCCAAAGGCTGTGGTGGACATCAGAGACTGAAGACAGAGAAAACATCATTGTACTGAATCATTATACACAGTAGTTGTATAGAACGCTCTCAGAAAGTTAATGGCGGAAATGTTTGTTTTATCAATTGTATGAAATTGAAATCATTTCAATACTCTTAATGTATTAACACAAACAATTTAATGATTGGCATCAGTGCAGTGGTTTCAGCTCCAATAAAGGTATATATTGTATACTCAGCTACATCCAGGTACAAAGGTGAGACAGAGGAGAATGATCCTTACAGCGATGCATTTCTCAAAGGCAGTGATCTTGTCATGGGCCACCTCCTCCCTAATTGCCACGTACATGTAGGGCACATAGCTGAGAAAGTAGATTATTCCCCCGCAGGCAGACGCCAGCTTGGCCTTAGAGTAGATCACAGAGACCAGGAAACTATGCACAGGAAACACATGCATTCATGTTATTGTAATGGTATACTGACGTGATGTGAGTTTAGTTTATTTTAGTTTTATTTACTGCACTGACTTATACATGTACCCTAGTCCTATTATATTATATTATAAGTATCTTTAAAGCACATTTTGGCACTTTCCACTAGATAATCTGGATGACACCAAGAGTAAATAAGTGGTAGTGGTGAATTTGAAACCAAATGTGTGGAGTGCTTGCGCTAATACTGTTTATAGTTCTGCCCATCCTCTCTGGTGGACCAACCACAGTTGTCCCACAAGTCTCATCTAGACTGAAGTGCAAATGGCCTTCATGAATACATGCTTCCTGAGCAGTTACAGCTGACAGTAGAGGAGCTGGGTGCCCACCAGAACATGATGGTGGCCACAGCATAGATGGTGAGGAACAGCCAGATGATGAAGGGGTCGCTGTGGAGCAACACCCGGCCGTACTTCAGGATGACCGTCAGCGCCGTGACGGATATGGACAGCTGGACGAAGCCGGTGATGAACCAGGCTACCCAGTGCACCGCGTTATTCAGCCCCATCATCTTCATGACCTGAGGCAGACACAGGGACTGGTACAATGGTACGTAGTAGTGGCTGCACTGGGTAGATGGACACACATTAAATATACACTCCTCCATTTTCTATCTGGAATTACCCTTGTGGTTGAAACCAGTACTACAAAAACACCTTTGTGTTGGTTTGGTTTGCACCTGATTGCGCTGAAGTGGCTCACACTTCTCCCTCTAAAGCATAGTATTCTTTATATTTCATAAGCTTAAACACTAACCATAACACAATATACAATAGGAGTGTAACTTCATTGTTAATTTTTTTAAATCCCAGTTAATTGTATTTAGGAGACACCAAAGAATATTAATATATACCTATTAGCTTTTTATTTCTGCTGTAACATGTTATCAAGTATATATACACAGTACACAGTACCTGTGCACATATTTTCTATTTTCTGTATTGTACAAAATGTGTATGTACAGGTATAATTGTATAAACATTTCTAAACAGATAAATCAGGGTAGACTATTCTACAGCTGTTATTACTGTTAATTGTTTCATTGCTGTTATGATGCTGATGTACATAACATGGCTATATTTTATATTGGTCACACAAAAAACTGTTTTGTTACTGTATGTAATGTCAACGGTAGCAGATGAAGTTGAATGCTGAAATAAACAGGATGAATGAGAACAGGAACCCATTCTACAAAACAGCCTCTTGCCTGTAGGTGGCATTAGAGAGGACATGAGTCTTCCTGACATGTTTGTGCTACAGGTTGTTGGCATGAAGGAGAGGGAGGGAGCTAGCATCCAGTAAAACAATGCGCAGCAGCGACAACTTCAGACTGCTAAATGAAGCCGAGACATGGTGGACTGGTGATAGACAGGGAAGAGGACGGTCTGACCTCTTTGAGGCGATGCTCTTTCTCTGCGACAATGTGCTGAATCATCATGGCGACAGAGTAGACCCAGGAGATCACCATGCACAGTGGCATCATGTGCTCGATGACAAATAGGAAACTGGAGGCAGAACAATAGCTCAAATAATGAGTTATAGCTATATCCTATATGCAAATGTTTTGGATGCTATAATACAAAGCATCTACTGTATCTCCATTTATAAGGTTGAGGTCGAGAGAGAGAGAGAGAGAGAGAGAGAGAGAGAGAGAGAGAGAGAGAGAGAGAGAGAGAGAGAGAGAGAGAGAGAGAGTCCTTCTTACTCATCTCTTGTGTAACAGGGGTAAGGGAACATCTGAACATAGTTGCCAGGCTCCACAACATCATGGCCCACAAATGTGTTAATAATGGCTCTCTCCATCATGTCTGGCCAGAGATGAGAGAAAGAAGAGAGATGAACTTATTTTTATTATTTCTAAACAACTATGTTTAGAATACTATACATAATACACAGAAATAGGGTGATCATTTCTGTACCTTGATTTCTCTGTGTGTATACATACGTAACAGTTGTTATGAAATGTTAACCATGTTTTATTGAATATGTGCTTAAAAAAATTGTTTATATAACTCTTAATCACAACAGTCCTACAGGCCCACATTCCACAAAAAAGGGAGAAAAAGGGAGACAAAATTGAGAAAAAAGGTGGAAGGGACCACAGAGAAAGGAGTCCAACCCTTCCAAGATAGCTAGTATGCAATAAGTGGTGCGTGCGTGGACAGCAACAATAACATTACGTAACAAGTATTACAATGTATAGCCTACTAGTGTTATATTCGTGTCATGGCTCAAACTGTGAAAACTACAAAACCATACTGCATAATGATCTTACAATATGCATATAGTGCAGTTGCAGTAGTTAGTTAAGAATCTGTGAGTGTTAAAGATTGAACTACTAAATATTTCATAATTTCAGGATCACCCTATGTTACATCTATAGTATGGGTTACTTTATATGCTAAATCTGTTAAACTAGTACTCTTAATAAAGCCCCTAATCCTGAAATGAAGCTAAGCCTACTGTACCTGCCAGTGAGAGCGATACATTGTATTAGGCCTCACATCCAGTGATCTTTATGGGTTAAGTGAGCCTGTGGTTGTCTAACAACTGAGTTCATCCTGTCAGGTTCAATGCATCATCCTGGACCAAATGTACGTGTCAAATAAGCCGCTTGCCCAAGTTCCTTCCCTGCCGTCTAAATAAAAGATGACTTGCAGTCAGAACGTGCTTCATCTATAGCTTACGCTGGCATCTTCACAGGTGCGGCTCCTGCAAGACCGCAGCACCAAGCGTTTTCCCAGAACAAATCCTTTTCTTAATAAAGCAATCCGTGTATTAATATAACAATGGGTTTGACAACACAATTGTGCTCCCTAACATGAAAAGGTTGGAAAAGCAGTTGATTTATGGCGCTATCTTTTCCTATCTCCATATGTGAAATACAGTACTTTTCCACTACTAGTGTGGAAAGTTTGATCTCACTCACATACATAATGCATGAAATCCCTGGGCAACAGTGCAAGCCTATCTATTTTACTGTGTGAATACATTTAAATACACATCCTAAACTCCATTCTGCTCAGGTTACCTTGTATCCATACAAAGCCATACAGGAAGTAGAATTTGCCCCCCGTGTTGGGCCCTGGGCGCCAGTAGGCGCGCCGGATCTCGTTGGTCTTCTCTGTGAAGCTGGAGTTCTGCCGGATTTTGTAGAGGACGTGGGGTGGCAGTGAGCCATCTCTGTTGGTCTGGAAAATCACACCTAAGAGAGATGGAGAATGGGAGCCAAGCTTTCTAAATCTAGTTTGAGACATCGTTGCAGGATATCTCTATCAACAATACTTTCTGCTCTACACTGTAGAATAAAACACTTCTGAATAAAGCATTTCTGCAAGAAAACGGTCATACGGTCATGATGCCTAAATGGAGCATAATTGTCACAAGTATGTTTTTGTGCTTTCTTTTTTATTTGTGAAGAAGAAAGAACGGTAGAAAATCCCATCCGTATAACAAGCAGCACTAGTTGACCAGAAACAGTCAAAATGATTATGACTCACTGGCAAACACAGAGACATTGTCCTGGTAGGCCTGGTTCAGGGTGTAGTTAACAATGCTGTCCTCATCCGGAAAGCCCTTGAAGATGTCCACACTAACCTAGACACAGATGCAGGCATAATCTGACACAGTGCTATCTCCAGTGCTGACATGTAAAATAAATAACATTTTAATTATATGTAAAAACATATATAACATTAAAGATAATGATTTAAATAATATTTTTTTTACAATCATTACATTTAAAACCAGACACTACATTTCTAATAATCATTTAACATTTTTTTTACAATCATTACATTTACAGCCCTCCATAAGAATGACTGCTGTACAGTATCTAAGAATTCATATTGCAGCGTGGAAGCAGTTTGAATGGAATCAATAGGATAGGGTTTCTTTCTTCCTGTCTGGGACAGAGGTCCCATGTTACCAGCCTCATACCTCTACCCTCTCTCTGTGCAGATCTACAGCGAGAGCTCAATGAGGTGACCTTGACATAGTACTGTACTACCTCTCTCCTTTCATTCAGACAGCCTTCACATATATGCCAAACAACATTATTTCAACATCACCATTACTTACCCTGGTCTATATAATGAATCATCATTGGGGACTTACTGTAGGTTTGTGCAGCAGATGAATACACTTTCCTGTTCTAGTTATTCTGTTTATTGAATGTGTTTTTGATTGCGTAATAATCTAGTCTTTGCAACTACAATGTAAGTACTGAGGTCAATGATTCAGCCTATCAATGAAAACTTTTGCGGGGTAATATAACCTGGTACCTAATAAATAATAGTAATGGGAACTAACTGTAGTGCTAACGTCAGGGTTTGACTCCACCTACTTTAGCGCTACTGTGTCAGGCAGACCCACACACCTTGGACATGAAGTGTGTCCATCCGCAGGCTGCATTGTCTATGGTGTCCAGCTGCTCCAGCAGTGTGGAAGTGTTGGGCAGGCTGTAGTTTCCCTCCATTAAGCCCTGCATGAGCTCCCTGTCCGTTGTGTTCAGCAGCTCTGGGTGTGCATGGAGCTCTGAGGACAACTAAAGGCAGCATAGAAAGAGGGCATATTAAAGCTGCTAAAGTCCTCCATAACCTTCAAGTGGGCAGCCAGTGTTCAGAAAGTTAACATCGTGTCACGCATAAACATTAGTGTTCACACTTTACATGAATCTGCATCAAGCAGGCACCCACGCAGGTGTTGTGAGGTTATGTGGCTAATTAGACCTCTTCACAAGACTGTAGTTCAGACCTTGCTTGATTGACATCTCCCTGACTCTCCTGTCAGTTTCGTTATACCTGTTAGGGCAGGACATCTGACACCATGAGCAGTTCCTTTGACGTAAAGGGCAGTATCAGATGTTATTTCAAAAACAAAAACATAAAAGATATTCCACAACAGGAGGTTTTGGGCACGTCTCCCAACCCTAAACAATGCTGTCCTCACCAAATTTGCAGCATTTCACCCTTCAACATAATTAGAGGTCTAATCAGTCAACATAACCTTCAACATTTCCACTGCAACAACATTAATAGATAATAGCAGTATGTTGGCTACCTGCTGTAGCCATGCTAGATGTTTGTGCAGTTTTCCCTCTTCCAGAAAGGTCCTAAGCTGGGCAGAGATGTTAAGCCAGACCCGGGCATAGTGAGTCACGTTCCCCACAAACGCAAACGTCTCATTGGCCTATAAGAAACATAGGAGGAACAAAGTCAATACATTTAAGGCCAACTCCCACTGAAGGCATCAACATGCTTTCAAACGTAGTTCTTCTACGTCTGACGGCACCGATGCTAATGTTTAGAACACGGTTTAGAACACTATTTCTTGAGCATCAAATCATGAACATGCATTGAATATCTAAGGATTTTTCAGCTCCTCCATCTCTACGTTTTGATCGTTGCACTTTTAATTTACAAATTTATTATAATTCATTTATATTTCACAATTTGGCCAAGGCATGTTTTATGGCTGAAACATTTCATACATTTCAAAATAATAAAATTATATATAATGCCAGCCCATGGTCAGGGTTCAACAACATAATGTAATTTTGGAAATAGAACAGTGTCAAAATTCCCAATAACATTTTTTAAATGTTATTATGACAAAATTAAAATGGGGGTGAATACTCCTGTAAGCTTGACCCATATGACTATACAACACAAGGCACCTACTTGCCTTCTGAATTACTTTATCCACCTGGGAGCCAATGGGGGAGTAGAGGATCTTGGGATTTGTAGTCATCAAATGCACCAACAAGCCCAGATTCCTCTGTTCTTTGCTTGTGAAGCCCAGAGAACTCATATTACCTTGTTTCAAAGCCTCCGGCTCAATGATCCTACAGGAGCAGTAATGGACTGTCTGTTAAAGGCACCAGGTTTTATGGCTTCTCCTATATTACTGTTCCTCACAGAGGACGTCTGCCACCTGTTAGCCCTTTAAACTTAATCTACAGTCAACTAATAATTCATCACCATCTACCTGGATATAAAAAGCAAAACAAAGTATTATCGGCATATGTCACACCTGTACAGCTGTACACCTACAGTATCAATCCTCCATAGCTGCTTGGAGAGCGTTATGGTCTGTTAGATGACTCTGCCTCCCACCTGTTGTTCCCACACAGGATGGGCTGAAGCCCCGCCCACAGCTGCACGAAGGCTGAGAACTGCGAGTGGGGGTTCTCCGCGGCTCCGCCCTCCTCCCCGCCGCCGGCCTCTTCCTGACCCTGCCCCCCCTCCTCCCCCTCCCCCGAGGGCTCGGTGGCGTTGGGCGGCGGCCAGGCGGTGGCGTTCAGCAGCCAGGAGGTGAGGTTGGCGGCGGAGGGGGCGGGGTGTGTGCCGGAGCACGCCCCCTTGGGGAGCAGGCGAGCCAGGCCAGACAGGAGGTCCACGTCCTTGAGGAGGCGCTCCACGTCTGCCAGGTCCTTCAGGAGAGCCTTGACATGAGACTGGGACAGGGGGGCCGAGAGGTTGGCCTGCTCCAGGTGGAGCTGGGGGAGGACACAGACTATACATGAACGGACAAGCCAGGCGGGAACCTCCAGTGCACACATGAATACAAAATCTGCAGTTCCTCGAATGGCCACTTGAAACTGGCTGCTAAAGGAAGTCAATTCCATAGATGGCCATGTTAAAATGTCAGACTTTACAGCTAAAATAAACATGTTTACAGCCTGGTTCAAAAAACTATTTAGGTCTTGGTGAATATTTGTATAACTCATCTTTATCTTTGCAGTACCTGACTGCCTGTTATTCCCTCCTATCCTTTGTAATGAAATACATGTATTAATACTTTAAACTGATGAGTTATAGAGGCTGAAACTGTTTTTTTAACAAGGCTGTAAACATGTTAATATTTGCTGTACATTTGGACATTTTAACAAGGGAGTATATGGGGATTGACTCCCTTTGCCAACCAGCCTCAAGTGGCCATTCAAGGAACTGCAGATTTGGGCACTTGGTGTTGGATCAATTTCTCAGCACCGGAGGATCCCACTTTCTCCCACAGGGAGAATTATAGGATAATGAATAAACTTGATAGGAACAGTTTGAGAGAAGGTGTGTTTGGGGCTGCTGTACCTTCTCAATGACACTTTCTGTGTTGATCTGCTCTCGTAGCATCTGGCTCATCTGTCTAAATCGCTCAGCCCTCTGACCCTGCCCCCCATCGCACAGGACGCGCTGATAAGTCTTCAACGCAGACTGTTGCCTGTCAGGGACCAATAGGATCTTGCTCAGCTCACTGGTCCCACCCTCGCCACAGGTAAGCACTTCCAACATGGCGCCGGTCAAAAGAACCGTCTAGGGAAAACAAGACATACAGAAGAGAATGGGATTTGCTAGCCCTATAGTTTAAGACAAAATCTTTCAATCCAGAAAGTTGACAAATTAAAACAATTATTATGAGCAGATATATTTTTTGCTGGTTTAAAGGTGGAGTAAATGACACTGGAGAGATTGTTGATATTTGAACTCAACATCCAAACACATCTCCCTTCTATGCTCCCTCAGAAGCTCCACTCCCTGGAATATTGTTGTGTAGTATTGATCTGCACCACTTTGTATTCCCATTTATAAAAACAGGGCTGTGTATAAACACTGGATTCATCTTCAGCGCACACATACAACGGACATCTAGCAGATCGTGCGGAGATAGTCACTGAATTTTACAAAAAGTATTTTCGATTAGAATTGCTTATTACACCTTTACACACAAAGCCTTAATGCTGTCCACAGTTGACCAACCTTTTGCAACCGTTTTACATTTTAAACATACATTGGTGTAAGATTATAGTACCTCCACTTCCTTCAGCCCCTGTGGGTCACTTCTCTGGCTTTCCTCCACACCAGCCAGGCCCAAAGCCTGGGACATTAGTTTGAGCAAGGCTTGCTTATGTACTGCATTAGTGGGGTCCCGTAAAGCTTTGTTGATGAGGCCTCCATCCAGACCATGTAACAGTTTCTCCTGCAGTGCAAAAGCAGACTCTACACTGTCAATCAATGAATACATACAGTAAAAAACTGTTGAATTGTGTGTGTGCATCATGCACCTCTAAATGAAGGACCTTGTCTCCAGGTTTGTGCCCAGTGTTTTTCGCTCTCCGGACCCGGCTGTGACTGGCCTTGCCACCTCTAGAAGAGGTGCCAAATATAAGGTTGTACACCTACCACATGGAGGGGAGAGAGAATATAATACAACAGTTGTATTATGTAAATATCCATTGCCTGTACTATACTGTAGTTTAAGTTTTACATTAAATAGTACTCGAGGCTACTTCATATGTATATCATCACTATCTTCTTGAGACAAGACATTTGAATTATGACAGCTTTCTCTTTCAGCTTTCAAATGTTGGTGTATTATTAACTGTTTAGAATAATTATGCATTTCTTCTCTTTCTGGTTGCAAATACAATAGGTCTACATACAGAAATGACAAGTTGTCAAATTTGTACACACTGAAATGTTTACAGCTTCTAAAATATTATCCATCACATTTAGACTTGAAATGACACAACAAAAGATAATTGTACACTTGTCAGTTCATCAAATGATAAAAACATCCAGGCACACCTCTCTAAGACTGATGGGTGTGTCTAGTAGCAGGCTGGATGTGTTGTTGGACAGGGAAAGGTTCTTCCCCAGGAACTGATAGAAAAGAGACTGATTCTTCAACACACTAGCCAGTGTGAAGCCTATGTGAGAATCCAGAACACACACACACACACACACACACACACACACACACACACACACAATGTTCAATGTCAGTCAGTGTTTAAATTCCCTATGGCTCATTCCCACGTCTGCCTTGCATCTTCAGACACTGTGT